>CAWUFW010009406.1:445000-787359 GCA_963921515.1 Calotriton arnoldi | reverse complement strand
ACCTGAAGCACTCGACATCGGTGGGCATCTGTCCATCGCCTTCCTGGTCACTGGCTAGTGACCCAGACTCTGTCCCCTCTGCTTTCAGGTTCACCAGAACTCCGATCCACTCTTGGATCCACCCGGACACTTTTCTCTTGGCCGCCAGCAGCACTTTGCAGCAGATCGTCATTCGAATCGACGACGAAACCCGACCCCGAAAGGCACCTATGCACCCGGCTTCCCTGGGTGAGGTAACACGAGTACTCCGGTGCTCCCGTGGGTAGATACTCTTCAAAGTCCTAGATCTCAAAGGGTTTTGTCCTAGTCCTCTTTTAAGTGTCCCTTTCCTCTATTTTCCCGATCCCGACTTTCTCCATAGAAGTTAACGGCGTATCGCGGTTGTGTATTTACACTGCACGCTGTCTCCCGTGGGTCCCCTGTGTCACTACCTTGGGTGGTTCCTTGTGGTCCAAGCACTTCTAGAGGCTCTAGGCCTAGTGTCTAGTTCAGTCGTGGTTCGCATACCACTTTATTGGTATATGGTTTGGTACGCCCCTAGGGCCCAAACGTGTATTTGTGCTATTACTGTGATTTAAAATCTTATAACTTATGTATTTCGAACTCTAGCCTCATAAAGAGACTAGAGGGGTGTGTTTAGCAATAAATACATATATTTTGAATATATACCTGGTGTGGTGCTCTTTCATTTGGTCACTCAAGAGATTATAGACTGGTAAAACAAGCTGCTTTACATTCCTTCAAGACTTAGCCTGAAGGCTGCTCTCCATAGCTACCACTAGGATAGCTTTCAATAAGGTTGTCTTTAACCTATCTCCAATAAGGGGTTGTTTGGACTGGTGCAAGGTGCCCACTATAATTAGTGGACAGCATATGCCAGGCCAACTTCTCACATTGGTGTGCAGCGTGTGGGATTCCAGCTTGCTATTGTTTTACCAGATAATCTCAATTGAATTGATCAACTGAAAACCACTAAAGGTACCTAAGGTACATATAATTTAAGCTTAGAATAACAGTAAGTTCTACTGAACTTAGTTGTGTGTTAAGGGATAGCACAACCCTTTCTACAACTCAAGAGAGTTTAGTAGGCCACACTAGAGTAGGTAGTGCATACACCACACCACACTAGTAATGTCTTTAAGGGCAGGATCCAAAGAATCCTTGCAGGAAGCCATTGAGCTTCCACCCTCCAAGTATGATACACTCCCATTCTTGGAATTGAGAGCTTTATGTAACTTGAGAAAATTAAGGACAGGCCAAAACTCCACCACCCAACACCTCAAGGAGTTGTTGGTGGCTTATGACCTTAGTAAGCCTGTAGGGACTGAAGGGGTAGGAGCTGAGGGTGGGGCAGACGAAGAGGACGAGGCCAGGGGTACCAGTACCCCCAGCCCCCTCTGAAACTGGCCAGGAGGGTGACAATGACCCTGACCTGGAAAACCAAATCCCTCCTGTGGATGATGATGAGGATGATCAAGATGATGCCCTCTTTGTCCCCCAGGAAGGATTAAGAGTGTGCCCAGAAGGTCTAGGTCTCCTTCTCAGGAGTCTAACCACTCTGGCACCTCCATAGGGAGCTCTGTCTCATCTCATAGGAGGGAATCCTCTCATGAGAGAAGAAAGAGGCTGGTCCAGTATGAGGAAACTCAGCTGGAAATCAGAAAAAGCAATTGGCTTTAGATAGGGAATCCATAGATCTCCTTAGAGAGAGAAGAAAGTTGGGACTAGAGTCCCATGGTGGCAGCCATGTCCCTAGAGACAGGGAAAGGTCCTATGACCATAGGAACCTGAGCAAGATTGTCCCTCCCTACCAGAGTGGGGATGATATCCACAAATGGATAACTGCTTTAGAGAGGGCCTGTAAAGTACAGAAGGTCCCTCAGGAGCAGTGGGCAGCAATCTTGTGGCTCTCCTTTGCTGACAAAGGTAGAGATAAGCTCCTCACTGTTAGAGAGGAGGATACAAGGTCTTGAAGAGTGCTCTTATTGATGGGTTTGGCCTAACCACTGAACAGTACAGGTTGAAGTTCAGAGACGCCCAAAAAGCACAGACTCAAGACTGGGTAGACTATGTGGATTGTTCTGCCAAGGCTCTGGAAGGCTGGTTGATGGGCAGTAAGGTGTGTGACTTCTCAGGATTGTATAATCTGATAATGAGGGAGCAGATTCTTAATAACTGTCAAAATCAGCTGTTGCATCAATACCTGGTAGACTCTGATCTGACCTCTCCCCAAGAATTGGGAAAGAAGGCAGACAAATGGGTCAGAACCAGGGTGAAGCAGAAGGTACAGAACCAAGGTGGGGAAACCAAGAAGCAAGATGCTAAGAACTCTGACAAGGGTGGGGAGAAGGGTAAAGATCAAAAGTCTTCATCAGGCCCCCAAAAATCTTCTTCTGGTGGGGATTCCCAGTCTACCAAAGGTAAAGGCCAAAGAAAACCATGGTGCAAGGTCTGTAAGCAAAAGACCCACTGGACCAGTGATTGCACCAAGTCCAAAGACTCCAGTCCAGCACCCACCAATGCCCCTAAGGCACCTGTTCCCCCTAGTACAGTTGGTGGAAGTGCTCCAGCAAAGGGTTTGGTAGGGTTCACCCTGGTAACTGAGTTGGGCTCTGACTTAGTCAGAGAACTGACTCAGGCTGTGTTAGTCTGTGATGGAGGCATGGATGTGACCTCCACTGTGAGTCCCAGTAATCTGGGCAAGTACAGACAACAGCCTTTAATTAATGGACGTGAGGCTTTGGCATTTAGGGACACAGGGGTAAGTGTCACAATGGTGACACAAGACCTTGTGCTGCCTGGGCAAGTTATGCTTGGTGAAATGTACCAAGTGACCAATGCTAGCAATGTCAGAACAGACCATACTCTGGCAGTTGTTAACTTCTCCTGGGGAGGGGTAACTGGCCTTAAGAAGGTTGTGGTAAGTGCAAACCTACCAGTCGAATGCTTGCTTGGCAATGACTTAGAGACTTCTGCTTGGGCAGAAGTGGAGCTCAGGACCCATGCAGAAATGCTGGGGATCCCTGCAGATGTGTTTGCTGTGACCAGGTCACAAGCCAAAATGTCTAGCACTGAACAGGCCTTGGATTCTGGAAGAATGGACCAAGTGCCTTCCAAGAGGAGGAGTAGTAGGGTTAAGGCAGTGCCTTCCCCCTTGGCTCAGGAGGAAGATCAGTCCCTTGAGGGGGATGATCTCAGCCCTGAAGAAGGAACTGTCCCAGAGGAACTTGAACCTGACCAGGTTGAGTTCTTGGGGACAGGGGACCTTCTAGGGCAGATCTGAGCCAGGAGCAGCAGAGCTGCCCCTCCCTTGAACCCCTCAGACAGCAAGCTGCTGCTGAGGCTGCTGGGAAAGCTAGTGGTCCCCATACAGTGTATTGGGATGATGGACTCCTGTACTCCGAGAGTAGAGACCCCAAGCCTGGTGCTACCAGGAGGTTGGTTATACCTCTGAAGTTCAGGGGCTTCCTATTGACCCTAGCCCATGATATTCCCTTAGCAGGTCACCTGGGCCAGAACAAGACTTGGGACAGAATTGTCCCTCACTTTCACTGGCCCCACATGTCTGAAGACAGTAAGGAGTTTTGTCGCTCCTGTGTAACCTGCCAAGCCAGTGGCAAAGCAGGTGGCACTACAAAGGCCCCCTGATACCACTACCTGTGGTGGGGGTGCCCTTTGAAAGGGTAGGGATTGACATTGTTGGTCCCATGGATCCCCAAACAGCCTCTGGGCACAGGTTTATCCTGGTGGTAGTGGATCATGCCACCAGGTGCCCAGAAGCTATTCCCCTCAGGACCACTACAGCACCTGTGGTGGCAAGGGCCCTCCTGGGAATCTTCTCAAGAGTGGGCTTTCCTAAGGAGGTAGTATCAGACAGGGGTGCTAACTTCATGTCTGGGTACTTGAAAGCAATGTGGAAGGAGTGTGGAGTGACTTATAAGTTCACCACACCCTATCACCCACAATGCAATGGTTTAGTTGAGAGATTCAACAAAACCTTGAAGGGCATGATTAAAGGGCTCCCAGAAAAGCTTAGGCGTAGATGGGACATACTCTTGCCCTGCCTTTTATTCGCATATAGGGAGGTGCCTCAGAAGGGGTTGGTTACAGCCCTTTTGAACTTCTGTTTGGCCACCCTGTGAGGGGTCCACTGTGCTTGGTGAAGGAAGGATGGGAGTTACCTCTCAAGCCCCCAAAGCAAGATATAGTGGACTATGTACTTGGTCTCCGCTCCAGGATGGCTGAGTACATGAAAAAGGCAACCAAAAACCTTGAGGCTAGCCAGGAACTTCAGAAGGCCTGGCATGACCAAAAGGCTGTTCTGACTGTTTACCAGCCAGGACAGAAGGTGTGGGTGTTGGAGCCAGTGGCCCCAGCAGCTCTCCAAGATAAATGGAGTGGACCCCACACTATTGTTGAGCAGAAGGGTGAGGTCACTTAGTGGACCTAGGAACACCCAGGAGTCCCCACAGGGTTCTCCATGTCAACAGGTTAAAACCATATGTGGACAGGGCAGACATGGGCTTGCTCATGGCTACTGGTGAAGGGCAGGAGGAAGAGAGTGACCCACTCCCTGACCTGCTCTCACAGAACCCTGACGATGGGTCAGTTGATGGTGTAGCCTTGGCAGGCAGCCTCACTACCCAGCAACAAACTGATTGCAGGCAAGTCCTCAATCAGTTTAGACATATGTTTTCACTGACACCCAGTCAGACCACCTGGTGCACTCATGAAGTGGACACTGGGGACAGTCTGCCTATTAAAAACAAGATTTATAGGCAACCTGACCATGTCAGGGACTGTATCAGGACTGAAGTCCAGAAAATGTTGGAATTGGGAGTAATTGAACCCTCAGATAGCCCTTGGGCTAGTCCAGTAGTCCTTGTACCGAAACCTCACACCAGTGGTGGAAAGAGAGAGATGAGGTTTTGTGTAGACTACAGGGGTCTCAATGCAGTCACTAGGACTGATGCCCATCCAATACCCAGGGCAGATGAGCTCATAGATACTTTGGCCTCTGCCAAATATCTCAGCACATTTGACCTAACAGCTGGCTACTGGCAGATCAGACTAGCTGATACTGCAAAGCCCAAAACAGCCTTCTCAACCCCTAGTGGGCATTATCAATTTGTGGTAATGCCCTTTGGTCTGAAGAATGCACCGGCCACTTTCCAGAGGTTGGTGAATACAGTTCTCACAGGACTGGAAGCCTATAGTGCAGCTTATCTAGATGATATTGCTGTCTTTAGCTCCACCTGGGAGGATCACCTGGTCCACCTCAGGAATGTTTTACAGGCCCTGCAAAAGGCAGGCCTGACTATCAAGGCCACTAAGTGCCAGATAGGGCAGAGTCAGGTTGTGTACCTGGGCCACCTTGTGGGTGGAGGCCAGGTTCAACCTTTGCAGAGCAAGATCCAGACCATCATGGACTGGACTGCTCCCACTACCCAGACTCAGGTGAGAGCCTTCTTAGGCCTGACTGGGTACTATAGGAGATTTGTCAAGGGGTATGGATCAATAGTGACACCCTTGAATGACTTAACTTCTAAGAAAATGCCCAAAAGGTTCAGTGGACAGTTAGCTGTCAAAAGGCATTTGATGACCTCAAGCAGGCCATGTGCACTGCTCCAATTCTGCAGAGTCCTGATTACTCCAAGAAGTTCATTGTTCAAACTGATGCATCTGAATTGGGGGTAGGGGCTGTACTGTCACAATTGAATGAAGAAGGTCAGGATCAGCCAGTAGCTTTTATTAGCAGAAGGCTGACCCCTAGAGAGAAACGTTGGTCAGCCATAGAGAGGGAGGCCTTTGCTGTGGTCTGGGCTCTGAAGAAGTTGAGGCCATACTTGTTTGGTACACACTTCCTGGTTCAGACAGACCATAAGCCCCTCTTATGGCTAAAACAAATGAAGGGTGAAAACCCCAAACTGCTTAGGTGGTCCATTTCCCTACAGGGGATGGACTTTACAGTGGAACATAGGCCTGGGAGTAACCATGCGAATGCAGATGGACTCTCTAGGTATTTCCACTTAGAACATGAAGACTTAACTGGGCAAGGTTAGTTTAATGTCCCTACGTTTGGGGGGTTGTGTAGGAGAGTAGGATCTGCTTCACATGGGTACCCCCACTTTTTGCTGATGCTTCACTGTTTTTCGACATTAGTCTGGCTGGGGCCCTGCTAATCAGAACCCCAGCCTAGCTGCTTCCTCTCTAAAATGGTTTCCATGTGCCTTAGGCACATCACTGATTGGGATCTGGAGTGCCCTTATAAGTCCCTAGTATATGGTATACTATGTACCAAGGGCATAGGTACCTCAGAGGCCTGCCAGGGGCTGCAGCATGTATTATGCCACCCCTGGAAGGCCATCCAAACTGACACCACAGGTCTGCTACTGCAGCCTGGGTAAGGTGGTGCATGCACTCCTTACTGTGATATAGGTTACCTATATCACGAAATACATACACACATATAAACCTATAAGTCACTCCTAAGGCAGGCCTTATCAATCCTAAAGGCAGAGTGCATGGTTCCTATGTGAGAGGGTGCCCCTGCATGAGCAGGGCCCCTCTGCAGCGTTCGGAGACCCTCTCTGATGCTGTTTGTAGTGCAGCCTGACCATATACTCTTAAGCGCATTATATCCTCACGGTAAAATGCTAACTTTGGAATGGCTGCACCTAAACATGTCGTGTTTGGTGTCAAACATCTTGGAATACTACCCCCCGCCAATCCTGGCGGCGGGGGTAGCATTCCACCCTTCTAGAGGGAAAGACATGTTAACTCTGACTAGTCCGGTAACTTCTTTCCAGAGCCCTGGCATCACAAAATGGATGCTGCTGCCACAGACACGAGTCTGGCCTCCTGCTGCTGGACGAAACTCCGGCAGGGGAGGCCTGGACAATAGGTTTCCTGTCCCAGGGAGGTGTGACCACCTCCCCAGACAGGATAATGTGTATTGGGGCTGGGCGGGAGCACTTTCGGGTGCTTTGAAGTCCTGCACTGGGGGCACATTTGGTGTCCCTGTGCATACCCCAGTTCAAACCGGATCAGGGGCTTGCAGCCCCTGCTTTGGCGCGAACTGGACAAAGGGAAAGGGGTGTAGCCACCCCTCTGCCCTGACCCACCCATAGGTGGGGCCACAGAGTAGTCCAACCCCTATTTTTAGAATAAAGGTAGGAACCCAGTCCTTAGGACTTTAGATTATACCTGGACGAAACTCTGAAACTGAATCCTGGACCTTCGACGCTCTACGACAAGATTAGAGGACTGAAGAATCTCCCTTGGGGTCAAGGAGTGACTCCCTGCTTGGCAGGCACCAAAGAAGCATCTGTCCGGTTCGCATTTCTGAAGCTCCCGTCGGACGCCGAAGTCATCGCATCACCAGAGGTGGATTCTCAGACTTCCCCGAGGCTACTCCTGAGTCCCCAGCAAAGCTGAGGCCCGTGGCTATCGTGGGTGACTTGAGACCGTGACCCCTGGACACCGAGCACATTTGCAAGTGCATCCTCTTCTGGGTCTCCCAAGAAGTCGTGCTTTGGGCTCCGAGTAGCCCTAGCCTCCAGCACCACCTGCACCGAAGATCACTGGCCCCCACTCCACGAGTGTCCTGTAAGCCAGCTCCACGTGCGGCGTCACGAGGCTCCTTCGCGGTCGCTAGCCCGTTGGCTAGTAGCCCTTAACGAAGGCCAATCCTTTTCTTACTTGGCATCCTGGTTGCTCCAGGCCTGCCCTCACTTACCCTCGCTGGGTGAGTTCCACAGACCTTGCTGGTCTGCACCATCGACGATCTACATCTTAATCGAGACTTGCCGTTGCCAAGGCTTGTTGGGTCCAATCCGGTCGCCGACACCTCAGCACTCGACAGACATCGTGTACCAGCCCGAATCCTGCTCCTGGTCGCCGACAACGCCTCCCGGACCTCGTGGCTGAAGAGTCAAGACGACCGTCAACGCACCTGAAGCACTCGACATCGGTGGGCATCTGTCCATCGCCTTCCTGGTCACTGGCTAGTGACCCAGACTCTGTCCCCTCTGCTTTCAGGTTCACCAGAACTCCGATCCACTCTTGGATCCACCCGGACACTTTTCTCTTGGCCGCCAGCAGCACTTTGCAGCAGATCGCCATTCGAATCGACGACGAAACCCGACCCCGAAAGGCACCTATGCACCCGGCTTCCTGGGTGAGGTAACACGAGTACTCCGGTGCTCCCGTGGGTAGAGACTCTTCAAAGTCCTAGATCTCAAAGGGTTTTGTCCTAGTCCTCTTTTAAGTGTCCCTTTCCTCTATTTTCCCGATCCCGACTTTCTCCATAGAAGTTAACGGCGTATCGCGGTTGTGTATTTACACTGCACGCGTCTCCCGTGGGTCCCCTGTGTCACTACCTTGGGTGGTTCCTTGTGGTCCAAGCACTTCTAGAGGCTCTAGGCCTAGTGTCTAGTTCAGTCGTGGTTCGCATACCACTTTATTGGTATATGGTTTGAGTACGCCCCTAGGGCCCAAACGTGTATTTGTGCTATTACTGTGATTTAAAATCTTATAACTTATGTACTTCGAACTCTAGCCTCATAAAGAGACTAGAGGGGTGTGTTTAGCAATAAATACATATATTTTGAATATATACCTGGTGTGGTGCTCTTTCATTTGGTCACTCAAGAGATTATAGACTGGTAAAACAAGCTGCTTTACATTCCTTCAAGACTTAGCCTGAAGGCTGCTCTCCATAGCTACCACTAGGATAGCTTTCAATAAGGTTGTCTTTAACCTATCTCCAATAAGGGGTTGTTTGGACTGGTGCAAGGTGCCCACTATAATTAGTGGACAGCATATGCCAGGCCAACTTCTCACATACTCGTGTTAGCAATTGTCCTTCTTGGTGCTTAGTATATGCCCACTGATGCATGTGTTTCTATCTAAAAAAAAATGTTACTGCCAAGACGAAGATACTCGACAGCAACACTTAAGGAGTGTGGAAGCCAAGAACGTGGCTGTTTCTGTGTTGAATTTATTGAAATATCGATCGTAAGTTGAAAGTGCAGAATGTAAATGAGGAAGATTGCAATTTATGAAAGTTACCTATAGGTTTGTGAGTCAAATTAATAATTTCACTGTCAACCACAAGGTATAAACCAAAATGCTTGGCGTTTTCGAAGTATACAGTTAACCGTGCATCTGGTGTCAGCTCCTTAACAGACGTAATTATTATATTTTAGAAGTTCTTCAGAACAAATAATCGAAAAGAATTATATACGTAACTAACTGTTCCGAACTAACATACTTCATCTTAGAATAACTAAAAGATGGCTTGGATTGTCGAAAAAGGCGGACTTATAACTGATGGAATATTTCTAAACTTGTCAGAGACACACTGAATGTGGAATGCAGACTTTGCCGAGACCTCGTTTAGAAACGCTGACTCCAAACTGCAAAGTTGGACCTTCCAGTAGCTGTTCCAGAAAGCAGATGACCCGAGTTGACATTTCTCTATAGACAATGTCTGACATTTGTGACTTGTTCCTTTGCCTGGGATCTGGTTTAACGTACAAGCTTGACTACCGAGATGTTGTTTTTCATTGTGCATTCAAATTGCTTGTAGACAGAGCCAGCATAAATTGCTGCCGGAATTTTTGTAGGCCCCTTCCAGAGTCTTAATTAAAAAAAATGTTTTACATTATTTTGATATGTTGTATCAACAACACAGAAGACATTACTTTAAAATGACATTTCCTTGGTGATTACAGTTAGCCAGTTTACCCCCTCCATGTTTTGCAGTTCTTATGCTCCTTAGTTCTTTATATCTCATGTTATCGAATGAACACAACACTCCAAGGCATGAATTTGATATACCGTTGGGTCAGTTCTGACAGTGGACTCTGCCTCCTGGCAGCCAATCAGCTGGCCAGTTCAGATTTTCAGTCTGCAGACTCTGCATCCAGTGTAATATATATGTGTTTGTTTACCCAAACGTTTTCTTTAAAAAACACACAAAAAACACAATTAGTTGACACCAAACCAAAAAAAGAATTATTTTTCTTTCTTGATGGTCTCTTCATATCCATGATAGTTATGCAGTTTGATTAGATTCAGATATAAGTTCCATAGGTTGTTGGTGTCAGAGTACATCCACAACGCTGGTGCAAAATTGACCCACACACTGCTTTTAAGCGTACCAAAAAGATATCTTGTATATCTTCCTAAAGTTGTTTATTTACAATTATATCCGGGGGCGTTTGTGAACAGAGGTGTTGACAGTGCAGTGTGACACAATTGTGAGTGGTGAGCAATAGAAATATGTATTTTTTGTTTTTAATTTAGTTTTGTTAAAAATATTTATTAGTATTTTGCAACTGTGACACAATGTGTACCGGCACTCACCTTTTACAGTGTTACTTATTATACACGAGCCTTCATATACATGCTGGTTGTAACAACTTAGTTGCATTACATATGTAGACCAAATTGGGATATTGATGGACCCAGATTTTCCCAGGTTTATGAGGGCAGACACCTGCAAATAAATATTGTTTTTTCCATACCATCACATATGCCCATTCCCTGCAATGATCACCCTTTGGCGGGGCCACTGGGGATGTTCATCGTTTAGCTGTGCCTTGTTTGATAGTATTGCAGTTTCTGCTACCCAATGTCCTGGCACTCCTTGGCCCCCTCCATCAATCAATCATTCAAATTGCATTTATACAGTGCACAACTGCTTCATAAGATGCGTCCCGCACTATCAGCAAAAGAAACTGACCCAACAGTAAGATAAACATGATAATTTAAGCCTCATCAAATAGAAAGGTTTTTAACTATTTTTTGAAGATGGGGTCATAAGGAGCCATGTGAAGTCTGATAGGCCGAGCGTTACAAGGTTTAGTCATCAAAAAGGCGAAGGATTTTCTGACCATAAAGATTTTTGGAACCTACAGAAGTCGCAGATTATTCGATCCTAGAGATCTAAATTTCTGGTAAGGCTGGAGTCTTTTCGTTAAATAGATGGGTCCATGCCCTGAAAATGCTCTAAAAGCCAGGGTAGGAGCTTTGATCTTGATACAGTTGTCAGCCTGTGAAGACGTTTCAGATGAGGCAAGATTGATTGCCGGTGAGGAATTCTCAGAATCAGTCTTGCTTCAGCATTTTGTACCATCTGAAGTCTATGGATTAGGGACGCAGGCAGGCCCAAATAGAGACTGTTTGCATAGTCCAGTCTAGACATTGCTATCTTGTGCACAGTCGTTTCCCGAGTGTTCTCCGGTAACCAAATGTAGCATCTTCTTCAGTAATTTGATCTGCGCAGAACACCCGGTAGACACCTGTTGTATTCGCGATGAAAAAGAGAGGTTAGAGTCACAAAATATCACATGATTTCTGGCAGTAAGAGAGGGGGCGGGAGGTGGATTAAGTTCCTTCAGCCGCCACCTGCTAGAAGCAGGCGGGCACTTTGATCCAAGAAAACTATTTCAGTTTTTTCAGAATTTAATTTAAGAAAGTTATCAATCATCCACCCTGCAACTCCCTGCATGCGTTGCTTAGCAGTAGTCAGGGCCTTGTCATTATGCTGCTGAAAACACAATATGAGCGGAGTGTTGTTAGCGTACGACTCTACCTGCACACCCCAAGATTCAATTGGCTTAGCCAGCGGTACTAGATATAAGTTGAATCAATTTAATACATTCATAGACTGGGAAAGGATTGCTAGTCTTTGCATGTAGTCCCCTCAATACCACTAGCTCCATAAGCTCTTTCAACACCATCCACATTGCTGGGTAATCTGAACATCCAAACAGCCAGTGTGAGAAGTTGGCCTGGTATATGATGTCCACTAATTAAAGTGGGCACCTTGCACCAGTCCAAACAACACTTATGGTGATTTAAGAGGTCAAAGATAACCTTAGAAAGCTATCCAAGTGGTAGCTGTGGAGAGCAGCCATCAGGCTTAGTCTTGAAGGAATGTTAAGCAGCTTGTTTTACCAGAATGCAACCTTATAGTATTGGTTAAATAAAAGGAGAACCACACAGTAGTTATAAAAATATGTATTTATTGTTATAACACACCTTAAATACCTCACAGTATCTGCTACTAGCAGATAACCACAAAGCACAAAATACTGTAGCACAGAAACAATCGTAAGTAGCACCAATACACAGTGGGCTTCAGGGGGAGACCAAACCATATACTAAAATAGTGGTATAAGAACCACGACTCGAGTCAAGACAGTGTCTAGAGAGTGTAGAATCGCTGGGACCCCAAGGAACCACCTAAGTTGAGTAAGTAGGGACCCCACGGAGGACGGGTGCAGTGTGAGAACACGACCGCGTGCTACGTACAATTCAATGGGAGAGTCGCAGTTGCAGTTTTAGTGTTTAAGGAGCCTTCCCAGTGGATTATGAAGAAACCCTTTAGAACATAGGTTGGAGAGCCACCCCACCCGTGGATACCGAAGTACCAGAGTTACCTATCCCAGGGAAGACGGGTGCATAGGGTTGAAGTGGCGTCAGAAAACGCCGTCTTTCTTAATGGGAGTGTTCAAAGAAATGCCACTGCTGGAAAGAAGAAAAGTGTCTGGTGGAACCCACAGGCGGATTCTTGAAGGAAGGAACCTGAAAGCAGAGGGGACAGAGTCTGGGCCACTCAGGAGTGACCAGGGCCTCGGTAGATGAATGCCCACCGATGTCGGGTGCTTCAGGTGAGAAGATGGAGACCTTGACTCTACAGCTGCAGGGACCAGGAGACGTCGAGGACGACCAGGAGCCGGATACGTGCTGTCCCACGAAGGATGTCGAGTGCTGAGGGGTCGGTGTCCGGCGGGAGCACCAACAAGCCATGGTAGCGGCAACCCATGAAGGTCGAGGAAGGTCACGGTCTTGACCAGGAGAATCACCACAGCAAGGGGAGTCAGTGCGGGCCTGGAGCAACCAGGGAAGCACAAAAAAAATCAGTGTTGTCCCTCAGATGGACCCACAGGCCGAAGGCACAGGAGTCGCGAGGGGACCTCTAGCAGTTTCACAAAACAGCTTGCAGGGCACAGAGTGCGTGGAGGCCGAAGTCCTTTGTACGAAATGTGCGCAGAGGTTGGGGCTATCGATAGCCCAATGCACTTGGTTGGGGAACACCAACAAGCATATGCACTTGCAAATGTACGCGGTGCACAGGGGTTCGGGTTATGCGGTCCCCACGAGGGATACTGGCCTCAAACGTGGTGAGAGGGCAGCTCGACCTCAAGGAACGTTGGAACCCACCTCCTGTGTTGCTGGAGCCTTCGGAGTCCGCAGGAGCTCAGGATCAGCAGACCGGTCAGTTGCGTTACGGTGCCTGCGAATGCAGGGGAATGACTCCTTCACCCCAAGGGAGATACTTCAGTTGTCCTTGATGCTCCACAAGTCCTGCACGGAGCCTGTATGGTGCACGGGTACAGACGATGCTTTGGACGGAGAGGGAGACGAAGTCGGGCGCAGTCGAAGTCCAGAGTGTCCAGACGGTCGAAGGTCAGTGGTTTCTTGATCAGAATCTTGTCCACGTCGAATCTAGGGTCCTACAGCCAGGTAAGCCCTTTTGTACCCACGGGAGAGGGTTGGACAGATTCAGGGGACCCTCCCAGGGGAGGGTCAGGACAGTGTGGAGGTTACTCCCATGTCCTTTGTCCAGTTTTGCGCCAGAGCACGGCTCCCAGGACTGGTTTGAACTGGACTATGCACAGGGACACCAAATGTGCCCCTTGTGAAGACTTTCAGGCGCTTTGGAAGTGCACCTACCCAGCTCCAATACACTAAATCCTGTCTGGGATGTGGTCACACCTCCGTGTGACAGGATTCCTTTTATGCTGCCTTCCTCTGCCCAAGCTTGGCTCAGCAGCAGGAGGGCAGAAATGTGTCTCTGGTCGGCAGCAACCATTTTGTGCTGTCCGGGTCGAGAAGGCTGGTACCGGGAAGACCAGGGACCCCACGAAGCTTGCTTCTGAAGGGTGGAATCATACCTCCCACACCGGTTACCGGTGTGGGGGTATGATTCCAAGGTGTTTGATACCAAACACGACATTGTTTGTTGCAGCCGGTTTTCGAGATAGCATTTTACGCGAGCATATAATGCACCTCTACCTATATGTCAGGCTGCGCCGCCGAGAACCCAGGAGAATGGTCTCCGAAGGCTGCAATGGTGCTCTGCTCATGCAGGGGCACCCTCTCACGTAAAACCCAGCACCCTGCCTTCAGGATTGTCAAGGCCTGCTATAGGGATGACTTATAGGTTTTAAGTGCAGTGACCTATAGATATAGTAAACCTATATCTAAAGTAAGTGGTGCATGCACCATCTTACACAGGCTGCAATGGCAGGTCTGTAGTTCCATTTTGCATGGCCTCTCATGGGTGGCATAATACATGCTTCAGCCCATGGGAGGCCTCTGGGGTACCTATACCCTGGGTACATGTGTACCATATACTAGGGACTGACAAGGGTACCCCAGTATCCAATCTGGAGTGTACCTAAGTACATGACATAACATTTTAGGGAGAAAGCAGATTGACTGGGATCCTGCTAATCAGGACCCCCCAGTCTGACTTAGTCAAAAACAGTGAAACATCAAGCAAAAAATGGGGGTAACCATAAGAAGCAGATCCTACTTTCCTACAGCCAGTCATTAAAAACAGACAGCTGGGTCACCATGTAGTAGAGTTGTTTGTGTGCTATACCAACTTCACTGTCCTACCAAGTTTGGATGCATTTAATAAAGGCTACTCTTGGTGTCTTGTTCAACCATAGAAATGTGCAAGAGTATTTTCTTTTGAAGGAAACTCCGTGGGATCTCATTGTGACCGTTTTGGAGATTGTACAGTAGTTTGGACAATGTGGCTGTCTTAAATAGGGCTACTCTACCTGCTGTTGATTGGAAATGTGTTCCAGTGAAGTAAGCCAGCACATATCGTCTTAGCCTCTTGGGTGCTATGGAGGTGTTGGAGACATCCTCCGCACCAGTGTTCAGGTGCTGAGGTCGGCTGCAGTGCGTCCTGGCACCAGAAGTAGGAAATCCCTCTGGTGTGAGCACCTGAGGGATTTCCTTTCATTGAATTCAGCCTCGGGAGCTGGGGAAGAGCTTCCCCAGCAACCAAGGCTGTGTTTTCTTTTTTTTTTTTTCTTTTTCTGAAATGACGATCGGCGCACATGGCTATCGAACTGCTATTACTCTGTTCAAAAAAAGAACAGGTTATTGTTTACATTTCGACCCCTTATGCAAACCTCTATGGATCGCGTCAAGGCGAGTGATGAACACCTTCTCTCAATTGTTCTAATAACACACCTTATAAATCCTACAGCGCTGAGGGAATAGTGGGTAATAAATGAGAGAAGAAGAAAAGTAACTGAAGGCAAAATAAGTAAAAAGTGTAATTACGTTAGTCCCCTTATACAAGTACATTGCTAACACGCGGGATCCCAGATCGGATAGCGAAGACTACACCATGAACGGCAGAGCTGCAAAGAATGTGCCCATATTTTTCACGGCCCTAAGTATGTCAGGCAGTGTCAACATGCTGTTTTCTCGACATGGAGCTGTCCGGGTACGTCAAGGCAGCATCAGTCTGTGTAAAGATACAAACTACCTTTGAGCCTGGCCTGAAGCTGGACGCTGTGTTAAACTCCCAGTCAACAAAGGCGCTTTTGGCAGGCCGTGGCCATTTGCAGATTACCCATTGCTTACTCTGTTTCTTGCACAACGCCCAGTCGCCATCAGGATCGTGCACAGCAAATGTGCTCTGATTAAAATGGGACAGAAATTGCCTGTTCATTTATTGGTGTATGTGCATTATTATTGACAGGGTGGTGGGTGAATGCAGGAATGAGTATGAGTAGATGCAAGAGTGCAACTATGAGTGATGGAGTAGATGCACTGAGTTAGTGAGTGCCTCAGCTCACTGATCAATGAAGTAATAGTTTTAGCCATAAACCAGATCTATTGTCTTTTCTAGTGCTTATGTCTTCCTGGCTCCAGACTGAAAAAACTTTGCAAAAGCTTGTGGATTTTTTTCTCAAAAATAGAACGCTGGCTGCGTGGCAAGTTTTTATATATATATATATATATATATATATATATATATATATATATAGTGTTGCAATGGGGGCCAGCTTCTCCCCTAGCTACGCCTGTTTACACATGGGGTGGTGGGAGGAGCTGGTCCTCAGTGTAACGCACAGGCATTTTATGGAAAATCATATAAAAATGTTTCTTAGATTTATAGATGATATTTTTATTGTTTGGGATGGCTCTATAACAGAAGCAAATGAATTTGTAAATAATATTAATGACAATGACATTAACTTAAATTTTACATCAACCATTAGTACCCAGTCAATCAGTTTCCTTGATGTAGAATTTTTTTTATCAAGCATAATAAACTGGAAACAAGATTATTCAGAAAGGAAACTGCGGGGAATTCTGTTTTGCATTCAACAAGTTTTCACCCACGACAGCTGATTAATAGCATCCCCTATGGTGAAATGTTGAGAATTAAAAGAATATGCAGCAATCCTAAGGATTTACAAAAAATGCAACTAGAATGCAAAAACAGTTTCTAGCTAGGAGATACAAATGCAGAACAATAGACGCAGCTATTAAGAAAACCAGCAGTTTAGAGAGGGATTCATTGTTAAAACCTAAATCTGTAGAGAAAGAAAAGGAAAAAGAATCTTTTCAATTTCGGCTTATTACAACTTACAATATGCAAAATAAAACCATCAAAAATATTGTACAACGCAATTGGCCTATAGTACTAAATGACCCTATTATAGGCAGTACTTTACCTAAATCTCTGGGCATAACCTATAGGAGGGCTCCTTCCATGAGTGGAAGTCTAGTAAAGAGTAGTCCGGAGGTTGTTGAACCAATAAATTGGCTCACGCAACGAAAGGGGTTTACAAAATGTTCAAACTGTAAGGCCTGCAAGCACGGCATAAACAAAAAAACATATAAAACCCCATTCTGTGATAAGGAGGTAGAGATCACACGTGCGCTACATTGTTAAACAGATTACGCCATATATATCTTAGAATGCCCATGCAACCTAAGATATGTAGGGAGTACAAAACTCCCTGCAAATAAAAGAATTTTACAACATCTAAGGGCAATAACAAACCAAGATCCAACCTACCCTGTAGCCAGACATTTTCAGGAAACCCACAATAATGACCCAAAACATCTCCTATATTACCTCATAGACTCGGTACCAAAAAACAGAAGAGGAGGTGATAGAGAAGGAATACTGCGAAAACTAGAAACTAGATATATTCTAAATCTCGACAGTAAATTCCCGGGAGGCCTTAACACTACAGAAGATCTTTACACATGTATATAGGAATCCCTTTTATAAGTCAGCAATGTGGGGTTTTAAGATTCCAAAGCTACATCAGTTTTAAATCATTTTTAGCTCATGATTTTAATAGGGATTTGATCCTATGAACATCTATACTATTAGTGATTGGAGCTGCGACCTATTTCTAAGGGGGATAAAAAGGGAGGATATCCAACACCAACGGAAAGAAAAAATGAAAAGATACTGAGGCTGCCACCTGACCTTAACCATAAAAATAATGGTTTTTTAAATATTTGCTATTTGCACATTTAGGGTTATATTAACTTTTTAGAAGGTCACTTTTAAGGTCCATATCCGTATTGTTAAGGAAGTGGAACACATTATGCACAGGCACTTTACACTCCATTTCTATATATATATATTCTTTTAATGATAGTTAGTAGATAGCACAGGGCAGGATGAGGAAAATCTCAGACAAACTAAGTTGAAACATGAATCATAATGATACAAATTGCATTTAAGCAAATGTGATAAAAAATGGTCTCTATGGGGTTTTTGACTATATTTTTTACATTCCGTTTTTAACATAGGACTGACCAAAACAATTTTAATTATTAATTGATTAAAAAGAAATTTTAGCCCTTATTTATTATCATATATTATAAATGTATGGAAATAAGTTGTTATGGTACTCACTATATGTTTATTTATGGTTATGTTTATTCGCACCCACGATCAAAGGCAATTTGCGATAGTGTAATATAATATTGTAAGTATATAAAATAAGTATATTAATTGTGGGGAGAGAGAGAAAAAAGAAAAAACGGAAATGTATCAAATTTGTAATACCATAAAACCGCAGTATGTCTTCCATGTCCATGGTGAAATCACCGGAACTTTGCACTAATCACTGTCACTTTAAAAGGGGAGAAAATGGTAATGAGCGTTGTCATGTGATCAAGGTCCAGGAGGGACCGAAACGCGTCTGGCCGACTGAAAATAAACATCTCTTGCACAGAAACGTGGTCCGTGTCTGCTTTCCGTTTCCAGGACTGGTGAAAGCATTGAAGCAGTGCGAGAGGATATATATATATATATATATTCCACAGAAACCGGTAAGGGTAAAAGGCTGTCAGTCGGGGCGGTCCATGTTCAGGGTACCGGAAACCCTGCAATATACCAGCACAAACTTCTGTTTCTCCAGAAAGAAACACGGACGCCTTGGAAGATTGCAGTTAAGGTGTTCATTGACTGCACAAACAACGCGTTTCGGCTTTCGCCTTGATCACGCTAAGGAGTAGGCAGCATTCCACACATATTTAACCTATGCCACTAAACATAGTGAAAGGACTGTGTTTGCACCATTAGTGAAAAAAAGTGAAAAAATGTAAAAAGAAAATATAAGAAAGTGGCGGCCATCTTAACACTGTCAAAATGCATGGATGAAATGAATTTGTACTTGTAAAGCGCACTGATACCCCAACTGGGGTTTCCTGGCTAATTACATACTCCATATATATTTTGTCAAATACACAAACCAAATGATTTTAGACAGTTGTTAGCTCCATGTTATAAAGTTGTACCTAATACAACTTCAACAACTCCACAAAACTTTTTGAGGCATGTAACAAAGTATTCATTATACATCATATATATCAATATTGCAAATAAATTGTTTACAATCATAATCCACAGAGCCACAACAGCAACATCCGACAATTCTGCCCAAGTGGGCGAGTTCCATGCATGACACATCAGTGATTACATTGGCCAGAAAATAAACGTGTGCCAGATACCTTCAAAGTGAACAAATAATAATAAAATTTTAAAATCCCAAATTCTAGGCAATTTTTAGCAAATATTATAGCAGTCACAGCATATATTTCTATTTGCACCATTTAAAGCATTACTTCTGTAGGTGTACTGATAATTCCTCGCTAGAGTTTAACCCCAAGGGGGTCATAGTTTCTAAGTCAATAATGTACCTTGACTCAAGTTGGCGTAATGAAAGTTGTCTATTTCCTCCTCGTACCTTATCTGAAACAGTGTCAATGACTACCATCCTAAACAATTTCTCATTTTGAAAATGATAGTCAAAGAAATGTCGCGCTACAGGGTATTGTCTGTTATTATGACGGATAGCCCTGATGTGCTCCAGTACTCGTTTTTTTGCACGGTGAATGGTGCTGCCTATATAGGCCTTATTGCAAGGGCAGATCAACGCATAAATACAGTACATAGTGTTACAGGTAAGGGTTTTTTTTATCTTGAAATTCTCTTCTGCTACTTACTATCACCAGTGTACAACAATCTATACTGTACTTGCATTCCTTGCAGTTCCTACAGCAACGAAAGCCAGACCGACTACCACTACTAGGTTCTATTTTCTGGGTAACCAGATTTGGACTTAATTCGTCTTTTAACGACCGATTTCTCTGAAAAGTAATCTGCGGACAGCTGTTAAGAAATTTCCGCAAATTAGTTTCAGTTAGCAATACATGCCAGTGTTTTTTCAGTATCTGGCGAACTTCTTGTGCCTGTCCTGAATAGGTCGTAATGAACCTAAGCATGTCAGATTCTGCTTGTTGTTTTACTGGATGTAAAAGTTGAGTGCGAGTTACGGCCTCAACTTTGTTGCATGCTTCCAATAATATAGTTCTACGGCTATACCCTCTCTCCCTGAAGCGCTCTGACATGATTTCTTTTTCTCTGAGGTAACTGGTTTCGGAACTGCAATTACGCTTGGCACGCAGCAGTTCACCAAAGGGAATACTGTAGACCAATTTGCGTGGATGAGAGCTGGATGCACTTAAAATACTATTCCCAGCAGTTGATTTGGGAAATAGATGTGTATGTACAGTATGCTCGACAATTTCCACCATCACATCCAAGAATTCAATTTTGGTTTTACTCATATGTTCTGTAACACAGAGATTGTAGTTGTTCTCATTCAATTTCTCAACAAACCCCTTTGCTGAATTAATGTCTCCGTTCCAAATTAAAAGATGTCGTCTATGTACCGCAGCCACAGGACACAATGATCGTATTCCGCCATCTGGAAGACCACCTGCTCCTCCCACCAGCCCATGACAAGATTAGCATAGCTGGGGGCGAAGCAGGTGCCCATGGCTGTGCCCTGTGACTGCCGGTAGATGACGCTCATCGAACAGAAAAAATTGTTGAATACATGTATTCAACATCAATTTGGGCTTCAAGCAGTAAGGCACTATTTGAAAACTCGCTCCATTTCCTTATTCTCACATTCAGAAATGATTCTTGTAATGATTGAGTTTTGTTTAGTCAACAATTTTTTTCTGTTCGATGACGTCATCTACCGGCAGTCACAGGGCACAGCCATGGGCACCTGCTTCGCCCCCAGCTATGCTAATCTTGTCATGGGCTGGTGGGAGGAGCAGTTGGTCTCCCAGATGGCGGAATACGATCATTGTGTCCTGTGGCTGCGGTACATAGACGACATCTTTTTAATTTGGAACTGAGACATTAATTCAGCAAAGGCGTTTGTTGAGAAATTGAATGAGAACAACTACAATCTCTGTGTTACAGAACATATGAGTAAAACCAAAATTGAATTCTTGGATGTGATGGTGGAAATTGTCGCGCATACTGTACATACACATCTATTCTGCAAATCAACTGCTGGGAATAGTATTTTAAGTGCATCCAGCTCTCATCCACGCAAATTGGTCTACAGTATTCCCTTTGGTGAACTGCTGCGTGCCAAGCGTAATTGCAGTTCCGAAACCAGTTACCTCAGCGAAAAAGAAATCATGTCAGAGCGCTTCAGGGAGAGAGGGTATAGCCGTAGAACTATATTGGAAGCATGCAACAAAGTTGAGGCCGTAACTCGCACTCAACTTTTACATCCAGTAAAACGACAAGCAGAATCTGACATGCTTAGGTTCATTACGACCTATTCAGGACCGGCACAAGAAGTTCGCCAGATACTGAAAAAACACTGGCATGTATTGCTAACTGACACTAATTTGCGGAAATTTCTTAACAGCTGTCCGCAGATTACTTTTCAGAGAAATCGGTCGTTAAAAGACGAATTAAGTCCAAATCTGGTTACCCAGAAAATAGAACCTAGTAGTGGTAGTCGGTCTGGCTTTCGTTGCTGTAGGAACTGCAAGACATGCAAGTACAGTATAGATTGTTCTACACTGGTGATAGTAAGTAGCAGAAGAGAATTTAAGATCAAAAAAACCCTTACCTGTAACACTATGTACTGTATTTATGCGTTGATCTGCCCTTGCAATAAGGCCTATATAGGCAGCACCATTCACCGTGCAAAAAAACGAGTACTGGAGCACATCAGGGCTATCAGTCATAATAACCGACAATACCCTGTAGCGCGACATTTCTTTGACTATCATTTTCAAAAGAGAAATTGCTTAGGATGGTAGTCATTGACACTGTTTCAGATTAGGTACGAGGAGGAAATAGACAACTTTCATTACGCCAACTTGAGTCAAGGTACATTATTGACTTAGAAACTATGACCCCCTTGGGGTTAAACTCTAGCGAGGAATTATCAGTACACCTACAGAAGTAATGCTTTAAATGGTGCAACTAGAAATATATGCTGTGACTGCTATAATATTTGCTAAAAATTGCCTAGAATTTGGGATTTAAAATTTTTTAAAATGTTATTATTTGTTCACTTTGCAGGTATCTGGCACACGTTTATTTTCTGGCCAATGTAATCACTGATGTGTCATGCATGGAACTCGCCCACTTGGGCAGAATTCTCGGATGTTGCTGTTGTGGCTCTGTGGATTATGATTGTAAACAATTTATTTGCAATATTGATATATATGATGTATAATGAATACTTTGTTACACACCTCAAATTTTTTTGTGGAGTTGTTGAAGTTGTATTAGGGTACAACTTTATAACATGGAGCTAACAACTGTCTAAAATCATTTGGTTTGTGTATTTGACAAAATATATATATGGAGTATGTAATTATCCATGCATTTTGACAGTGTTAAGATGGCCGCCACTTTCTTATATTTCTTTTTACATTTTTTCACTTTTTTTCACTAATGGTGCAAACACAGTCCTTTTACTATGTTTAGTGGCATAGGTTAAATATGTGTGGAATGCTGCCTACTCCTTAGCGTGATCAAGGCGAAAGCCGAAACGCGTTGTTTGTGCAGTCAATAAACACCTTAACTGCAATCTTCCAAGGCGTCCGTGTTTCTTTCTGGAGAAACAGAAGTTTGTGCTGGTGTATGTGTGTGTATGTATATATATATATATATATATATATATATATATATATATATATATATATATATATATATATATATATATATATATATATATATATATATATATATTTATATATATATTTATATATATATTTATATATATATTATATATATTTATATATTTATTTATATATATATATATTTATATATATATATATATTTTATATATATATCTCCAGTAGAAGGCTGGGAGCCGAAACGCGTAGACCGTCCTCTACCGTTTTGTTTATGCACTTGGTTTAATGGGTTAATAAATAATCACTGAAGAAATACCTTCTGTGCGTGGTGCTGTGATCTTTCGCCGATTCCCTTGCTGAAGTCGTGTTTGGGAACGGAGGCCGGAGGAGTTTGGAGATATATATATACATGCACCTATACGCTTATGATAAGTTACTTCAAGTAGACGTTTTATTTTATACAAAATCATTCATTGGAATGATGAGGCTTGTGGACAGAAGTGTTACCTTGCACTGTTTGTTCTATGGATAGAGTTTCCTTGTTTTGTGGAAACAACAAAACAAGAAAATACCTTGTACCTTAGGTGAGCTCTTCATTTTGGTGTCTTTTTTTTGTTGCATATTTACTTTTTCAATCACCTACTTGACACTTTCATCATCGCAGGCACTTGGAAAGGTAATGGTTAGATCGTGAAGGATATCACTTTTTGTTGCCTCTGGACAACAACTGAATCGAATACTATTCTGTTCAAAAGACTCATTTTTGGATGAGCAGTATTAACAGCTTGTGTGACTTACCTAGGTGTTTAAACAGCCTGTTTCCTTTAACTAAGATGGACCAGAAGGTGAAAGACTTGGTACGAACCCTTCTGTTTTTACTTTATAGTGATGTTCTGTAACAGATAGAGAAGGCCGTCATATGTTCCTGTGCTGTACGAGTTCCAAAAGTGAGCACCAATGTTGCACTTGTGAGCTTAGTTTTTGGGTTAAGCCCAGAGAGTTTGATTGACGGACAGGCTGGTACGTCTTATTTGTTATAATGCAACTTTGATATACTCAAAAGATAGCAAAATGGGTGAGTTATAACTGTCCAATATTTGGGTTAGACTTTGAAAACCCCATGATTTAAGGCAATTGCAATGCTTTTTTTGTTGCATCCTTAAGCTTCTATCTGGGGGGTAATCCTGCAAACAATCAGTAGCCGAAAAATGTTCTGGGAAAGAAGGAAGGCTGCACGGATTAGGAAAAATGGGAAGATATGAAATTCTATGAAGCATTTTAAATAATTGAAATACTAATAAATAACTCGAGTAACCTATAATTAATATTGTATAAGAAACTTGAGTCCTTAGTCAGTCGTGAAAGACCTTGCATGGCAAAAAAAAAGTGTTTGCTCGCTGGATGAAGAGGGGGGGGGGTGGGTGGGTGGGTGGGTGGGTGGGTGGGTGGGTGTGGGTGTGTGTGTGTGTGTGTGTGTGTGTGTGTGTGTGTGTGTGTGTGTGTGTGTGTGTGTGTGTGTGTGTGTGTGTGTGTGTGTGTGTGTGTGTCTGCCAAAATCCCAACTTCAGCATGAAAAAGGGGGCATGCACACGAGAATTCATTATTCAGCCAGTTTAATGAGGTGAGATCCCACCACACTCGGCACTAAAGTCACTGAGACGCGTTTCGGCTGCGCACAGCCTTTCTCAATATATATTTGGGGTAGTTATAGTTAAGATCGTGTTTCTATAGGAAATGCCTTTTTTGTGTTGCTAATAACTTTGGTGCCGTTTGAGGAATCTCCACTAAACTTTCGAAAAACGTACTACTTTATGACTAGTTTGAGCATGGAAAGTTTCGCGGTGATCCGTTTGGTGGGGGCCGAGAAAAGGGGGCTCCAAAACACATTTCCCCATCTATTTTTCCATAGGAACTTTAGATACAGCTACAGCCCAAACCGCTGAATGGATTTGTGAGAAGTTGGCCTGGCATATGCTGTCCACTAATTATAGTGGGCACCTTGCACCAGTCCAAACAACCCCTTATTGGAGATAGGTTAAAGACAACCTTATTGAAAGCTATCCTAGTGGTAGCTATGGAGAGCAGCCTTCAGGCTAAGTCTTGAAGGAATGTAAAGCAGCTTGTTTTACCAGTCTATAATCTCTTGAGTGACCAAATGAAAGAGCACCACACCAGGTATATATTCAAAATATATGTATTTATTGCTAAACACACCCCTCTAGTCTCTTTATGAGGCTAGAGTTCGAAGTACATAAGTTATAAGTTATTAAATCACAGTAATAGCACAAATACACGTTTGGGCCCTAGGGGCGTACCAAACCATATACCAATAAAGTGGTATGCGAACCACGACTGAACTAGACACTAGGCCTAGAGCCTCTAGAAGTGCTTGGACCACAAGGAACCACCCAAGGTAGTGACACAGGGGACCCACGGGGGACGCGTGCAGTGTAAATACACAACCGCGATACGCCGTTGACTTCTATGGAGAAAGTCGGGATCGGGAAAATAGAGAAAAGGGACACTTAAAAGGTGACTAGGACAAAACCCTTTGAGATCTAGAACTTTGAAGAGTCTCTACCCACGGGAGCACCGGAGTACTCGTGTTACCTCACCCAGGGAAGCCGGGTGCATAGGTGCCTTTCGGGGTCGGGTTTCGTCGTCGTTTCGAATGGCGATCTGCTGCAAAGTGCTGCTGGCGGCCAAGAGAAAAGTGTCCGGGTGGATCCAAGAGTGGATCGGAGTTCTGAAGAACCTGAAAGCAGAGGGGACAGAGTCTGGGTCACTAGCCAGTGACCAGGAAGGCAATGGACAGATGCCCACCGATGTCGAGTGCTTCAGGTGCGTTGACGGTCGTCTTGACTCTTCAGCCACGAGGTCCAGGAGGCGTAGTCGGCGACCAGGAGCAGGATTCGGGCTGGTACACGATGTCTGTCGAGTGCTGAGGCGTCGGCGACCGGATTGGACCCAACAAGCCTTGGCAACGGCAAGTCTCGGTGAAGATGTAGATCGTCGATGGTGCAGACCAGCAAGGTCTGGGGAACTCACCCAGCGAGGGTAAGTGAGGGCAGGCCTGGAGCAACCAGGATGCCAAGTAAGAAAAGGATTGGCCTTCGTTAAGGGCTACTAGCCAACGGGCTAGCGACCGCGAAGGAGCCTCGTGACACCGCACGTGGATCTGGCTTACAGGACACTCGTGGAGTGGGGGCCAGTGATCTTCGGTGCTGGAGGCTGGGGCTACTCGGAGCCCAAAGCACGACTTCTTGGGAGACCCAGAAGAGGATGCACTTGCAAATGTGCTCGGTGTCCAGGGGTCACGGTCTCAAGTCACCCACGATAGCCACGGGCCTCAGCTTTGCTGGGGACTCAGGGTAGCCTCGGGGAAGTCTGAGAATCCACCTCTGGTGATGCGATGACTTCGGCGTCCGACGGGAGCTTCAGAATTGCGAACCGGACAGATGCTTCTTTGGTGCCTGCCAAGCAGGGGAGTCACTCCTTGACCCCAAGGGAGATTCTTCAGTCCTCTAATCTTGTCGTAGAGCGTCGAAGGTCCAGGATTCAGTTTCAGAGTTTCGTCCAGGTATAATCTAAAGTCCTCAGGACTGGGTTCCTACCTTTATTCTAAAAATAGGGGTTGGACTACTCTGTGGCCCCACCTATGGGTGGGTCAGGGCAGAGGGGTGGCTACACCCCTTTCCCTTTGTCCAGTTCGCGCCAAAGCAGGGGCTGCAAGCCCCTGATCCGGTTTGAACTGGGGTATGCACAGGGACACCAAAGGTGCCCCCAGTGCAGGACTTCAAAGCACCCGAAAGTGCTCCCGCCCAGCCCCAATACACATTATCCTGTCTGGGGAGGTGGTCACACCTCCCTGGGACAGGAAACCTATTGTCCAGGCCTCCCCTGCCGGAGTTTCGTCCAGCAGCAGGAGGCCAGACTCGTGTCTGTGGCAGCAGCATCCATTTTGTGATGCCAGGGCTCTGGAAAGAAGTTACCGGACTCGTCAGAGTTAACATGTCTTTCCCTCTAGAAGGGTGGAATGCTACCCCCGCCGCCAGTATTGGCGGGGGGTAGTATTCCAAGATGTTTGACACCAAACACGACATGTTTAGGTGCAGCCATTCCAAAGTTAGCATTTTACCGCGAGGATATAATGCGCTTAAGAGTATATGGTCAGGCTGCACTACAAACAGCATCAGAGATGGTTTCCGAACGCTGCATAGGGGCCCTGCTCATGCAGGGGCACCCTCTCACATAGGAACCATGCACTCTGCCTTTAGGATTGATAAGGCCTGCCTTAGGAGTGACTTATAGGTTTATATGTGTGTATGTATTTCGTGATATAGGTAACCTATATCACAGTAAGGGGTGCATGCACCACCTTACCCAGGCTGCAGTAGCAGACCTGTGGTGTCAGTTTGGAAGGCCTTCCAGGGGTGGCATAATACATGCTGCAGCCCCTGGCAGGCCTCTGAGGTACCTATGCCCTTGGTACATAGTATACCATATACTAGGGACTTATAAGGGCACTCCAGATCCCAATCAGTGATGTGCCTAAGGCACATGGAAACCATTTTAGAGAGGAAGCAGCTAGGCTGGGTTCTGATTAGCAGGGCCCCAGCCAGACTAATGTCGAAAAACAGTGAAGCATCAGCAAAAAGTGGGGGTACCCATGTGAAGCAGATCCTACTCTCCTACAGGATTCACACCAATTTTGGCAGAAAGCTAGATTTTGGTCCAGAAAGAGTGTTGTTTTAGGTCTTGGTTAGACAGCATATGTGCTGTCTCTTTAAGACATATTGTTTACAGTTAGTGGGCTACAGCCCTTCCACAGGCTTACTTACCATTTGTTAGTTGCAGTATCATATCCTTCGTTGCATTTTGCCATGGCATGCGTGCCTCTTGTGTTTGGCCCTCCCTTAGAGGATAGACCAAGTACTTGTGTCCATCCACTGCTCTCTGTTTTTTGGAGCTACTTTTTTGATTGTTTACCCACTCCATACAAGTGCGCATGTTTTCCCTCGCTCCTTTACCCATTCGTGTTGTTTCTTTTCTGTCTCAGCCCCCTGCCTGTTTTTTCTTTAACTCCCTCACCCCCACCGCCCTTTTTTGTGTGTAAACACTCCATACGAGTGCTTGCTACTTCCGTACCTATTTATTTCACAGTAACAAACAAGCAAATGTCACTGCGTCCCTCCTCCACGAGCCTCTAAAGGCCCAGTGACCCCACCCTCCGGCCCTCCTAAACTCCTTAAAAGTGAGTGAGAGCCCGAGCCTTGTATGGCCCCATGGACCCCATTCCCCGGAGCCGGCTCACTAGCTCTGGAGCCCCCCCCTGACACAGCAGTTTCCACGCCAGCACTGGCAGAGAAATATTTTGATCTCCAGCAACGCGGGAGCAAACACAAAGTCTGCTCCCAGTAGGCAGAAGCTTTAAAAATGTTTCCGCCAGCTGGGAGCATACTTTTGATCTATTTCCCTTCCTACACTGATGTGGGCATGAGAGATTGCTCCCGCCTAGAGGGGGCAGCAGAAATATCTGCTCCATGCAGGCGGCAGCAATAAGGGCTCCTCAAGCACGTGTGAAGCCGGCGGGGGCCCTTGGGCTCCCCCCAACGTTGTGGATGGTGAGTGCCCTGGGTGGGCACCAGGGCACCCACCTTGAAATAATATGGGCCTGGAGGATAGGGTCCCCGGGGCCCAAAACAGCATGGGAGGTGCCCCCCTCCCCCTCTAGAAAAAAAACAGTCTTGGGGGATGGGGTGCACAGAGCCTAATAAGGCTCGAGGAGGGGAGGCCACGCAGCCTTCATCACCTTTAATTTAAAAAAAAAAAGGCCCTGGGGGATGGGTCCCCTAGGCCTAAAGAGACTGCGGGAGGGGGGGCTTCCGTTTTCAGGTTTCGCCTGCACAGCGAAGCGTAATCTATTGATTTAATATCAATCTTAAAAGGGCTTACATCCCGCCCTTCCTTTTCATTAGTTTGTTTGCTTACCACTTACTTTTCCTCCATTTCTATTGGTTGTAGCATACCATTTCCTATTGTTCTCCGTGTCTTCTTATCAGTGTCCCAAGGCCGAAGAACTCCTTTCCACCCACTTGAACTTCTTTGTTATTTTAATTACGAGTGAGCACGCTGCTTTTTTCGATCTACTTCTTGGTGACTGTGCTGCTTACAGAATTTAAATTTAACATTTCTTTTATTTGGTGCGAGTTCTTCCCATATTTTTCTATTTGTAGGCAGGGGAAGATTGAGCGATTTGCTTACAGGATGTTGAGCCAATGCCGAGACTCGAACCTGGTTCCACAACTCTAAAGTCAGCAGCTCTTGCCGCAACGCCACATCCTCTCCCCTCTCTCTGAGTCTTGCTTTATTCAGCTGTCTGAATCGAGGGCACTTTAAGCAAATCAAGCAGAGACATAGCAAGGATGTCATATGCCCTAAATACACTCAGTTCGACTGCATCATAAGACGCCCATTCATTTCAGTGGATTTTCAAATTACCAAACCAATTTCCTAACAAGGAAACATTATTTTATTTTCAATTACTCTAAGGCGATTATAACGTCTATCCCCAAGACAAGACTTCTACAATGGCTTCTAGAATGGCTACAGCTGGCAACTTTTAGTACTTGAAAACAACTTGGAGTTTTGGCATCATATGAATTTGAGAAAATGAGTTTACAGCTTTGTCCCCTTCTAAATACACTTTATGCGAGCAGCATCCATCAGCAGGGGCTTTTTCTTCATGCTTCCCCGTCGTCTTTGCTTCCTCCTCGTTGGTGCTTGCACTCCTCTCACCCTGACCCCTCGATGACTTCTGCTCCACCTCCTTCCAAGACGGAACTCAACCCTTTTGGCAGATTTGCTTTCAGTAGCCGCAGGATCTTGCTGCGAGTGCCAAGGAAGGCTGCTTTACACCTTTATTATGTAGCTCTACTTGCAACCAAATCACACCTCTTTCAAACTGTTTACTGTTTACCCAGTCTACCCGAGCTGTTACACAGCGCTAAAAACCAAGAGATATCGCTGCAGAACTCCACAAACAGCCTGTTGTTTAAAAAAACACAATTTACATTCTGCAGCAAGTAGTTTGATTTCACGTTTTCTGTGGTTTGTCGTGTGAGGGAGGGGTAATTGTTATCCTTTTATGAGTTAAATTCTCATTGTGCTGCTTGTTTGCATTTCCTAACAAGCACTCCATATGAGTACATCTGAAGGCCATCTCTCTCCTCCCTGTGTCTTGCAGCATCCTCCCGGGTCACACCCTGTTGCTTCCCCCCTTATTTTATTTATTTCTGTTTCTATAGATACAGCTTCCATCTTTTTGACATCATTCACCCCAATCTAAACTAATCTCTGGGTGTTTCAAATCGTTTCCCTTCAGACTACAGGGATGAACATTAAGTCCTCTGTGCAGAGGCACACAAGGGACACCCGTGGCATGACTCCGCATTTATTGCTGTGAGATGTCCTTCCAGTCGGAGCAAGGCGCAGCCATCATACGCAACGCAGTCTCACCTAATCTTGGTCCCCAGCCTCATCTGCATTCACACTAAGGAGCCAGGGGCTGACATGAGCTGCTGATTGATCGAGGAAACAGGTAATCACTGCCCTCTGTAACATGGAGAACCACTGGGTCTGGTAAATGCTGTGTAACGTCAGACAAGCCAAGGGGACGCATATATGGATTTTTTTTCCAGAGCGTGCAAACAACCAGGCTTATGATTTGAAGTATTTTGTTTCATTTCTATTGTATTAATTGTTTCTGTGTAGCACCAGTATGGCCAGACTGGTGCTTCAGAGCGCTCAGGGGACAGCAATTAACATTTTGAGATGTAAATCGCCAAACACATAGCTATAAACATGTAGTGCTGTAAATGTGTTCTCTGTAGGGTTGTGTGGTGATGTCCTGGCAAAGTTTGAAATCTGCTGCATGCACTAGGAGAATTTGCAAAATATTAGGATCGATATCTGTCTGATAGAAAAGGCCCGTTTTTCATTAAATCTGCATGTGCTGTAACAGCAGAGAAGCCTGATGCCACTCTTGGGTGGTTGACAAAGAACATGGAAGAGATGGTGCCCAGGCTCATTTGAAAACATTGGCCTCCGCTCCCCCTCCTTCCATGATGGAACTCAACCCTTTTGGCAGATTTGCTTTCAGCAGCGGCAGGATCTTGGTGTGAGTTCCAAGGAAGGCTGCTTACACTTTTTTATTATGCAGCGCTCCTTCGAACCAAATCACACCTCTTTCAAACTGTTTACCCAGTCCACCCGAGCTGTTACACTGCGCTAAAAACCAAGAGATACAGCTGCAAAACTCCAAAAACAGCCAGTCGTTGTTTAAAAAAAAAAAAAAAAACGCAATTTACAGCCTGCAACAAGTAGTTTGATTTTACCACGTTTTCTGTAGTTTGACGTGTGAGGGAGGAGTAATTGTTATGCGTTTATAATGAGTTACATTTTTATGCTTGCAATTTAGTAAAATGTACTGTGCGCTTTACATAAGCACCTGTTGCAGTACATTTTCTTTTTTTTTAGTTGCGGAGAGATTAAATGATTTGCCCAGAATCACAGGATGTTGAGCTGACGCAGAGACTTGAACTGTGGTCCCCTGGAACGAAGTTGGCAGCTCTGACTGCTACACCACATCCTCTTCTCGTCTCTTTAGTGTGTTTTCTGGGACAAAGTCAGGAGCACAGAATTCCCTCTAGAAACTCACCTAGAGCCTCTTCACTTGTGTTGGTTGTTTGCATTTCCTAACAAGCACTCCTTACAAGTGCCTCTGCAGGCCGTCTCTCTCCTCCTCATGTCTTGCAGCCTCCGACCGGGTCACGTCCCATTGCCTTCCCCCTCGTTTTATTTATTTCTGTTTCCACAGATACAGCTCCCATCTTTTTGACATCATTCGCCCCAATCTAATAAACGAATCTCTGGGCCTTTTAAATCGTTTCCCTTCAGACTACAGGGATGAACATCAAGTCCTCTGTGCAGAGGCACACGAGGGACCCCCGTGGCATGACTCAGCATTTATTGGTGGAAGATGTCTTTCCAGTCGGAGCAAGGGGCAGCCAGCAACCTGTGGCGCTATCTCAACTAATCTCGGCCCCTGGCCTCATCTGCATTTACACTGTACTTATCAGGTACATGTTTTTTTTCTTCTTTGTCCTCCCCCATTTACCTAATCTCCCCGCTTTATAATACCACCAGTAAAAGCACAATATATTGCCTTTCTCAATATACAAGTCATAACACTTTAACAGAGTTTCAATAACTTATATTGCACAACTACTCACCAAGCTACAACTTACAACAAAAACCAGCTTATTAATCACATAGGTGAAGCCTATTGCATTTACCAATGCTTATTTGTACGTTTCGGCCCACGGGGTGGGCTCCCCAGGGCCTATTATAGCTCAGGAAAAGGGGCCTGCGACCCCCTTTCCATTTAAAAAAAAAAAAAAAAAAAAAAAAAAGGTCCCTGGGTGAAGGCGTACACTGGGCCTAAAGAGGTTCGGGAAGGAAAGTCATGCAGCCCTCCTCCCCTTTAAAATATACATGGCCCTGGGGGATGAGGTCCATAGGGCCATAATCTGCTCGAGGAGGTGGGCCACGTTGGCCCCCTCCCGTTTAAAATACAAAAAAACGACCCGGGGAGATGGGGAGGGGGCCCACGTGGCCCCCCCTCCCCTTTGAAATATTTATGGCCATGGAGGATAGGGTCTCCAGGGCTATAATAGGCTCAGGGTATGGGGCCACATAGCCCCCCTCCTTTATAATAAAATAACGGCCTTCTGGGATGGGTTCCCCAGGGGCTTTGGGAGGGGTCCCACACAGCCCCCTCACCTTTTAAAATATATATGGCCCAAGGGGATGGGGTCCCCAGGGCCTAATGAGGCTCAGGGAGGAAGGCCGCGCGGCACCCCTCCCCTTTGGGGAACAAACATGGCCCTGGGGCATGGGGTCCCCAGGGCATTTTACACCACAGGGAGGGGGCGGGCACACGGCCCCCTCAAAAAAAATACAGCCCTGGGGTATGAAGTCCTCAGGGCTTATTAAGATTTGGGGAGGGTGAGGCCACGTGGCCCCCTTACCTTTAATGTGCATAAGGCCTTGGGGATGGGCTTCCAACTGCCTAATGAGGCTAGGGGGAAGGGGGGGGCACACAGCCCTATTTTTTCTATTTGGCCCCAGATAGGGTCCCCGGGGCCTGAAAGCCAACCTTATGCTGTGCACAGCAAAGGCTGTCCGCAGTGTGGCTTTGGCTGCCTGCTGGGGATTTGGCCATAGGCCCTGCAGCCAACCCCCTGCTGCGCACTGCCGGCTTTACGTATATGTCAATGACAACATTAACGTTTTGAACTAAAAAAAAAACCAGAGAAATTCACCAGTTTTAGTTAGCAGAGCTAACTATAACTTGAGTCCCCCCATGCACTGTTATTGACCTCACATATTACATCATTCACGACATGGTTTATGACCTCATTTTTGACATTGATGGCATCTCAAATGACATCACTGATTACATCATCCAAGCTTCTTTTGCACACATTTCTCTGGAAACTAGTATGGCATTAGAGGCCTGAAAGTAAGTACAAAATAGCTCAGAATAATATGAAGCATCATTAAAGACAACACAAGGAGATGATGGACGGAGCGCTGAAACTTTTCAGACACTCAACCCCAGTCACAGATCTGGGTTGAATCCATCAACATTCTTTAGCTCACTTTGCCACCTCAGTTCAGACCCAGGTATATGCAAATCAGTTTTGACCCTGTGCCTCATGGGAACAGTCCAGCCTGAACTGCCAAACCAAGTCTTCCCTGAACAGGAAACAAGCATCCTGGGACCGGTTTCGGGGTAACACAGATACAACTCCCACGGGTGTAGCAAGCTTGGGTTATGTGCAACATTAACCGTATACCATACACTTCACGGGTAGCCTAGTTCACATTAACAATCAACCACAGATATATGGGAAACCCTTATTGTTCACTCTGTATACAAGTGTTCAGAGAAAGACAAATCCCTCAAGATACTCAATGTCACTTCCAAAATTAATAACTTAACTTCGGACAGTCTTTATCTGCATCAGTTGTCTCACAGTCACCGAACCTACATTGAGAAATTAAGTGGATATGAGTAGAAACGTGGGTACTGTAAAAACTGTTTTTTCTATGGAGAGAGTTTACTCCATACCACACTGTTTGCAGACTCTGAAACTCTCATGAGAAATGCACCACAGAGTATTAAAAAGTATCTACTAAGAACAGTGGACACATTCTATGCAAAACGTGTCAAAAACACTATTCGCTTAAAATATCCATGGTCTGAAGGTGCTAAAGATCCTACAGCCTTCATACTGGGTTGAAAACTTTCCAGATAGCTGATATCCTGAAGCAAAACAAGCACATGTACATAGGTTAGTACCTGGTGCACCCAATCTTCTTTGTTTTGTAGAAATAGTCCTGCTGAGATGATTCTGCCTAATTACTCAAGGCTGCTTACAATACTTAGTATCTACTACGTAAAATCTTTGCTGTATTGAAAACGTTTTCTGCGGAGCCAAAAAAACTTGTGTGAAATATACTGGACAGAACTCTTTAACTGTCATCTGCACACACACTCTTCATAACAAAGACTTATAACATATTCAACACCTCTACACATCTATGATACATTAGAAACACATCCGTTTTGTAAACTCTTACACCCAGTACCTGGACACAGGCTGTGCAAAATTAGGTAGAAAAGTAATACAGTAGCTACCCTCCACTATGTAAACTATAAAAACAAACTAGCACCCTCATCGGATGATGTCATCAGTGATGTCATTAATGATGTCATAGAACATGTCAGGAGTAATGTAAGCAGTGCATGGTGAGGGTGCAAGTTATAGTTAGCGCTGCTAACTAAAGCTGTGGTTTTATTTTTAGTTCAAAATGTTAATGTTGTCACTGACGTATTCATCTATCTATACCGTTACTTCAACCTTTAGGAATTTGTCACAAGTTAGTAACAAGACTAGATGCTTGTTGAAGTGGATAACCCACTGACTTGTGAAGCGTGATTTACAAAGAGATCACAGTGACATGAGCTACTAATAGCAGGGGCACTACTACATTACACTACTATTGAGACATAAGGCAACCAACGGACCGAAGGAGGGAATTTGGTGGGGGGGGGCAGTGGGAGGGAGGGTTACTTAAACAGTACGCTCACGTAAAAATTCTACCTGAAATGTTTAACCGTCTGCATTATAGGAACTGTTGCTCACGTTCAGATTTTTAGTTTTGTGCTAAAGAAATCTACCTAAAATGCCGCTCGCATTAAAAAATTACCCAAATGGTACACCACACGTTAAAATTTCTCCCCAAAATTACACAATGTGTTCTATTCTTTGTAATTTCACAGAAATTTCATTGCGTGAAATTGCCTAGTTTACAGATCAATGTCGTTGTGCAGCCGTAAACTTTTTGTGATGGTGTGTTTTATTTCCTTATTCCTACTGCGTCTGCTTAGTAGTTAAAACAGGATAACGCAGAGCCTCATTTTAAAAACATTGTAGGCAAGTAAATTAAGGTTTAGATTATGTATCTAAAACATTTAATTTGCAAGGTCAAAATCCTATTCAGATTCATAAAATCAGGCATTAGTTATTTACAGAGTCAGCAGTGATGATATTTGACCTCTCCAAAATACATTTTCTTACATGTGGTAGAAAATCTACAATGCACAAACATTTTGCAGGCACTTCCAACACTAAGTCGATTAGTAAATGTAATTCTGTTACAGGTTGGGTTGAATGTTTTTTTTTCCTTTTCTTTTTGTGGGGATGTAGGTGATGTGGTTTCTCCACTGGGCACATATTTCCCCGAGTAGACTGTTACCTGAGGATTACAAATAAAAACAAGCGGAAGTAAACGTCAGCCTGCTGAAATGTATCTCTTGTATATTTTAATATGCAGAAAACATTTTGGAATTGAGTACTCCTGAAGGAGTTATAGAATCCTAGGAGTACTCCTGGAATTCTTTGTGAATTCCCAAAATGTCTGTTTATTTAAGCATAGGCCTTTGCCTACAGTTGTAGATTTCTGACTTTATTCCAACAAATGTTATGAATCTGGCTAGCCACAGTAAGCTTTTTATTAATACATTTTCTAAACTTAAATATTTTAAGAGCTATATGTGATCCTTCATTTTGGGACTCTGATACATGATCTTTTTAGGTCTCTCGTGGCGTTGCAGGGCAGAGCCCTGCTCCGCCCCGGCGAGGGATTTTGTAAGAGAGGACTTTCAGAAGAGGGCTTTAAGCCCCGCCCCTCATTCCCAGTGGCCGGCGTCACCGTTTATGCTAAACGGTGGCCTGCCATTGGAAATGAAGTGTTTTGGTTACCTCCCTTTGGCTTACATTTGGACTCGGTGGCCTGCTTCACGGCTGTCGTGAAGCACTTTCTTATCTTTATGGGGCCATGTGTTTAAACACATGGCCCCATAAAGATAAGAGATCCCCATGCTCCGGTGCGATCCTCTTTCGCTTTCGGGACCGCGCTGTGTTCTCCTCTCTCTCTCTCTCTGCTGCTGCGCCTCTGTCTCTCCATACATCACTTCCCATCGTTCCTCTCACGGCGTCCCTCGTCTCTCAGTTAGCACACTGCTAAACACTAGACGTTTTTTGTTCAGCACTATCCTAAACTCGCGTATTTGAAGGTGCTGTCTTATCGGATAATGAACAGAAGGGAGGCTCGGGGAAATAAAGCATTTGCCTACGATCACACAGTTTGTTCAATCTGGGATTGATAACATATTTTCCAGTTTCACACTCAGCAATTTAACCACTAGGTGGGTGTCTCTTTTTGACATCAAAGGGTAATACTTTCTCATTATTTATTTGAGGACGAGGTTTAGAATGTGGGTGACAGGCAGAATCCGTGCTTTATTTTGGGCAGTTTTACATAAGGGCATTTTGGCAACAGACAGGAAAGGGGGGGCCGCTCGGCCCCCCCGCACGTATGGCGGGGCGCCGGCCCCCCTCCTCCCCCCTGCACTCTCGGTGGTGGGGCGTGCCGCTCCGCCGCGTCTTGATGACGCGGCGGGCGCGCCCACCGCCGATTGGTGCTGGCTCCTGCTTGACCCGGAAGCAATTTAATTGCTTCCGGGGCGAGGAGTGGAGCCAGAGGGGCGGACCAGTTGGAACTGGTCTGCCACAGAGGGGTTAAAGGCCGGGGGAGCGCGGGAGGCGCCCTCTTGTTCCCGCGCTCCCCAGGCTTGCACCCGCGCCTCGCAAAGGCGCCGAATAATCTTTCCCACCCACCAGCCCCTGAAGCAGATTTTTGCGTTTGTATGTTGATTGTATAATTTTAGGTCGTTTTTCACTGTTAGTTTGTGAGTTGGTGTAGGTTTTCCTTAGGCCTTTTTCCCGTTTACAGGCTCAAGTATCAAGCTATGGTTGCACAGTAAGGTTTTGTGTAAACTTTGTCCTTAAGCCTTTTTTCTCGTTTGCAGGTAACATAATTGTCGTATTTATTGATTGTCCTTGGTCAGGCGGTAAGGTCATGATCGGTGAGCAGTCAATTCAAGGTCCTTAGGGGGCGTCACCATTCTGGAATGGGGTCGCCCAGGGGAGAGGCGAGTGGTCTCTCCCAGAACTCCAGGGCGGTACATCCGCTTGGTTGGATGGGTGCGGGGGAGGGGAGTCACGCTTTCTCTGGGCTGGTTAGCCACCCCGCACGTGCACGATGACGTCATTAAACGGCGCAGAGTGCAAGGGCCCCCCCCTTTTGGGTAATGGAGTTCATGGAGCGTACGGGGGTAACCGGGAGGGGGGGAAGTACCCTCTCGGTAAACGGGCCCTCTGCGCATGCGCACTCATACGTGAGGGCGTAGCTGGTTAATAAGGATTTGACACCGGTTAGCGACCTTGCCGTAGGCCCAAAACTAGGATATGCAGAAAAGTAATAAGGATGTTAGATTCGGTTAGGAAACACGCTGTATTAGACATTTGTTAAGGTTAGCCATTGATACCTGTCTACATTGATTGTACCTAATGTCTAATTTTCTGCATATAAATGCTTGTGTAAATATTGTTTATTTCAAATTTTAATTTGTTTTCATGTTTTAATAAATACGGCCGGGGGTCGCGAGACCCACGCCTTCCAAAGAAAATTCCTCTCATGTCCAATTGCTTTAATTGTTTTAACGGTGGTAATGCGCAGGACAGGGAGGGGGATTGGCGGTAGTCCCTGACCATAATAACAGCGCTTCACAAAAGATACAGACCACGGTCCATTTTTCAGCACAGGGAGTTTTGCACGGATTTGTGCCCGGGTCCCTATGACATAGTATTAGCAGATGTGGCCACTAAGGCACATTAACTCCCGTGAAAGATCGGCTTGTTGCTGGCTCGAGGAGCCTGGGGGACCTCGAGCTGAGACCGAGCCAGGCACCAGGCTCGAGTTTTTGATTCTCGCCCACATCTACATAGTCTTACTAGTTCCGAGCCATCTGGCGCAATAACGACCAGATGACCCACTGGCACTGCTGATCCCATCCCTTGGCACAAAGCTGAGCCGCGTGCCTACAACCTGGTACTCCAAGTACAGTGTCTTTAACCTTGGTGATCACAGACGCAGCTTGAGCACAAAGTTCGCTTTCAACTACTTTCTAATGTGACGCCTATACTGTAACTCTGTGCACAAGGCCACCAGAACACACAGACGTTGGCACACACCCCCTGGCACAATGCAGAGCGCAGACCCCTGAAGTGTTACCCCGGAGTCAGTCATGTACCCAGATATAGGTGTTTAGATGCCCCTGCTGGCCTCCTGGAGAAACGCTGATTTTCTTAGCACCAGACGTATCTTGTATAAAGCGCTCACGGTTAATAAACACTCTGTAAGGCAGTGATGTTACTTCAACAGAGACCTCCCTGTGTCTCAACCTTCGTCTCCCCCTTTGGCTCCTCCACCTCTCACCGCAACCGTGGGCTTCCCCCCCTGCACCTTCTGTATCGTAAAATGACTAAAGGCAGTCCAAATTTCCGATAATCTGCACAAATACATTTCTTCAGAGAAAACCTACTGCAATGTCACTGAAAAAAATATAATTTTTGTTTCTTATAGAAAAACACGTCAAACTACACCCACTGGGGAGGGTAGCGAAACAGTCAGGGCTGCCCAATTTGGAACTGAGAAACAAGGTGCGACTCTCGGCGCCGCTAAACATCCTGTGATTCTGGGCAAATCACTTAATCCCCCCGTGCCTAAAAAACAAGGATGTGACCTTATGTAAAGTAACTGGTGCTCACGTAAAGGGCTCCATTACCTTTGAGTCGAGTTCGCGCTATATATTAAATTGCAGAAAAACCTGTGTTTATTTTTAACATTCCTAAGTATAAAGAAACCAAGTTGATTGACATATACAAAGTCTATGCCCACCAGTTCCTTTCACACATCTCACTTCAGCTCCTCATTGTGAATCTTAACTTTAGAGGTTGAAGTGCAAAAAAGTATGGGAGCTACGATAACTGCAGTGGGGTGAGATCTGCGAATGTGGGGGCAGGGCCACAAAAAATGACAATTAGAACTGTTAGTGTTAAAAACCCGGAACCTGAAGGCACTGGCTTATCCCCTCCCCCAAATATATGGCACTATGTAACTAGGGCCACTGGAATTTTGCGGCAGGAAAGGGCCAAGTTATGCGGCAGGATTGAGTAAATTATGTGGCAAGAAAAGGTAAATTTTGCGGCATAATGTGGCACATTTTGTAATAGTATTACTTCATTATTTCTTCATTTTTAAACTTGATAACACTGTCTGGACATTGATTGCACATCATTAGGACCAGTTGAAAATTCAAATATAACAATAAGCAATAGAAAGGTGACCAGTTCAACTTTTCAACAGGCCTTCGACAGCGTATCAACGTCGCTGCATTTTTAGTAACTTTTGCACCCTTTGAGCTAGAAATATTTTTTGTTAAAACCTGCAGATTAAGCAGCAGATGATGGATTATGTGGCAAATGCGGCAATTCTATAATTATGCGAAAATCTCAGCGGCCGCAGGATCACATAATTCCAGTGACCCTGTATATAACAGATGTTTCTGCCGCAGTCAACCATTATAATGAGATCATTTTAATGAGATTAGTGATAGTGGGTGGACCCAGGACCAGAGTTTCAAGGGAGGAGGTCCCAGCTCCGTGCTAACTCTCTGTGTGATTCTGGCCACTCATATTGTCTTTAGTCATTCTAAGAGGATCGCAGTAAATGGACCTACAGTAAGTGACAGTGAAAACACTGCAGGATATTACAGCAGATTTAACAACAGTGACCAACGTGTTCTGAGTGACAGCAGCAGGACTTTCAAGCTGCTGACATGGAATATCCCCTAAGTGAGGATGGTGCCAGATCTTACTCATTCGCTCACTCATCCACCCACACCCTCCTCTCATTGAGTTAAGCACCAGCTCTCAGGCACCAACATTTAAAATATATTTATTTTCATTTCGTTTCCAGTTTATAAAACTGTGTAGAGGGTGCCACATTTAAACACTGACATTCACAGTATCATTCTCACAATAAACAAAGGTGTACAACAAGGGTGAAGGAAGTATTACCCGCATAATCGACTTTTCCTGGACTTTTAACGAGGTTAGTCAAGCATATGTGTTGACAGTTTTCCTATCTTTTCGCCTAATCTCAGCTGAAACTGCAACTCTTACTCCGCATCGTCACTAACCTATGTTCTCTAAAAACCCTTTCCTGTGTTCGCTACATTCATGCCCTGTTTATCTCACTGGCAATTACCTATAAAATTGTTGGAGGAACGTGTCCCTATGTCGTGTTCTCTCCGCGAGGGCATTTTTATAGGGGGTAAATATGTCATTCAAGGGGCATCGTGTCTTCGTCTACCAGCTTCAGGAGATATTCATCACATTCTGAAACGGGGCTTCCGCCGCCCTCTGCATTTTGATGTCTCGTTGGTGCCAGGTCCTCTCTGATTCCACTCTACCTGTTCACTCTGCTTAGGTCGCCCTCTGCATTTTGATGCCTCGCTGGTGCCAGGTCCACTCTACCTGTCCACTCTGTCTGGCTCTTTATAAAATACCGGAACCCGAACCGGTTCCACAATGGCGGTTGCAACCGTTTCTTTACCCTTGTGCTGCTGCCCAACTCTTTTTTTGCCAAACTTGTATGTTTTAAAATGCAATACTGGAACCCGAACTGGTATTGCATTTTACTTTAGCACCGTGCTGGGAGCTCCAGGAAATGAAGTGGAAGGCAGATGAGATCCGGGGCTGGCAGCCTACGGGCTCAAGCTCCCTCCCACCCACGCATCCATAATCATCGCCAAACTCGGTCCCAATACAACAATAAGCCTGCTTACTCCCCAGTTCCTTGCCGCATTCAGTGCCAGGACTTTCTCTGGAGGAGAACTCTTAAAAAAACAATATCTCCCCGCCAGGAATGCTGTGTAACTGGTCTATTTTCTTATTTCTACTAGAAACAGACTAATTGCTGCTGCTCTAAGTGGCAGGATCCATGTGTTTTCTTACTTTATATTTCGCATATCTATTTGTGTTTCTTTATGATTCTGTTTGTTGTGGTGCGGCCACATGTATGTTTTGTTTTACTAAAATTTCATAGTTAGCAGGCGATTGTTGCTGTCATGCACTATGACATACTATATAATTTTCAGCCTCTGCAAACTGCCGTTCTACAACAATGAAGCCACAGAGGGTATTAAAGGTGGATGGTGCCATTTTAAAAACTGAAAAAGATTATTATCGGTCCTGAACTGGGCTCTCTCACTGCACTCCTGGTGCCTAAACTCCATACGTCAGCATAATGTGTGCACACTTTCCTGTGTAGTTCTGGTTTAAAATGGCAAATATGGAACTGACTAAAAATGACTATACTCAAAACAAAAATGTACAAATTAGTTTATATATACTTTAACATTTCATTTACACTACATTTAATAACTCAAACAAATAAATTACACGTGGAAAACATTTTTGTTTGCCCTACTCCTTTTTTTTTTTTTTTCTTCACTCAATTGGACAAATGCAATAGATTTTCCAATCGATTTCGCAATTACAACTAAGTGAGCTATTGCCATTTTCAATTACACTATTTGATTAATGCTTCATGAAGGGAAAAAAACCAATGACATTTTTAATGCCAATAGCTCACAACAATGTCATTGCGAGACCTATTGCATTGTAAATGCTTGTTTAGAGTTATTTCTGACCCTGTATTTATGATTAAAAAAAATAACAAATCGGAATTATTGTAATGGAGATGAGATTTTAGATCAGTGTTATTTTTGTTTTTGTCTTATTTTCATTCTGGCATAAGCGAGGAACCTTGATCACATGTAGATTAATTCCATCTTGCTTATAAGTTTACCACATTCAAAATTTGTTTCAATGCACAAATTTCTGTGTGGAAAAGGTTTTGCAGTGCGCCTACTCCGTCTTTTGAAGGTTCTGTTCTTTTGTATTTAGTGATTTCTTTGAACATATTCAAGATTTTAGTTTTTTTTTTTTTTTCCAGTGTCTCATTTCCTGTCTTATTTCTGTTTAGTTTCATTTGAAAGACCTATGGAAGCTGGTGATGCACATATATTTTCATCAAGTTCTGCACGTATTGAAGATCCTGTCCTTCTGCAACGTCTAGACTGTATTTATCAGAGCATTACAGAACTGAGACAAGAAGTGAAAGAACTGCGTAATAGCCTTCAGGATTTAGCAACGAACATTATCGGGCAATTTAAGTAAGTACAAATATTGTTACTGGGAGGACAGAGTTATTTCATGTTAACTTGTGATCTCAAATACACTGGTTCGTCCAAGACTTGATGTTATAGTCTAATGTTGCCTTTAAACAGGGTGATTTGTATGTTAGAGAATATGACTTCTGAATGGTATTCATGCTGCTACTTGTTAGAGTTTGCTCTGTAGTCTGAAACATGCACATTTCACAGTTCTTCTTTGGTTATTAATTTAGAATATTAAGACATGGCAAGCTATAGCAACGTACAGTGTGTGGCTTAAATGATGTCAGACCAAATTATATCACCTGCAGTAATACCATATAATGCATTCACATACATTTAAGCTTAAGGGTTTTGTGTTGAATTCTAAGCCATTGGAGTAGCAGGTATGTCTATAAGCTGAGCAGAATAAAACATTTTCTTGTTTAGAGGAAAGCCACAAAGCTTATCTATATATGGAGCATGAGGAGGTTATGGTAGTGTTTGGTTAAAGACATGACTGCGGGTTATTGCCTAGGGCAATTATAAAATGGCACCCTAGGATTGCTGTACAAATGTTTGGCAAGCCATCTGACCTAGACGTTGTGTCTGCAAGACATTCTTTGGTATTTTCTGTGTGCCATACTATAAACAGTGTTTATTGTCACAGCACCTGCATATGTAAACCAGTGTCAGGAGAAATATGTTGGCACTCTGGCAGAGCTTGGTCTTGGTATGACCTTGGCTTCAATTACCCATACACAATAAATAAAATAAAACTGATGCTTCCATCTCACGGATGGATAATACATAAGAAATTACATTTCCTATGCTGTGCCACTCAATGTCCACATTTATTTGCCTTTGACTCTGGCAAAACGGTTCACTGTATTGAATGTGGCAGAAGGGTCCAAAAGGATCACTTCCTTTACATCACCCATGTTCTTAATTGATCTGCAATCTTCCATTGCCCATCACCATTGCCATTTCTGTCTCTTTCTAGAGTTAAAACCTAAATGCTACCATTTAAGGGGGTCGTACTTCACCTGGAATTATTGTTATTTCGCCCTCAGTCTCTCTAAGGTTTTAGCTATGGCTGGATTAAGTGTAATTAGCTACCAGTTGTATACATTGTGAGAATCAAGAGTAGTTATTTACATAGTGGAGACTCAACTCCTTGCTTCCATTTGGCAGGTACCTTCCAGTGGCCAGTGAGGTGTTAATTAACACTGCCTGTGCTTGCAGAAGTGAGTAGTTTTCAATTGCTACAGGACACTGGTCACCCAAAGAGCCCGAGTTAATGCTCTTGATAGGAACTTCACCTATTTTCTGGTTGCTGGTATTTAGGTGCTCCAGCATGGCCTAGACCTCGCTTTGGGTCCTTGATTCAGACACATCTCGTTGTGACTATGAGCAGTTCATATCTCTTCTTTAATGCCTTGGATTTTCTTGGGAGGAAAAATATAGCTAGCTCCTCACAGAAAATGCGTGAGGGTTGCACAATCTAGACTGAAAACTGGAAATTCCGAAGTATTTGAAAATCTGAACGGCTGTATAGGTGAATTATTTTGCACTTCCGGTATGCTTATGCCAAGATAGTGCGCTTTGGCAAGGTTCAAGTCATAGTGTTTATGCCATCAGTGAAAGATCGTAAATAAGTCTTTCATTTTACTTCCTAATCAAATGGGAGGGCTAAACTGCTTGTTGCATGTTTTCCTATTTAAGGCATGATTAAAGTGAAAATAATTCAGATAGTGGCCCTTCCATCAATCAATCAATCAATCAGGGGAATTGTAAGCGCACTACTCACCCGTGAGGGTCTGAAGGGGGGGGGGGTCCGCAGATCTGTTAGCCGAAGAGCCAGGTCTTGAGGGTCTTCCTGAAGGTGTTCAGGGAAGGGGGCGTGTCTGATGTCGGCCAGTAGCTCGTACCAGGTCTTGGCTGCAATGTGAGAGAAGGATCTTCCGCCTGCTCTGGCTCTGTGAATGCGCGGGGTTTCGGCCAGTGCGAGGTTAGAGGATCGGAGGTTTCTTTTGGGTACGTGGAAGTTGATTCCGTCGTTGAAGTATTTGGGTCCGTTGTTGTGTAGGCATTTGTAGGTGTGGGTGAGGATCTCGAAGGTGACTCTTTTCTCCACGGGGAGCCAGTGGAGTACTCGTAGGTGTTGGCTGATGTGTTCGTGCCGGGGAAAAGAACTTCTGACACCTTCTGTAATTAAGGCTTGTACAAGCGGGAACCTAACATTACATCCAGTGTATGGCCTGCCTTGTGTGTGCCTCTTGGTAACAATTGTTTCACATTTTAAGCATTCCAAAAAAATAAGATGTCTGATGCTCTGGAGTTGAAATCGCGTCCTCTACATGCTGCTAGAAATAATCCAATACATTAGTTTGTGTGTGTGACAGGGAGACCTGACAGATGACATAAGTGAAGGGAGTAAGTACTTCGAATGCCACACTTGGGGGAGATGGTAAACCACTAGGAAAGAGCAAGCAGAAAAATGTTACATTTACAGGCTAAGATGTTTGTGCACAGGCCATCTCAGCTAGTATTCTATTTACAAGTAATACAGTAACTGAAAATCAGAGCAACCACACTTACATGGGTGAACTCCCTACAATGGAACAAGATGTTATGGCCCTCATCAATGATTTGGTGAGTTAGGGAAAGAAGTTTTCCAGCAGCCATATTTCTGTTAAAAAACAGAATGTCACAGATATGAGGTTTTACAAAGTCTACGCTTTTAACCTGTGTTTAACTAGTGAGCTATAATTAAACAATGCACCTCAGGTGTATTTCATAGTGCATTCACACTTCACAGTTGTTTTACAGTTCATTGTGGCTGAGATATCCCTGGTCCCATGCTGACTTCAAATCATGCAAAAGGGTTGCAGGCGAAGGGGCTGTCTCACAAAGGCAACTAATAGTATTAAAAAGAGTACTGCTGTTGTACTCTTCTATCTACTCTTATCATGTTTTTGCGAATCGCCCCCAAAACATTGAAACTATTTGGGTCATATTCATATAGAGTTGCTGCAAATAGAAAGGACTCTTAGCACTTATATAGGGAGTTGGACGTTTCAGTGCCAGTTCACAAAGTCATGTATGAGTATGTAAAAGATACTCCTGTGGGTACCCCTTACATACTCCTAAATGTGTTTGTGAATCAGTCCCATAGTCTTCATTTCTATATTGAGAAAATTGATAAATGTAGTTGATATGGTTAGTTACACAAAACAAAGGGCACTCCTACAACTCCATCTGTTTCCAGAGCAGGAATTTATGCTAACAATAGATGAAGTATGGAAATAGAAATTAGGAGGGTCAAGAACTTAATCTTGTGGGATGCCATCAGGTAATAGAGTTGGTGGTGAGAGCGATGAGCACCAAGAAAAATAAAATGCTTGATCAGAAAGGCAGGAGGATAGCCATTCAGGTACTTCATCAGTGATGTCAAGGGTGAGGAGGTTAGATAATTGGGTGAAGTGGTTGTCAGTGCTCAATGTGGATGAAAGGTCATGGAGTATGACGATCCATATGCAAGGTAGTTATGGTGGGCCGAAGTAACGAAGTTTGCAACCTCGAGAGGGCAGTTTCAGATTATTTCTTGAAACTGGAAGGGAAGACTGTCATGTTAAAATGATAGATCTTTTACATTGTGAGCCATACTGCAAGATCTTGTTCACTAGTCACCTACCCCTCCTTAACTCTGAATTACTAGAAATTGCAGAAAGATACATATACATCTGAAATATAATTAGCATGCATCACTTTAAAGGGCATTTATCACCTTTATATGGATTACATTTACAGGTTGGAAGTGGACCCTGCTATCAGACACTGTCACAATTTCCACATTAGTGATTAACTGCAAATGATGTTATTTTCGTTCAAAAGATTCATGGAAAATTGCACATAAGAGCTGCATTCCCCAAACAGGATGGACTCAGACTTCAGTGATGAAGAGACATATGAGATAACGTTTAACGGAGGGAAATCTTGCTAGATATGTTGGTTGTTTAGTGATTTTTTTTAAACTAACATGTTTATATCTGCCTTCCTTCAGGTCCCACGTTACAGAAGGCCAGAAAGCGACTCGTCGGCGAAGATTTGTGTTGCATAGAGAGCGGAGTGATTCCACAGGGTCTAGCTCTGTTTACTTCACTGCAACCTCAGGAACAGCATATACAGATAGAGAAAGTGAAGGAGGGTAAGCAGTGTTTGAGAGGTGCGACTTTCTAATTGGGCTTTATGTAGGTAACTAGGATTGTCATCTTTTAGTTTTGTCTATTGGGACTTTTTACTAACTTGGTACGGTCTAGTGAATGAATTCTCCCCTTCAGTCCAGTGAATTGGGTACAGGATAGATTGGACATGTTTGTTCTAACACCAGATATGTGTCCCACCTCTGTTAATGTACGTTCTGTGTTGGGTCATGTCTCCAAGGAATTGTGCATCATTAGTAAAATATTGTCAGCATAGAGTGTAATTATGGCATGTTTGTCCTGCAAGGATATACTGCTCCCCATGTGTCTCCGCTGCACCAGTTGTGACTAAAGTTCAATTGTTAGTGTGAAGATCAGTGGTAATAGAGGGCACCCTTGTTTTTTTCCCTTTGAATTGCCAACTACCTGAACGTTTACTACCTATCTTCACCCACGTTGTGCTCTACTGGTAAAGGAGGAAGACCCACTTCAAAAACAACTTTCCCAGACCATATCTGCGGAGCATCTGCTTCAAGCAGAACCACTTGACCATATCAAATGCTTTATGAGCATCTAAGCTTGCCAATGCACACTTTTCGTTGGTGTGAGTGACATGTTCCATGGCCAGAAGTGCTTTGCGTATGTTAGTCGTGGTCGTTCGCCCACCCACAAATCGTGCCTGATCAGAGTGTATCAAAGTCTCTGTTGGTTTCACAATTCTCCCTTTGAGATTTTTCCCAATATTTTTGCATCCAGATTTATCATTGAAAGTGGTCTGTAAGACTCACAATCCAGTGGATCTTTCCCCGATTTCGGGAAGGCTACTATTTGTGCTTCTCGCATCATGGCAAGGAGCTTTCCCATTGCTGTGGCTTCATTATACATGTATAACAGTGGGCCAGTAAGGAGGTCCGCATACTCCTGGTAAAACTGTGCTGGTAAGGCGCCTGCCCCCAGTTCCCCCAATCCCCAGCCCTTGGGGTTTTCCCGGTGCCCATGTTTTTGATTGCCCACTGAATGTCCTCCTTAGTCATTTCTAGAACACAGCATCTCTTTGAGTTCAGGGGCCATCTTAGGTAAGCTGGCTTCTTCGAATAATAGTTTTATGGCTTCCTGATTCACCCCACCCCAAGCTGATCGTTGTATAATGATGCGTAAAATTCCTCCAATCTATGGATAACTCATTCCTGATCTGTAACCACCTGACCCATATTGTTGTACATTGCTACAATCGTTCTGTTACCTTTCTCCCAATTAACCAACCATGCCAATAATCTACTGGGCATGTCTCCTAGGTCATAACTAAGCTTGCAGTATGTTTTGTAATCATGTATACCTAATTGCTCCCTAGCTTCTTCCAGTTTAAGAACATCATTTTGCTTTACCCAGTCCGCTGACCCCAGTGCTGTTTGTTGGTCCAAGAGTCTTATGCGTTCATCATGTGTTTCTATCATGCCAGCAGTGATTTCCTGACTTCATACGTTAAAGTCCTACATTTCCCTCATTTGATGGCCTTGAATCCCTCCCATAATATTCCCACAGAGGACACTAAATCTGTATTAACCTGGAAATATTCTTGTATGGCACTCCTGATTTGATCCCTGTATTGGGGGTGGATCTTGTAATGCCATAACAGGGAATTGACAATGAGGTTACGGCTGGGTAAACGTCCAACTAGTAAACTCCATCAGTAGTAGTGTGTGGTCTGACAAGGTACAGTCCAAGTATTAGACCGTTCCAACATCTGATATATATTTCCAGGTGCAATAATGCGAAGTCAATGCATGAAAATGTATTGTGTGGAGGGGAGTAGCAGGAATAGCGTCTTTTCACCCTGTGTTTGGTGTGCCAGACCTCTATCAGATAGTGTCTCCATAGATTTCTGCAACGCTATTTAAGACTTGCCCAGCTGCCGCAGAGAGATCAGTGACGTGTTCAAGTATCTACTTAATATGCAGTTAAAATCACCCATCCATAGTATACTACGTTTTAGCATATGGGGTCAGCAATGTCATAATTTCCTCCAAAAAGGTGAGAGTGTCAACGGTTAGGGGCATATGTAGTCAGACTATTGATACCTTATTCAGTCCTCCTTTCTCTCCTGGGCTGCATGTCATATCTGTCTTGTGGCATTTGTACTATGTACAGCAATATGTGTTCCCCACCTCGGTCTTTAAATCACAATCACCCTATGTATGCAGCCCAGGGACCTGCAGTATAAGGCAAAGTTCCTAGGCAGTCAAATGGCTTAAACTGGTTTAAACACTCATCAACAAAAACAAAAATAATAAGGAGAACTCAATGTGAATAAAGCTACATTAAGATATGTTTAAAAATTGTTTTATTCATAATTATAATGTTTTATATATATAAAAAGGATAAACATTCATTTAATTGATGTTATAGACAATACATAGTTCTGATACGATTGTAATTTTGAATAAATTACAAGATAATACTGATATTATCTAGCCAATCAATTGGTCTAAAATGGACAAAACATTAATACATATACATAGACATAATGAAAGACAAAATGACACGAACAGTAACAAATGATGTGAGGTGGCTAACAGATGGTTCTTCTCAACGCGCGTTTCGGCACTAACAGCGCCTTCATCAGGAGGACTATACCTCTTTCCTACAGAACAATAAAAATTCTATAAAACACAATACTTAAAAATACACACTGAGTTCAATAATATCTCCTATGTTACATATATACTCAAAGTTGCCAGTGATATTGTTGAAGAGAGATGAATTAGAATGGGACAAAAATTCATAAAAAGATTTAACATTCAAATAAATACTGGTACTATAGATAGTGGGTAAAGCTGTGTTGATCACCCACAGTGAAGATGGTAAAGAAAATTAGTGTTTACCAATCCACCAGAGTCAGGAGAAAAGCGAATAAAGAAAGAAGTAGAAAAAGAATTGAATTAACAGCTCAACAACTCCTATTGAGATGTATGAATCGTTATAAGTTCTGTAAATAATTACATAGTGAGAATAACGATAAAAGTAGATGGGGCTTACTGTCTGTGAATGTGGTATCAGCTTCAACTCACAATGTATAGATATATGGGTCACACCAAGCCTGTGTGTGAATATGAAAACATGATTCAAAACTCGAATAATAGGAACAATTGCAGAATATCATTGCTTGTATACTACAAGTATGCCCTGGCATGGGGGCATTTAGAGCTAGTGGGTGGTATCTTTATGTGGATTCATATAGATATTACATAAGAAGCAAACGATATTTAAAGGGGGCTTCTACATTATCATTGCAGTGTAAAATGAACACTAAGCTAAGGAGTGTTGACTCCATAGAAGAGCTCTCAGTACCAAGCTGTGCTATGTAGTATGTAGATGAATACTTAACAGAAGGTTCTATGCGATCCACTAGTGCAAAAAGGCCAATGAAGAAATGCGATGGATGTAAAAGGGCGTCATTACCTGGATAATAGGTCCTAAGGTGCCAATGTGGAAATCGGTAATCGAAAAAGATGTTGCACGGGAATAGATGTCCGTGATCAACGTAAATACTAGAGTTGGGTTAAAAATTCAAGGTAGTTCAAAATCGCTAAAAGACCGTCACGCTGCTCTGCAAAGATAAAACATTTTTGTAAATGAGGCTACTATGGCGGTTAACTGAAAATTATAAATTAAGAAGCTCATTCTAAGAGTGGTGCGATAGAAATAAACGAGACTGTACCTCGTCTGAGCTGGTGTATTATGATGTCTGAAAATTCAGGATATGAGGTGAGGAGGCCAGTCATCCGTACCTACGGAATTCTATCTGGCATAGGAGATTGGTAGTCCCCCTCTATGTTGAACCGGATCGCTCAAAAACAATCACTCTGCGCTGCAAAAGTAATGTAAGTCTAAATGAGGCTGATCGTACTAGACAGACAACTAGAAGCTATGGAGCTCTTGCTATGTTTGAAGTAAACAAAAGAGGGGCGATAATGACTCTACCTGGTCTAGGTTCCGAAGTTAAGATATCCGTGAATTCGGGCTGTTAAACAAAGTAGCTGGTCGTACGTTGATGCGGAAATGCGGAAATACCACAGGGCAGACCAAGGGCGGGTCAATAGACGTATCCGTCTCGTGCTCTGTTAACGATAAAATCAAGGACTGAAATTGTGAAAATGTCCCACTACACGGAGTTGCGTGTACAATTGTCTAACTGAATGTGGCAAAGGTGAGCTCTTACCTGAGGTGGATAAAATTATGGAATGCAAACGGCCGCCATGATGGAAACCCGGCTGCGTTCCAATGGGCTTATAAGCGTCTACCTAAGTGTCACGTGGTCTCATAAGGTGTCTCCTCAGCAATGAAAGTGGAGAACAGACTTTGAAACGTCCGTGCAGTGTGGTATAAAGTGTCAGGTTCAGTCTATGTAAGTAATCTGTCTTGGACAGTATGGGAAAACCAATCCTATTAAGAATTATTGAACAATATAACATTCTCCCAAGGCAGATCATTGTTCAATCCTTGTTTATATGTCTTTAGAAAGCTTCGCGTTTTTTCCGGATTTCTTCATTCCTCTATTCATTCGGATTTCTTATTTTCTCCCAGATGTGCCATTTGATGTCATCAGGGGAATGTTTGAATTCATGAAAGTGTTTCACCATGGGAGCATTGAGTTTAACTGTACGAATCGCCGAGCGATGTTCAGTTAATCGTGTGGCGATGGCTCTGGATGTTTCCCCGACATAGCCTAGATTGCAGGGGCAGACAATAAGATAAACTACATTGTCAGTTTTACAGTTACACATGGTTTTGGACTGAATGACGTGTCCATTATGACTTAACGTGTGTCCTTCTATAGCACTCACGCATGCTTTGCAGTTAGACTGAAGACATCTGAAGGTACCTTTTGATTGGAGCATTTCCATCAATGGTTTTTTGTACAAAGGGTATACTTACATCAAAGCGTGAGTGGACTATTAAGTCTTTGATATTTTTGTTTCTTCTGTGTGCAAATAACGTTTTTTTCAATTTAAGTGATTGTTCTTGATCACTATTGAGTATATGCCAATTGGCATTGATTATCTGCTTAACCTGATTGTTCATGGTTGAGTGTTTAGTGATACATACTAACTGTTCAGTTTTAGTTGGGTTCTTAGGTTTTAGCAAATGGTCCCTGTCGTAAAATCTGGCTCGTTTATATGCCTCTCGTATTAATCTGTGGGGATATCCTCTGGCAAGAAATTTCAATTTCATAGTTTCCGCTTGCAAATCGTAATCAGTAAGGTTGGTGCAGTTGCGCCGCAGTCGTAAAAACTGCCCAAAGGGGATACTTTGTTTCTGTGTCCTAGGATGATAACTTTCAAAGTGCAGTAGGGTGTTCCTAGCAGTCGGTTTAGTAAATAAATCTACTTCCAAGTGATCAATATTTTGCTTAATCAAAATATCCAGAAATTCTATCTGATGTTTGCTTTTATGGCTAGTAAATTTCAAGTTTACATCAATAGCATTTAGCCATAGTAGAAATTCATCAAGAGTTTCTAGCGTGTCCGACCAGATGAAAAAAATATCATCGATATATCGCGACCAGTGTAGTACTGATTCATAGAAGGGGGCTATTTCGTTGTCTATGAATTTTTGTTCAAATTGCGCCATGTAGATATTAGCAACCGACGGAGCTACTGTAGCTCCCATACTAACACCTCTGGTTTGTTTAAAAAGGTTATTTCCAAATTCAAAAATGTTTTCTGTTAAGACAATGGTTAAGCAATCTAAGACAAATGTCTTCGGACATGGAATCTTGTAGACATCTATGAACCAAGCTACTGCTTGTATTGCTTCTTTTTGCGGGATGTTGCTATAAAGTGACTCTATGTCTAGAGTCACTAAAGTATCTCGGTTGTAGTTAAATGGTAGATTTTCTACTTTTACAATCATTTCACTAGTATCTTTAATGTGTGAGGGAGTCTTAGATATATATGGACAAAGCCATTGATCTACATATCTGGATAAGGGTTCAGTTATGGAGCCAATTGTAGAGACAATCGGGCGATATGGGGGGTCTGAAAGATGTTTGTGTATTTTAGGTACTCCATATATGCATGGCATTTTTCTCTTGGAGTTGTTTAAATACTCGTATTCTTTTTTGTTGATCTCTCCCTTTATAAATGCTGTATTAGAAAGTTGTTGGATCTTCAAACTTACTTTGTTGGTGGGATCAGTTGTAAGTTTGGTGTAGAATTGTTGGTCATTCAAAAGGGTCAGCATTTTTTGTTCGTACGTGGAGGTGTCTAGAATCACGATGCCACCCCCTTTGTCACAGCTTTTTATAGTGACTTTCTTGTTCTGTGTAAGGGAGGTGAGGCATGTGAATTTATCTTTGTCTAGGTTATATCTAGGTTTTGGGATGAAGCGAGTCGCTAAGTCAAGACGTTTAAGCACTACCTGTTCAAAAATAGCAACTTCTGGACCCATCTGGTCTAATGAAGGAATAAAGGTGGATGGAACTGATAGGCTAGTATTAGTTAGAGACACTGCAGTAATATTAGGTTCATTGGAAATGTATTTCTTTAGTCTAATTTTGCGAAAAAACGCTAATATATCAGTGTAAAGTTCAACTTTATTGGTTTGAGAATGGGGGACGTATGACAACCCCTTAGATAACAAACTTAAGCATGTGGGGTCTAACACTTCCGAGGACAAATTGAAGATAGGGATGGTATCCTCTATCTCCAATATTGTCTGCTTCTGGTTTCTAGCAGATGTTGATTGTCTGTTTGTTGATAATTCCCTCTCGTTTGGGATTGGAAATGAACTCGTTGTCGTCCCCTGCGTGTCCCGCGTTGGGCTAAAAAAGGCTGATATTTTGTATTGTAGGGACGGCTTGGTCTTGATGGTTCATGGTACTGGGTATTACCTTCTTCTGAATCAGAAGTATCTGAAAAAGTTCTAACTTGATATGGTCTAGCATTATATTCCAAAGGCTGCTGACTTTGTTGGTAAAAATTTTCATTCAGGTACGGGTAGGTTTTTTCTACAGAGTAGTAGCGTAAATCTTTTTTAGTTTATCTGTTTTTCTTTTTAGGAGGTAGTCTGAGAAGGATGATAAGTCTTTGTCTGCCTGTTCTAATTTTTTCTTAGCTTCTTCTAATGAATTAGTTTTTCAGATTTTTTTTTCTTTTTTTCTTCTAGTTCTAATAATTCATTTTTTAAGGCAGCAAGTAATTCTTTAGCTGTTTCTATTATTAGTATCATTAGATCTCGCAAGCATCTGTTGGCTATCATGCTCCACTTCTCAAGAAATTTCCTAAATTCCACAAATAAACCGGGGATATTTCGTACTTTTAACCCTTGTGGTATTATCTCAGCTTTAAAGTATTCCAGCATGAAATCCCCATGGGCTTCTATTCGTTTGATCTTCTTCTTAAGGTTTAATAGTTGGATGGAATCGTCATTGTTTTTAACGGGGGTATTAGAGATGTTACTGAAGGAGTTACTAGTACCCACCAAAAGTGCAAACTCTTCATCAGAAAACCCGAATGTTTTAAGTTGTTCCATATTCAGTGTAAATTGTATATGCACTCTAACACTGATAAAATTAAAGATATTTAGAAAGATTGAGATAAAATAAGTTCAAAACAAATAACAAGAATAGAGTGAGATAGTAGTTGTAGTAGGGCGTTTTAAAGAAAAAGGGCAAAAGATCAAGGCAACTTAATGAATAAACCAAAGAGACAAACAAATAATGGGTAGATATAACTCAAACGAACAGTCCCACACAGACAAGCTGTGGGTAATCAATGCAAAATATCAAGGACCCCTGTAACGTTTCTAGAACTCCTAGGACAGGGTAATAATACAGTATAAGGCAAAGTTCCTAGGCAGTCAAATGGCTTAAACTGGTTTAAACACTCATCAACAAAAACAAAAATAATAAGGAGAACTCAATGTGACCTGCTCCAGGCTGCAATCACGAACAAACAAACAATACATTACTCAGGTGGGCCTCCACATTCAACGAACTGGATCGCCTCCTCGGGTTTCTCAAGTGTCTCTTGCCATGCTCATCTACTTTCAGTCGAGCCGGTGGAAGCAGAGCATATTGCAAGTTCATGTCCCACAATTTGTGCTTCCCTCCTCGAATGTGTGTACTTTTTTCTGGGTCACAAAGCCATAGTTCGGGTAGAAGGAGATCCCGTTGGCTTTGTATTTGACTACCCTTGCTTACGCACCTCCATGAGTATGTGCACCTTGTTTTGATGCCACTGTATTCCCGCCATAATCATTCTGGGTGGCGCTCCTGGTGGGGGCCTCCTGCCAGGCATTCTTTGTGACTGATCCACTTCAATGGCTGGATGTCCTTTCATAGCAGGTATGAGCTGGGGCATTAAAGTTTCTATCAATGCCTACATTGGTTGAGATTCTGCCCACCTCCGGTATACCTATTATGTGAACATTGTTCCTCCTCGACCTGTACTCCAGGTCTGTGATCTTGTCCCCCTGTGATTTTAGTTTTATTTCCATTTCTCATATAAAGCTGGTTTGGCCCTCCATGGGGTCCTCTACTGTCCTCACCCTATGTTTGAGTTTGGTTATCCTCTCTGTCCATATCTTTTTGCATGAGTGTCACAGATATATGCACTTCATCTATGTTTTTTAGCTCCTTTTCTTTTCTTTTATCTCCCCAGTAATGATCATATTACCATGCACTATTAGTTGTTTCAAGTCAGCCGTCTGAGGAGGGGGAGACTTCTCCAGTTGCCACTCATCTTGCTCTTTTGTATTCCGGCTTTGCACCATTTTCGGCAGCCCTTCAATTTAATTTTTATTTTGTTTGTGCTGCTACACTGCATCTCTGTGTCATTGCAGCATTGGGCCCTCACGGCTCTGCTGAGGGCACGCCCAACACTTCGTGTGCCAGCTGCCCTGTACCTAACTTATGGCCAGGGCCCAGCTCAATCTCTCTTGGGGCCCCTGTGAAATAACAGTAATAAAAATCAAGTGAATGCATATGGCCTAGTGAGGCTAGTATCTTACCCTGGCAGGGTCACTCCCACTCCAGGATTCCAGCGACATGCCCCAAACAGGTTTTTAATTCCACTGGGCCTGAGTTCCTCCACAACAAGGTGTCGCCCCCACCCCAGGGGGCCCCTCCATGCCCAATCTCACTTCTCAGGCCACCACTAACACGATCTCTGCTGCTCATGCGGTTTCAGTGGAGCATGTGCTAACTGCCTTGCACTGGGCCAACAGTCGTCGCCCAGTCCAATCTCTTGCGTGGCCACCCATGGGTGAAAGTAACAGAGGTACAGCGGTTGCTTACAGCCTAGTGAGTCTAGTGGGGCCCTGTGCCTCACCCTGGAGGGTCACCCCAGCTTAAGCTTTCCACAGGGACCAAGGAACTCTGGCCGAGTGGAGGGGTCCTTATAGGACCACTCCACAAGGGCCAATAAACCCCGACCCTGCACCCTTAAATCTATATATATGTTTTTTTAAACTCAGGAGAAGGGGACAGAGTCCCTGAGCCCTAAAATGGCGGCAGCAACATTTCTGTTGATGTTGTGACCAGCTAATCAGATTGCTTGGTACCCGGCACCGATCCCGCGGTACCGAAATGTCTGACTGGGGGAAAGAAAGCTCTCTCGGCCATTTAGATCACTGTCTTTTTAGTTTGCAGTACTACTGGAACAACTGTACAAATATCACTATATTTTGAAGCTTAATTTCTCAAATATGGCTGAACAGATGTATACCAAATCACAAAAAGCATGCTTGTGTAAAAATCTAGCTTTCTGCCAAATTTGGTGTAAATCTGTTTGGGGAAGCATGTTTTGGGACCCCTCCTTTTTCTCACCCCCGAAACTTTCCAGGAAGAAGCTGAGGTTGATGAACTTCTTCTTGGAAAGTTTCGTGGAGATTTGTCAAACTGCGCCAAATTTATTGGCAAAAAACCCCACTCTTCTAATGGAACTATATATGGAACTAACCATAAATACAAAGTGGCGCCTGCCATTGTGTTATATATACTTATATTTTTAAATGCTTTTGGATCCCTTGTACGGGCAGGATAGTTACGTGCTCATGACTTCGATGAGGATTCCCCGGTAGAAGAACTAGAATTACAGTAAGTAACTTTTCCTTCCTGTCCTTGTGATCAGTAAAGCGACCCAGTCTGTTGACACTAGCAGGATACATTTGGATGTTTTCAAATTTTATTGCATTTTTGTGCTGTCAGGTGGTTAGATCTGGAAATCATGCAAATTTAATGTAATATTGGCAGTGCAGATTGTGGGGTCTGGATTGGTGTTCCCGGGACAAGCAGGGTTTACTGGGACAATTGGAGTCTTTTTACTGCTGATGTGCTGGAGGCATACCTGCTATTGGACTGCTAAAAGTGAGTGCCAGGTACATTCAGGGTACTGCACTAGAGCAGCCAAGGCTTACTCAGGAAGGTGATGTAGGGTTAGAGACGCAAAACTCAACATACCGTAAATAAATCTAGTAATAAATCGATGACCAATCATAGCTTTGTCTCATAAAAAGAAAATTTCCTTTATTCTATTCACAATTAAATACACTGTTTTCATAATACAGACAAAAGTATCAGGACGATTTATGCAGGACAATCAGAAGTCCTTAGATAACACTACTGGAGCAATCCTGATAGTTCAGGGTATATCTGACTCTGTGTGACCGGCCCCAATTTCACGGTATCTTCCTGCTCGTAGTGGAACTGCTGCATGCACACACTTAAACTTATAGTTCAGACATTTTCCCCTTAAGCAGTCTCAGCCACTTCCTATATTAGCCCACCCCAAGAGATTTTGATGTCTAAGTGCCCTCTGTGATGTTTAGTGTTTGTCAAGGTATTTGACGTTTCTAATTCAGTATTACCCTTTGTGTTGGTCTTGATGCTTTGGATGTGTGACTGTTCTGCTCATTTCGGCTTTGATGCTCTCTAATGAACATAGGCCGTGGTCTCCAGAACAAGGTGGCCAGCACTGGGGAGCAGAGTACACGGGCAGCTCCAGCGATGGTGGGGAGTCTTGCAGCCATGATCCTCTTCTGCCTTGGGGGGACAGCTGCTGTAGATGTTTTTGTGTGGCCTCCTGGGAGGTCATACAGGCCCAAGAGCTTCCTACCCAAAACAGGACTGTAGAACCCACTCAAGTCAAGTCCAAATTTTGGAACACTTGATGGAGCTCTGTGAATGTCCGATGGGGGACTAGAGCTGATTCCTAGTGCCTGCCACAAGAATTATACCTGGGTTGTAAACGGCATGTCATTGAGCAGATCGCAACTTGGTGGTTAAAGTGGCAATTCTTAGCAGCAAAGCCCCATTTCACATGACTGTCCAAGGCCCCTGGTACTGGGTGAGTGTGTCCATGGGGATAGAGCGTGCCAGCTGCTGTAGATGTTTTTGTGTGGCCTCCTGGGAGGTCATACAGGCCCAAGAGCTTTCTACCCAAAACAGGACTGTAGAACCCACTCAAGTCAAGTCCAAATTTTGTAACACTTGAAGGAGCTCTGTGAATGGCCGATGGGGGACTAGAGCTGATTCCTAGTGCCTGCCACAAGAATTATACCTGGGTTGTAAACGGCATGTCATCGAGCAGATCGCAACTTGGTGGTTAAAGTGGCAATTCTTAGCAGCAAAGCCCAAGTTCACATGACTGTCCAAGGCCCCTGGTACTGGGTGAGTGTGTCCATGGGGATGGAGCGTGCCTCCGTCTGGCCTCTTTTGAGCAGTGGTCTCTATTTTTCCCCCGTCATTAAAAGGTAGCCCTGGGGATGACCGATAGAAACAGCCAGTGGTTGCACTAGAATTGGGAAGACTAGGGTCTGTAATGGAACGCCACTGCACCAGGCATACCTGTTTTCCAACGTCTTACTCTGTGCTTCGCACTAATATTTCTCCCGGCAACTGGTCTGTTAGGCTTCTTCTGTTTTGTGCCTCACTGTAGGGGTATCTCCAATACCCCTTTCTCCTCAGTGATAATTCTTTCCTTTAAGCCTGCCCAAACAGCACTTCAGATCAGTTGCTGAACTGACCAGGAGAATTGGCTGTCAAAGACACCAGTCCTGAAACTCAAATCTTCCCCAGCGCATGGGTGTGCAACCTGCATACTGGTCGCTGAGATAATCTAGAACACTTAGGGATTCTACCCCATACATGTACCTGGCTAGTAGACTAAAATGCCCATTCCCACGGTCTGGTAAATTTTGGGTTGTGTCTGATTTCTGGAGAGATGGTTTCTGTTCACTCTAGCTGCTCAGCTATTTCTTTGTTCTGCAGATTTGACAGGAAGTGGGTTGGAGCACGGTGCCCTTTTGAGACATTAGTACAAATGTAGCTGGGTCTTCTCACCTAGCTATTCCACAAAAGCCACCACAGTACACCTCTGGGGAAGAATGTAAGAGGAAGGGGACAGAGACTGTCTCTCCACTTCAAAAAAGAGTATCTTCCTCATTACCTTCAGGGAATCATAGTCCATTTCAAAAGACACAAGAATGTCCTGGGACTTTCCTACAAGTCATCCTCAATTCCCTTTCTGATGGGTTCTCTCCATTCTCCAACTTGGGAACTATTCAGATCAATGTTGTCTCTCTGCGGCCAAACATAGGGGACACACTCCATGCTCACTCTTACTCATAAACATATATGCCACATCCATATCCGATGTAGATGGAGTTAAGGACCGAGTTGAAAGGAACTGATGGACCTTTTAAAATAGGAATTCCAAGTAATCCCTTCTCTTTCTTTAGGTAACTAGTGAAAGGACGCTACTTTGTTTTGAAACATTTGTTGCCATCATTGCCAGTTTTTCTTAGCCCTTTGAGCCGACTTATCATTTCCAGAAAAAGGAGGGGAGAACTTGGTGTATCACTCCATACTATAAAGGCATTCTGTGGGTCTCAGTCAGTTTCCTACAGGCCCTCAGCACACACATCATTTTCAGGCGGTCTGAGGCAAAAAAATTAAAATACATTGAAACTTGCTATTATGAGCATCCTGGGCAGGAGCCCATGCTCCACCTAATCATACAAGGAACATTCCTGTCCCAGTAAGGATTAAATAACCTCTTTCCTTCTCCATCCATTTACCTTTGGTATTCTTAAAGTTTCTTTAATGGCTTTTGATTTTCTGACATCCGCATATCTGCATGTTGTTACTGCTTTTTAATTGTGGTAATTCATCACAACACTCAAATACTTTTTTCTTCAAGATACACCACAGCAAATCCTGAATCTGATTATGACCGCGAAAGTGGCAGAGAAAGTGACGAAGATGATGCAAGCTGTGAAACAGTTAAAACTGTACGCAGGGATTCCATGGACCTTGTAAATGAGGAAGAAGCAACCCTGACCTTTGACTCGCTAGAGGAGGAGGATCTTGTTCTCCTGCACCACATGGTTAAAGAAAAGGGTGATGACGAAGCTAAAGATGGGTCCGACGGAAGCCAGCAACATCTTGACCAGTAAGAAATGCATTCCAACGTTTTGTAATTTTACTTATCCCACTACAGCTGCTTTTGGATGGCTCATGTTAATAACTGTTTGAGAACCAAGGCTGGGAAATGTACCCACAGCTTTTAAAAATAATTTATTTTAGTATAAACATGCACATAGGCAACTCTCCCACATGACCTTTTCCCTACACTCACATTATCCGCTTTGCACCTCTATCGGTTTTTGCTTTTTACTTACCTTCGAGGATGGAGCTTAAAAACACTGAGAATAGTTAGAATTCAAAGGGACAGTTTTAACCAGCTGAAAGAGGTAATTTCTGAAATATTTCTGCATCCAGGTGTAAGGGTCATGTTTTAAGAAGATGGGCATAATGGGGACATTCTACATATTGGCAGCCTAAATAGTGATTTGTTAATGTTTCTTTTTACCAAGACGCATCATAATACATTTTCCACATTGATAAGTGAACGTCTGATAAACATGTAAGATATATAGATTCACCAACATTGTATTTTACTTTATATTCATAAACTATAGAATATCTTCGCCTAGGTTTCGGGTCACGGAACACATTTTAAATACCTTTTTATTAATAAAAAAAAAACAATAACGTCTGTAGGAATCAACACTTCCCGACTTTGTCTTTTTGGTTTAATGAAAGCCAATTAGACTGAAATTTGATCATTATGAAATATGCGTGAAGGATGAGTTACATTAAGATTTTATTTTATTTTGTAAAGCGCAACGAATGCCCGAGGGCGTCTTGGTGCTAACATCTGCAAGGATAAAACTACTGGAAGGGACCTAAACCACAAAAATCTATAAAGGCAGAGAAAAGAGCCGTGTTTCTAGTGGTTTCTAAAAATCCACTGGTTAGTTGGCATCTTAGATGCATAGGCATTTGATTCCAAATCAAAGAAGTGGCATGAACAAAACTTCTGCCACCCCAAGAAGTTGTATTGGTTCTAGGTACCAACAGCTTTTTAGACGTGGCTGACCAGAGGCATCTTCTGGGTGAATACCACAAAATATTTTTCTTCAGGTATTCTGGACCAGTGCAGTGGAGAGCTTTATGTGCAAAACAGAGCGCTTTAAAAGCCACTCTTTTTTTTAGGTCTCGCCTGAGCCAGCGCATGCGCTGCTCTGCGAGACATTCAGTAAGTGGGGTTTTCAAAGTGCTACCACACGCTTTTGCTGGCCTAGCGCTTGCGGTTACGCGCGCGTGCACGCGCGCAGCCGCCATCTGCCTTTCCTATCTCTTTCCTCGCTTGCTCTCCCAAGCGCCTCGCTCCGCCCCTCCCACACCACAGAGCGCGTCTCGCGGCCGCGCGTCTTGTTGACTCTTCTCGTGTTTCCCCATTTCTCTCCTAGCAGACTCCTCTTTTAACGTGTGTTCCTTTTTTTATCTACAGTCCCTCCTTTCATTTATTTTCCCCTTGTTTTTATTTTTAAAGTCTTTTTTTTTTTTTTTACATTCTATTCCTGGCAGGAAATATTCACTTGTTTTGCTTTTATTTCTCCTTTCATCTCGTTCTTTCCAGGGTTTAATGTGCTCTGCAACTGTCATTCTCTTCCTAGTGCCCTCGTTTTCACCGTTCTACAGCTTAATTTGCGGACTTTTTTTAAAAAATCACTCTCCCTTCACTCTTGCACCTTTTCTTGCATTTCTTTCTCTCGTCCTTCATTACTCTCCTTATCTGTCCTGTTCATGCTGCATCTCATTTTACCATTTGCTTTTCCCATCCCATCCTCTTTTCTTTGTAACTCTTTATTTGTACTTGTGCGAATGTGACAAATTCGGTGTACCGAAACCGCTCCGACTGGACTCTATTGCGCTCCATTTGATCACCCTGGCGAAAATGTCACTGGTCAGTTACCAACAATTGCTAGCCTGTATTTAAACGGTTCTTAGTTTTGTGTGTCCGTTTGTTTCAGTAAGCATTTTTATTAACCAACGTAATGTCCTTTGTTTTCTACGAAGCACAGATATCTTTTTCAAAAACACATGGTGCAACTGGCTACAGAATGAACTTGTAAAGGGGCCTCTGTAATTCCCCCGCACGGCAAACACATTCTATGGATGGTCACAGCTCAAAATGCAGTTGGAAAAAGGGCAACTTGTTTTATGGTTGGAAAATGGGTAAATTGTTTTATGGTTGGAAAATGGGTAAATTGGAGCTGCGTGGTCAATGGACTGCCACTACATTTTATTTGCAGCACGCGGTTCATTTCCTCCGAGCTTATGACAAAAGCAAGCGTTTGAAGTGCTGAAGCCCCAGGTACGATGAAAAGAAGTGATTAAGTAGGAAATTATTTTAGACCGGCCTAACTAACATCTGTCTCCGCTGCGAGGCGGCAGGCTCCCACGTCTACGTTTCTCACGATTTGACACATACATAAAAGGAACCTATAGTGCTTTGCTGACGATCTTAAAAATATCAACGCCCGACGTCATACGAAAAAAACAGAATCATTCTGAGGAGCAGTGGAACGTCAAGGACAACGAATTATAAAGATATGTTTAACCAAGCGAGTACAGCTGAACGCTTCACAGGTATGCGAAAGTCCTTAGCAGTTCCTCTTTTTAGTTGCCCCATATTTCATTACCAACCACAGAAAAAACACATAAATTAAAAGCAGCAGAAAGAAATACTCGTTTTTCAGATTCTGTCTTCTGTCATAATCACGCAGCCAGGGATTTTCCCAGCTGATTACAGAGAACAACATTTACTGAACTTGAATATCCCACTGCCTGGAGGTTGCTGCAATTGTGCTTGTGATGTAACCGATCGAATGGCCCTGTTGCAAGGCCTCTAAAGTAGCACAACGTGTAGTGTGATTAAAAAAATGGTTGAATGCTAACACAAAAGAAACAACAAGGACTCAATTCCCGAAGCAATACAATTAGAAACAGGCAAAGCTTGCACAGACACTTAACATTTGTCAGCACTGAAAGGCTTTTGTTATTGCTCCCCCCCACCCCCCCCCCCTTTGGGGTTTCGCATTGCCAACAAAAGCTGAGCTCGTATTGGCCAGCTGCGGCAGGGAGCGCCGGCAGGGAGCGCGTGCACGGGATTGGTCAAGCTGCTCAGACTAACAAGTCACTATGACTAGAATGGGAAACAAGCATTGGCATAGCCAATAGGTCTCGCCTTTGGGACATTATAAATGTTTAGTTATCCAGCACAATATCCTAGATTAGACAACATCAAGTGTTGCATGGCTATTCACTTATATGGTCCCAAAAGCGAGACCTATTGGCTATGCCAATGCTTGTTCATGGGGAGCCAACGTAGGTCCCTTAGTGGCTGAATTCTAATTTAAAAAAAATATTTTTAAGGCGAACTGATGTAAACTGCAGCCTTTGGAGTTTCTTTAAGAGGCCTTGCTGCATGCCCAAATATAGGGCATTGCAGTAGTCTAACCTCGACAAAACTAAAGAGACAACAACTGTTGTCTGAAGATTTTAAGAGATGTAGGGCAAGATTTTTTCAATATCTTTAGGAGGTAAAAACAGGAGGAAATGAGCTGATTCGTCTGGTCAGAGAAAGTGAGTTTTGGATCAAAAACCGCTCTTAGGTTTTTCACTTTTGTGACCAGTGTGGGCAGGGGGCCAAGAGACGAGGGCCACCAAGAAGCATTCCAAAAAGATGTATCTGACCCAAAAAGGAGCACCTCCGTTTTGCCAGAGTTTAATTTCATACACTGGCTATTCGTCGAGTTAACAATAGCTCTCATGCAGACCCGAGGCAGTCACTGACCGCCAGTTCAGTACAGTCTTTGGGTGTCTCTTGGTTGCTCTCCTTCAGATTCTCTGTTTTTTAACTGTTTTTACCTTATTTTAAAGCGAATTTGCACTGTTCTGCCGCTATTGGCATCCTGCTCTCACCTTGCTGCTCTTTGGCTGCTTTGTTCTCGCCCGCACCCCGGTCCACCACGGGAATCTCCCGTTTGCTGTGGAGGGTGCCGGCGTCGCAGCTGTTGGGGCGGAGCTCAGAGGTTAGCGCTCTAGCGGCCAAACCTACTTCAGCGGCATGCCTCTCTCGTCGCGCAGCGGACGCGCGCAGACCCGAGGCAGTCACTGACCGCCAGCTCAGTACAGTCTTTGGGTGTCTCTTGGTTGCTCTCCTTCAGATTCTCTGTTTTTTAACTGTTTTTACCTTATTTTAAAGTGAATTTGCACTGTTCTGCCGCTATTGGCATCCTGCTCTCACCTTGCTGCTCTTTGGCTGCTTTGTTCTCGCCCGCACCCCGGTCCACCACGGGAATCTCCCGTTTGCTGTGGAGGGTGCCGGCGTCGCAGCTGTTGGGGGCGGAGCTCAGAGGTTAGCGCTCTAGCGGCCAAACCTACTTCAGCAGCATGCCTCTCTCGTCGCGCAGCGGACGCGCGCAGACCCGAGGCAGTCACTGACCACCAGCTCAGTACAGTCAGTGGGTGTCTCTTGGTTGCTCTCCTTCAGATTCTCTGTTTTTTAACTGTTTTTACCTTATTTTAAAGCGAATTTGCACTGTTCTGCCGCTATTGGCATCCTGCTCTCACCTTGCTGCTCTTTGGCTGCTTTGTTCTCGCCCGCACCCCGGTCCACCACGGGAATCTCCCGTTTGCTGTGGAGGGTGCCGGCGTCGCAGCTGTTGGGGGCGGAGCTCAGAGGTTAGCGCTCTAGCGGCCAAACCTACTTCAGCAGCATGCCTCTCTCGTCGCGCGGCGGACGCGCGCAGCGGGCGCGCCAAAGGCGAGCCCGTCTGCGCCCGTCCGCGTCCGTCAGGGGCCAGGGCCTATTCATTATGCCCAAACCATCACTTATTCAGCCCCGGACCTGCTACGACGACAGGGGAATTGGCTTATTGACCTGGCTACTCAGACCAAACTTCAGGAGGCAGGAATCCTTATTAACCGGGTGTCCTGCCCCGAACTCTCCCATCTGGCCAGCTGCAAGGAGCCTCCTGCCAACAATGACGATACAGCTCCATCAATAATTGCCACTCCCCCTCGCCTTGAGTTGCCTGGCATCACTATCTGCTATTTAAATACCCGCTCCATGGTCAAGCACCAGCTTGAAATCTTCCAGCTCATTGATTCCGACAGACCTGACATCCTTCTCCTTTCGGAAACATGGCTCACTTTAGAGTCTACCCCAGATATTTTGGCAGCAGTACCCGCCAACTATTATATACTTCAGGCCAATAGGCCTCCGGGGAAAATTGGAGGAGGGGTAGCTGCCATTATTCACTGCAAACTTCAGTTCACTTCTCTGGTGGTTACAGGCATTCCCTCAGTTGACAGCCTTATACTGAAATTTGAATCCCCTCACTCCGCATTTATTTGTGCCTTGTTTTACAGACCCCCCGCTCACATGCCCTCGTTTCCTCTCTTATTGGGTGATATGATCTCCCATCTAGTCATTAATCACGCCCGCACTCTCATTATTGGAGATTTTAACTTCTGGCCTGACGATGCCCGTGAAAGTGTTACTTCGTCTGAATTCACAGACCTTCTTCTTGGGTTGAATTTTACCCAGCACGTGAATGTAGCCACACACATAAAGGGGCACACTTTAGATCAAGTTTGGACATCCAACCTTGACATCTCTAAACCTTTAATTTCGCTTTGCACTTGGTCTGACCATTTCTTTATAACATTTGCGATACCCAGGGTCGCCTCTGCTAAAAATTCACTGACTGGAAACTTCCTGGCTAGAAGCTGGAACCGTGTCAACATCAAGGACTTTTGTTCTTTATTAGCCACCACGGCCCCCAAGACACAGGAACCACTTGACAGGCAAGAAAATAACCTTACAACATGGCTGGAGTCGGCCAGCGACAGCTTTGCCCCTCTAAAAACATTAAAGAGCCTGCGTCCCCACGATGCTCAACGTTGGTTCTCTAATGAACTCAAGTCTAAGAAACTCGCCTTGAGGCAAGCTGAACGCAGTTGGAGACGCAATTACTCCTTACCTGAAAAGGCCGCTTTTGTATCTTTACTTAAAGCCTATAAACAAGCTATTCTCCAGGCTAAGGCCGAATATTTTTCCTCTAAGATCATTAGCTCGGCAAACAAATCCAAGGATATTTTTTCCATCGTCGATTAATTTGCCAACCCTGACAGTCATGGTAAAACCTGTCCCCTCACAAATTTTATGTGACTCCCTTAATTCGTATTTTATTGATAAAATTGCCACAATCAAGGCCAGTATTCCCCCTCCTACCTCCTTTATAGCTCCTACTACCGCTTGTCAGAATTTTCCCTCGATTGACCATATTCCTCCTATTTCAGAAGACACCTTTGTTGCTCTCCTTAAAAAAGTGGGCTCCGGTTCCCCCACCGACTGCTGCCCTTCCCACATTTTACGTGAAGTCTTCCTTGCCTGCCCTGACCCTCCCCTGGCACTCCTTAATAACTCTCTTAAGTCCGGCATTGTTCCCAACACCTTCAAGAGTGCCGAAATTCTCCCAATTCTGAAAAAGCCTAACCTGGATCCTTCGGTCCTCAGTAATTATCGTCCCATCTCGTTGCTGCCCTATCTGGGCAAAGTCTTAGAGGCCCACGTCACCAGCTGTCTTAGCTCCTTCATCGAACAGTCGTGCTTCCTGGACTCCCATCAGGCAGGCTTCAGACCAGCCCACTCAACTGAGGCAGTTATCCTTGCAGTTATGGACGAGCTTAGAAGGGGCGCAGACAAGGGATACGCTCAGGCTCTGGTACTCCTTGACTTATCCGCCGCGTTTGACACGGTCGATCATGATCTCCTGATCGACCGTGTCAGCAATGCCGGGATTCAGGGGCTAGCGTTGAAGTGGATATCTTCCTTCCTCAGCAATAGACATCAAGCTGTCCGCCTCGGCAAGTTCTTTTCCATAAAGAGTGCTTTGATCTGTGGGGTTCCACAGGGGTCTTCGTTGTCGCCCCTTCTTTTTAATTTGTATATTGCACCCCTGATTCGAGCTCTTCGCGAAAGAATGGTCAATATTTTTAATTATGCTGATGATCTTCAACTGGTTTTTGACATTCACTCTTCTACCTCTTCAGTGTCTAACTTCCAGGCCACTCTGAGTTTTATTTGTAACTGGATGAACTGCAATCAATTAAAGTTGAATCCGGATAAAACAGAACTCATCTTAACTGCTGGACTGGCTAACCCGTGGAACTCCAACTTCTGGCCTTCCTCTTTGGGCAGTCCTCCTCTCCCTGTAGCTTCTGTTAAGAGCTTGGGGATTGTGATTAGCAGCGACCTGACGATGAAAGCACAGATCAGTTCGGTGGTCTCCGCCTGCTTCTTTCATCTGCGCAGAATCCGTAAGATTGCCAGATTTCTAACCACTGAGGCTCTAATTTTGGTTACCCTTGCTCTGGTAATCTCGCGGATCGATTACGCTAACTCTTTATATGCAGGCATCCCAGCCTACCAACTCCACCGCCTGCAGCTGGTGCAGAACCACGCCGCCAGACTAATCGCTCGCCAGTCCAGTCGATGCCATGTTAAACCTTTGATGAAGAGCCTACACTGGCTCCCGGTAGGTAAACGCTGTATTTTTAAGATGGGATGCACCATCTTTAAGGCCCTTGCCGGTAATGGCCCTGCTTTCATTTCTTCCAAATTGCAGCGGTACGCCCTCTTCGAGAACTGCGTTCCTCCACTCTTAATTTGTTGACTGTTGTACCGTTCAAGCGTAAAAAGCATGGCGGACTTAGATTTGCGGTCTTAGCCCCTCAACTATGGAACTCACTGCCTATTGAAGTAAGATCTGTGACCCTGTACTCCCAGTTCAGGCAAAAGCTCAAGACCTGGCTGTTCTCTCAAGCTTCTCAGTAATACTACCTCCTCCCCTCTGCACGGTCCTCTTTGCCCTGAGCGCCATGAAACCGTTTTCGGTGTACGTGCGCTTAACAAGTACTTTTAACATAACATAACATAACATGTTAAAACAGAGAGCTTACCTCCTCTACGTTACTCGAAATTGACACTACTATTTGTCATCCGCGTAGGACATTGTAGTAAATCCAAAGGATCTGATCAGTTTAGCAAGTTGGGCCACATAAATGTTGAACAATAGGAAGTTGGGGAGAATCAAATCATTTGAAGTCTGCAAGAGATAATTTGGGGTGGAAGTGAAGGAAATATTACATTCCTACCAGATCCAGCATTGGGTTAATAGGAACAGCAGCCAGCATAGATCTCAAAAACGTCTATAAATTAATTGGAGCTTACGAGGGAACAAAAATGTTAATAACACAACTATACAAAACATTGACAATACAGACCACTGATGGAGATCTTTAAAGTGAAAGTACATTGCACAGTGAGAAGAGCTTGGTAATTGAATTTGGTTCCTTCCAGGGAAGCCGTTACTATTTTAGAAGTATACAGTGTGTCCTCCTATAAGAATGGATATAGTCTAGGATTGAAATAAAAAAGGATTATTTCTGGCTTTAAATGAGAGGCCATCAGAGATTTTGAAATATAATAAGGGACTATTGTTCGGAACGTCTCAAATTTGCGGACACAGCAATGAAAAGCTCTTTAAAGCATAGAGCCTAAATATGTTGATATTTCTGGAAAGGGTGTGCAAAACCAGCATTGCTGTCTTAGGTCAGCCAATCAATGTCACCATAAGCATTGGCATAGGCAGTAGGTCTCGGGAATGAAGCCTGTTGGCTTTGCCAATTCTTTATTAGTGTTAGCAACCTTGAATGTATGTGCATTTACAGCTGATATCTTTAAACAGGTTTGCAAAACGCAGCAAAGATCTTTCGAAGATGGCCGCCAATAATGAGTACACATCAGTAACTCCTATTCTTGAATGAGTTTTGTTTTATTTAACGAAACCTGTTCAAAAATGGCCACTGAGTATCTTTGAATGGGTTTTGGTTAAAATTAAAAGCCATTCAGATATTCCTCCTGCTTATACGTGCAGATGCACTGTTGCTCTGAGGGGCAAAAAAGCACTGAGTGTGCAGAGGAAAAAGGGGGAGGAAGTGCCGGGGATAGAGGAGGTGGGGCATCATGAGAGGGAAGGAGAAGAAATAGTCCCTTCTTGCCACTGACATTTTGTGTCGGAAGTGGAAGGATGCATACATTATCCATTCAAAACAGTGAGACCGAAATACTCCTGGATGGGACAAATCCAAAAATAGAGAGGAAATCCGTTGAATCAGGAGCTGGGAAGTGAGAAGGTCAACCAAGCCATCCAGTCATAAGCAAGCCTGTCCCAAGAATATGATTTCTATTGTAAACAGTAGGTCTTGCAAACAGACAATTAAAGCTGTTCGTCGCTAAGATGTAAATAGTTTTGAAGGCTTTGTGCAATTGATGAGCTAAGGCACGTTTAAATAGGATCAGGGAGGAGCTACATCCCTATATGGAGGATGAAAAAATCAATAAAAATTACTTTCACAGTAATGTTCTTTAGTGAAAATGTCATTTTGGTTTACTTAGGCCTTCTCCAAGTGCAGAATGACAACACTTGCAAGAATATTAAAATGTTGTTACCTACTATGTAAGCGGTGGAGAACTGTATCATTTAACAAGGTCACTAGTAGATTCAAAATCTTCTCCAAAGCCCTATTGCAGAATTTAAGCCCAAGTCATAAGGGGGATTGGCACTCTACGTCTTGCTGTATACTGTCAAGCAATGCAATAATAAAATGGCCCCAAACTAAGAGGGATATATTTTGGTTGGAAATGGCAGTGATGGGGATGTTCTCTAGGGACAGAATTTGGGTGAGGAAAATCCTAACATTTCAGAACGCATACCTCAACACACTGATCCACATTACATGAATTACTTGGGACAATATAGGGAAGAATGAGAACCACACCTCCTCCTCAATACACACAATCCACCTTAATCCCAATTGTATACCGGCTCTTCAGTGTAGCCCATTTGGCAGTTTGAGAAATGGAGGTTGCAGATGTGGCTCAGGTCTGCCACCACAGTACACCTCTGGGGAAGAATGTAAGAGGAAGGGGACAGAGACTGTCTCTCCACTTCAAAAAAGAGTATCTTCCTCATTTCCTTCAGGGAATCATAGTCCATTTCAAAAGACACAAGAATGTCCTGGGACTTTCCTACAAGTCATCCTCAATTCCCTTTCTGATGGGTTCTCTCCATTCTCCAACTTGGGAACTATTCAGATCAATGTTGTGTCTCTCTGCGGCCAAACATAGGGGACACACTCCATGCTCACTCTTACTCATAAACATATATGCCACATCCATATCCGATGTAGATGGAGTTAAGGACCGAGTTGAAAGGAACTGATGGACCTTTTAAAATAGGAATTCTTAAGGTAACTAGTGAAAGGACGCTACTTTGTTTTGAAACATTTGTTGCCATCATTGCCAGTTTTTCTTAGCCCTTTGAGCCGACTTATCATTTCCAGAAAAAGGAGGGGAGAACTTGGTGTATCACTCCATACCATAAAGGCATTCTGTGGGTCTCAGTCAGTTTCCTACAGGCCCTCAGCACACACATCATTTTCAGGCGGTCTGAGGCAAAAAAATTAAAATACATTGAAACTTGCTATTATGAGCATCCTGGGCAGGAGCCCATGCTCCACCGAACCATACAAGGAACATTCCTGTCCCAGTAAGGATTAAATAACCTCTTTCCTTCTCCATCCATTTACCTTTGCAAAGCCATTAAAGAAACTTTAAGAATACCATACTGTGATAAGAGAACCTGTAACTAGAGAGAAAATCAATTTTGAAAACCTTTTTGTCACCTTATCTAGTGTAGGGATCATTTCTAAAATATATTAGATAATGATAAAATCTAGACCTCACTGACTGGTATAATACAGGAGCTGGTGGGAGCACAACCTAAGGATGAAATTACAAACACAGAAGGGTAAACAGTATGGAATGATATACATAAGGTAACTGTCTGCACAAGCAACAATGAAGTTCAGTATAAACTAATATATAGCTGGTATTGTACACCTGATGTACTTAACTATATGTTTGCCGATGTCACAGCCATGGAGAGCACACTTTAACATTTGGTGGCATTGGCCAGCAGTGGCTACTTCATTGAAATATGTATCTGAAAGAGACACTTTAGTGACAGATTCCTTACCTTAGAATATCCCCAGGCGTCAGACTGGATCCGGAAAGTTTTTGCGTAGCAGTACCCTTGCGCGTCGGTAGGCGGCGTCGTGCGGCTCCGCGTCCGTCGTCGGCGTCGTGATCGCCGGGATGACGTCGCGGGCAGTACTTACACGCCGCCCCTGCGCGCTGACGTCAGTTCTTCTTTTTCCGCGCCAGTAAGCGCAGATCCGGGAAGAGCAGTGCCCTAGTCAATTTTTGACTACATTTTTGGTGAATTTTTTCACTGTTTCTTTTCAAGTCTTCTCGACTTCTAGGTGTCGGTAGGGATGCCCGGCTTCAAGCCATGCGGTGCCTGTGGTCGAATGATGTAGATCACAGACCTGCACTTAGAGTGTCTCTACTGTCTCGGCCGAGACCACGACACGAAGTCGTGCCCTGACTGCCGGAAACTTCACCCGAAGGCTTTGCGAGAGCGGTCTCGAAAGCTCCTGGAGGTCCGGCAGTCGGCTCCGCGCCGCACCAAGCCCCGGTCCCGTGAGAGGTCGAGGGGCCGGTCGCGGAGCCCCCGCCGGTCGTCGGAGTCCAAGTCTTCGCGCTCCTCGGGTAAGTCCAAGCACAAGAAGTCTAAGAAGCACCATCGCTCTAAGACTTCGCCTCGCCGGTCTCGCGCCTCGGCTGAGGCCCCTGTTGGCACCGTCCCCGCGGCTCCGGATGTGCCTGTGGCGCCGCCCCCGCATTACCCGACCTTCCCGGGTTCGGGTGCGACTCCGGCCGAGATACAGGAATTCCTGTCGGCCATGGCCCGCCTCTTCGGGCCTCAAGGTCCCTCCGGTGCGCCTTCGGGCCCCGCGAGCCCTGATGGGGTTGCTCCGGCGTCGCCGACGACTCCGGTCCCGGCGTCGCCTGTCCCGCCAGCCTTGATCCCGGCTCCGGCCCCGGCCTCGATCCCGGCTCCGGTGGTACCGCAACCCCGATCGACGCCGGTTGACCTAACCACGCCTCCGCCGGCGCCGATCTCCCCGGTGCCGTTCCCGACGCCGCCCGGGGCTCCGGGCGGCGTTGTTCCCCGGTTCTCTCCGGTTCCGGACATGGAGCCGGACCGACGTCGCTCGACGCCGGCTCCGATCAGACCTTGGGTCCCAGATGTCCCTCCTCCTCCATATTTTGAACCAGAGGAGGACCAGGAGAGCTGGGAGGGGTCGGAAGACCCTCTCACACAGCAGTGTGAGTATGATCAGGACTGGGCAGAGGAGCTTGGGGATGCCAGTGGTCTAGACACTTCCCCTGACACTGGCATGATGTCTCCTCCCGTGGCTGCGGAGGAGGGAGCAAATTTCGCAACGGTGTTGCGTAGAGCAGCTGGAGCCTTGCACCTCCAATTGCCTACTGTGGCTGTCAGGACTAATCTCCTGACCGAAGTGCTTCAGCCGGCAGCTTCCTCTTCGGAGACTGTGCTGCCGTTTAATGATGCACTATCTGACGTTCTTTTGGGCACCTGGTCCAAGCCCACCACAGGGGCTCCTGTGGATAGGAACGTGGCCCGACGCCATCGCCCTGCTCCGGGCGACCCCTTGTTCCTCTCTCAACATCCCACCCCCGAGAGCTTGGTTGGCCAAGCCTCTGCCTCCCAAACCGCCTTCCCTACCGCCCCTCCGGATAGGGAATCCAAACGCCTGGACCAATTTGGGAAGAAGGCTTTTTCTTCCTCCAGTGCTGGCTTGCGGTCCGTCAACACCGCTTGCCTTTTGGGCCGATATACCCACTCCCTGTGGGATTCGGTGGCGACTGTTCCGCCACAGTGTTCTGAGGAGGTCCAGACACTGCTTACCCGCGCCATTGCGGAAGGTAGAGATGAGGCGAAATACACCACCTCCGCCCCGTCCGCGGCCTCCAAGCCCTCCTAGTCCCTCCTTTCAGGTGCACAGCACGCCAGTAGGGGGCAGGGTCCGCCATCACCTTCACCACTGGCGTGCCATCACCTCGGACAGGTGGGTCTTGGACATTGTCCGAAGGGGCTACTCCCTCCCCTTCGAGACCACCCCCCCAGCCATGCCACCTCAATTCCACCGCATGGTAGGGGATCACTTGGTGCTTCTGCAGAAGGAAGTCACGGCCCTCTTGGCCAAGAGGGCCATCGAACATGTTCCGACCCCAGAAGTAGGACGTGGTTGCTACTCCCAAAAAGGACAAGGAGGACATGCGTCCTATCTTGGACCTCCGGAACGTCAATCGCTTCCTCCGGAAGGAGAAGTTCAAGATGCTCACCCTAGCTCAGGTCTTGACTGCCCTCGACCCTGGAGACTGGTTGGTAGCGTTGGACTTGCAGGACGCTTATTTTCACATCCCCGTCCTGCCGGCCCACCGGCGTTACCTTCGGTTCACGGTAGGCCTCGAGCATTTTCAGTTCACCGTGCTCCCCTTTGGCCTTACCAGTGCCCCTCGGGTGTTCACGAAAGTGATGGCGGTGGTCGCAGCTCATCTGCGCCGGGCAGGGGTTCCAGTCTTCCCCTACCTCGACGACTGGCTGCTGAAGGCGGGCTCGTCCCAGGCAGTCTTCTCCCACCTCCAGACTACGGCCGAACTCCTGCACTCGCTGGGGTTCTCCATCAATGTGCCGAAGTCGCATCTGATTCCTGCTCCACAACTCCTTTTCATCGGAGCAGTTCTGGACACGACGCAGTTTCGGACCTATCCTCCCGAACGGCGAGTCCGGGATATTCAGGCTATGATTCCGATCTTTCAGCCTTTATCCTGGGTTTCGGTACGGATTACCCTGAGGCTGCTGGGCCTCATGGCCTCCTGCATCCTGCTGGTCGATCATGCCAGATGGCATATGCGGGCTCTGCAGTGGGACCTGAAGTTCCAGTGGGCGCAGCACCAGGGCAATCTGTCCGATCACGTTCAGATCTCGGAGGGGACTGCAAGACCGTTGCAGTGGTGGCTCTCGAACCGGCAATGGGTCATGGGCAGGTCCCTCTCCCTTCCCCAGCCAGAGCACACAGTTGTGACGGACGCGTCCCTTCTGGGATGAGGCGGTCACATGGGAGAGGCGGAGATCAGAGGCCTCTGGTCTCCGGCGGAGTCCCGGCTCCATATCAACCTTCTGGAGCTCCGGGCGATCCAACTTGCACTCAAGGCATTCTTTCCCTCTGTCAAAGGGAAAGTAGTGCAGGTGTTCACAGACAACACCACCGCCATGTGGTACTGCAACAAGCAAGGCGGGGTGGGGTCGTGGACCCTATGTCAGGAGGCTCTGCGCCTCTGGACATGGCTGGAACATCAGGGCATTTTCCTGATGGTTCAACACCTGGCAGGTTCCCTGAACGCCAGGGCGGACGAACTCAGCCGCAGGTGCATGATGGATCACGAATGGCGTCTTCACTCGGAAGTGGCGCAAGGACTCTTTCTACAGTGGGGAGAGCCTTGGTTAGATCTATTCGCCACCGAAGAGAACGCGCAATGTCATCAGTTCTGCGCGTTGGAATTTCCAAGGCAGCACTCGCTCGGCTACGCTTTTCGTTGCGAGTGGAGTTGCGGTCTGTTGTACGCTTTTCCGCCTATACCACTTCTACCCAGAGTGTTGAAGAAGATTCGGCGCGACCGGGCCCAAATCATCCTTGTGGCTCCGGACTGGGCGCGAAGAGTTTGGTATCCCGAGCTACTCGGTATGAGCGTCGATCCCCCGATCCGTCTGCCTCTTCGGGAGGATCTTCTGTCGCAGCAGCAGGGGACGGTCCTCCACCCGAACCTGTCCAGCCTCCACCTGCTTGCGTGGAGATTGAGCGGCGGCAGTTGATTCCTTTCGACTTGCCTCCCGAAGTTTGTGATGTGATTCTGGCAGCCAGGCGTCCCTCCACTAAGGTGGTATACGCCTGCAGGTGGAACAAGTTTGTGGCATGGTGCACAGCAAAGGCTGTGAATCCCCTCTCTGCCCCTCTTTCTGAGGTTCTTCTGTTCCTTCTTTCCCTGGCCCAACAGGGTTCTGCCCTGGGTACCATCAAGGGCTATCTTTGTGCCATCTCTACCTTCCTCAGGCTTCCTGATCAGCCCTCCCTTTTCAAGTCCCCTGTTGTTAACTGGTTCCTAAAAGGCATTACACACCTCTTCCCTCCTGTTCCGTTTGTGATGCCTCAGTGGGACTTGAACTTGGTTCTTACCTTTCTCATGTGCGCTCCCTTTGAGCCTCTACATAACTGTCCTCTTCGTGTTCTGACTCTGAAGACAGCCTTTCTGGTGGCCATCACCTCCGCTCGGCGGGTGAGTGAGCTCCAGGCTCTATCATGCAAACCTCCCTTTCTGTCTGTCCATCCAGACAAGGTTGTTCTTAGGACGCGTCCGTCCTTCTTGCCAAAGGTGGTTACTGCCTTCCACATTGGGCAGACCATCACTTTGCCCACCTTCTTTCCGCCTCCACATCCTTCCAGAGAGGAAGAGAGGCTCCACCGTCTGGACCCAAAACGTGCGCTTTCCTTTTATATCAACCGCACACAACACTTCCGGGTGGATGACCAGCTCTTTGTTGGCTACGTGGGCGCCAAAAAAGGTCGGGCGGTGCACAAGAGAACCATCTCCCACTGGGTAACCTTGTGTATCAAAGCCTGCTATTCTTTGGCTAAGAAGGAGCCTCCTGTTGGGCTGCGTGCCCATTCCACCAGGGCAACGGCTGCTACCACGGCTTTAGGCCGCGGTGTTCCGCTGCAGGATATCTGTCAGGCAGCTACGTGGGCCTCGCTACACACATTTACAAAGCATTACTGCCTTGACAGTCAGGTCCGGAGGGACGGCTTCTTTGGCCGTTCTGTCCTCCAGGACTTCCTTGTCTGATCTTTGTTCGCAGACCCACCACCGGGGTTGGTATTGCTGGGGTATCTATTCTAAGGTAAGGAATCTGTCACTAACGTGTCTCTTTCAGATGCACAAGTTACTAACTTGTGTAACGATATATCTGTAAGAGACAGTAGTTAGTGACAGATTCCTACCGCCCACCATCCTCCCCGTTCTGCGAACTGATTTCTAGGGTTAAGGACATCCCTTTCAGGGCCCTAGTATTTTTCAGACACCTATGTCAGCTTCTTGCATGGCTCTGCGTTCCTGGCGCGGAAAGTCGTGTACAGAACTGACGTCAGCGCGCAGGGGCGGCGTCTAAGTAATGCCCGCGACGTCATCCCGGCGATCACGACGACAGCCGCGGAGCCGCACGACGCCGCCTACCGACGCGCAAGGGTACTGCTACGCAAAAACTTTCCGGATCCAGTCTGACGCCTGGGGATATTCTAAGGTAAGGAATCTGTCACTAACTACTGTCTCTTACAGATATCGTTACACAAGTTAGTAACTTGTGCGTTGATACAATTAAAGAAATAATAGGTTCTCTCCTATGGGAAGACCCCAATTTTACTTGGTTGGAGGCTGCTGGGCTATCTGGGGATTAGACACCCAGACTAAAAACTCTTCAGGCAGTGCTTGGTGCAGCAAAACTTTCAACCCCCAGAAACCGCACCTAAAGAGACCGCAAGACCTGGCAGAAAACAGATTGGCCAAACAAACTCCAATCCCTCTATGGAAGAACCAGCACAGGACCAGACCGGCTCCAGACAAAAGGGTGGGTCACAGCCAAGTTCAGGAATGCAAAGTGAAGCACCACTGTTAACCAAATGACTTCAGGGTGGGCAACAACAATTGAAAGAGCCCAGATGGAACTAGAAGATATCAGAAGATGCAATAGGGTGCCACAAGAAGGACTCCTGAATGAGAAGCAGCTAGTAGGTACATTGAGCCAGTCGACAACAGAAGTAAACAAGCCTATACCAGAGACCCGGGGCAGAGATGCCCCTGCGACAGAAGCGCACAAAGAAAACACAGGGCCACAGTATCTCAAATGAAGCCTCCATGGACGTTGCATGTCAGTGTATGGGAAAACGCCTGCAGAGAGAAGTCTTCCAAAGAGATAGAGAAACTACCACAGAGTTACTGGAAACAAAAATATCCGATTTAAGAGCGACAGAACTTAGTCAGTAAGCAGGGAAAACTCCATACCATTCAGAGCACAGTCGCTAACTCGAAACATCAGGCCACAACAGAGATACCCACTTACAGGCAAATGAAGAGGTGCAACACAATATACCACCTACAGTGCACCAACTGTGGGGAAGGAAGGGCTCACACAGGAAGCCAGAGTAGAAATAAAGGTCAACTGAGCCCCCACACCAGCCCACATGTGGAACAGGACTGGTTGATCAAAGGCCCAGGATTTGACTTCTTGCAGTAGAGTACACAATGTTTGTCAAAATGACATAAGGCACTAATAACCGGGCATCAAGCCAAAACCCACATAGCTCACAGCAAAGGATACCCAGAAGTGGACCTAAAGATATGTCCAATGAGGGGAAAATGCACAGTCCAGTCCAACATCCTTAGAGGGAAAAGAAAACTCTAATCAGTACAATGAACCCCTGGCAAAGGTCACTACCGAATAGAACGCAGACCATAGCATTGGTGCATCTGAGAGCAGAAGGGATGGCCATAAATGAACTCCTGTGTGAAAGACCCAAATGGGACAGAGCACAGAAACGCCTAGTGCAAGAACAGATGAGTAAGGCCCCACGCAACTGATGCAGAAAACCACCAAAAACCCAAGCCAGCCAGTGCTGCCACTAACCATGGCCTCTCCAACCAAAAGAAGAACCAATAAGCAAGCGAACCTCCTAAGGTCATGGAACAGGCCAAACATGGGCGCTCTGGAAAACATAAATTCAAGAAGGAGGGGACAGTGAATCAAGGCAGACTCTGAATCAGTAGGCAACAAGGGTACACACTGTACGACAAAGAAGGCCTAAAGGGTCAGACTGCCATAGATAAGGGTCAAACTGTGCAAGCACTCCTAAACCACTGCCACCCTCTGCCCTACGAAGTCAGAGGACAAGAACCCCTGGTATCCAGTAAATCAAACCCCACTATTAGTATATTTAAGAAGGCAGTCCCGGAGAATGAACTCCTGGAGGGTGAGGAAAGGTGAAGGCGTGACTACAGGGGAGGGGAAAGCACCAGTAGAGAGCACCAGTCAGCATGCAGCAGACGGCCAGGCAAGCCTCTCAATACACACAACCACTGCAGAAGCAAATGGGGGATGCCCCCACCTGAACCACAAGCACTGAAAAGTGTGTGTGTGTATCTATATATCGTGTGTGTATGTATAGGATATTTACATAGCGTGAGTCTAGCCAAAAGGTAGCAGAAAAAAAGAATGGATATAGGGCAGAAGTAATGTGCTGCTACTGCAAGGAATGGAAAAACTCCACCTAGCAACCAGAAGTCAAGTCCAGATGCTGCCATAAGGCACATGCTTACATGTCCGCAAGGAGCACAGATATCGCTTGAGGAGGAAACTAGTAACACCAGCTGATCACAGACTCCCTACAATGGGATTCCACATGTTCTACAGAGCCTCTCCTGCCTCTAAAGATGTCCTGCCTCTACAGCACACAAGATGGAACAATTGGAGGAGCCTTCTGTGGAATATCTTCCTGCCACAGTGTGCCTGGTAGCAAGAAAAGGAAAGGCAAAACTCCAAAAGCTGCTTAGCCTGCAAAACAGGAAAAGAGAAAATTGTGACTGGAAGTGATACTCGCCACAGGTCCTTGAACAAGCATGGCATACGTAGATTGGGGAAGCATGTCTCCAAATGGAGAAAGATAAAACAAACTATCATGGAAGTTTATGGGTGGATTGGTGGATTGGTGGAAGGAGCCAAGGACAGTTATAAAGTAATGGCTATTTCCTAGTTTTAGAAGAATGTAATTCTAAAATGTACACACGTTAGGTTGGGTACATTAGTATTGTCCGACCCACCTATGAAGGCTCGAAGTTAGGAATGATGAGGAAAACTAAACCAGGTGGTAATGGCCTGTGTTACTTTAGCAGTCTGCATCCTACTTTCTTATACTATAGAGTGTTCTTAAATTTACCTCAAAGGTTTGCTACAAGGACACAGTGTGTTTGACTCAATCAACTCTAGTAGTCTTGAAGTATATATTTTAATTCGATCTTGAACAAACGCTTAAAAAGCTAAATCAGTCGGTTCCAAGTAGCCTTGAATCATCGCTATTCTTCAGGTCTGTATTCATCACATTACTATCGGAAACATTGTGAATAATTAGTATTTTTTGCCATCCCATTTTTAAAGAAATGGTGTAATGTCTCATGTTACGGTGGAGCTTAGACCCAGCTTCTTGTGATACTTTCTTTACTAGTCTAGATCCAGTTTTTGTGATACTACCTACATCATGCATCTGTCATTCTTTTTAGAGTTGATGCAACTGTTTAGTTTATGTGCCGACCTATTGATACTCTCATCCTACTACTCCTGCAGTATAATTGTAAGGTACAATTTTTGTACCTCTTGGCAAAATATGATTTCAACAAAATCTAATTTTTACTAGTGGTCTTGCCCCTGTTGCACTGCTTTGTCCCATCTTGCAGTGAACATCGAGGGATACTACATAATTTGTATATTTAACAATTTGCACTACCTGCCAAATGGGGCAGATGCAAGCATTACATTGTCTTTTCAACAACATCTTGCTTTGAATGTACCATAGCTCTGTATTTATAAAACAATACAAAAGGCAATACATCATGTACATTGCATTTTATTACTGCACTTGTTTATATAAGGCTTACTTTTGAATTAGAACATTACATAATTGCTCTAGCTCAGCTTTGCACCCTTCTGAATTCTAGTGGTTGTGTTCAACTGGACCTCCAACCCCATCATCTTGTTCAGTATCCTGTTGTAAAGCTTATAATACTGCATCTGCAAACTGTGCAGCTTCCTCCAACTTGGCTGAATTATTTTGCTCCAAGCATAGCTCAGTGAGACACATCCTGATATCCACCGATAATACTGATATTTTGAAGATGAAACTGAAGTTTGGTACTAGGAAAATCAAAACCATGTGTGTAAATCCATTAAGGGTTTACAGCTACCTAATGACCCAATCGGCCACGGATAGGTACAGTTTTAATGACAGAAGTAGATGTGTGGTCATGTAGGAAAAAGTAGCGGGGAAGTAAGCAGTGCAAAAAGATTTTCTTACATATGTTCACTTACAAAGCACTGCTGAAGCAAGCTCACTTCCAACGGTGAGTGTTTTACATCTCTCACTTATACTTTTCCCAGAAAAAAATATCACACACCTGGGTTGAAATGCAATGTGAATTTGGAATGGCTGTCATTGCATGGAGACAAACCTGGGAGAGTTAACTAAAATGTTTGTATGTGGAATGCTTGATAGAGTTAGAAACCAAAGTGAAGCTAACAAATCAGAAGTAGCCTAGTGTCTAGAACAATAGTTATCCAGTATTGGATCTTTCATAGATTTACATGCTTGAACCATTCCAGTCATTGAGCTGGGAGTCGCACGGTAGTCCTGGAGAGCACTGCCATGTCAGACGTAGCCTGGAAGGCTCAAAACATGGCTACATTAGCCGCCTATTCACATTATTCAAAAAGACCAAAACATCAACCAGTCATGTGAAGGCACAGTGAAAACCACTTCCCCAGAGGCCACTATACCTCAGATTTCTACTGCAGGTTGTGTGTGAAGGGAGTCCCTGAACTATGACGTGATTCTCATAAAGTGGACTCTTAATACATGGAGTAACCAGTGGTAAAGGTACCAGAATCATTTGTGAAACATCGTTAACTGATGCTTGCTGATTATTCAAGATTTATTTTCAGAGCCTTCAGCATCTGAACTATGCAAGCAACCTTCCAGATCACCATCACCCCTCAACCACATCCTCAAACTCTGCTTTCAACTCATGCACTACTGCTCATTTTTCACTCAAGACTCTGGCAATCACTTCTTCCAAGACTGCCTGCGACTTCAGTTCATGAGAACACATATTCTGATGTAGGACAGGAGGAAGGAAATCCCCAGGGAGAGACTCCACAATAAACTGTCCAAAATGGGAGGATTAGGTTGCTCCAACACCTGGCATGTCTACTCTTCCTACAGACTCTCTTCCAGATGACATGGGAGTTTTCTATTCACAAAATGAACCATTAACAGAGCATCAAAAAGGTTTAGTGCGCCTTTCTTAAATGATTTTAGATTTTGAAGAACCTTCCTGCAAAGCTGTGAAGGTGATCACATCCGGTCTTAAGAACATGAAAAATTCATCTACTGCTGCAGCTGTCATTCCCAGGCTAGACCAGATAAATCATGTGAGCACAATCCTGCCTGTTTGACCGAGTATCCTTGTACAGACTCGGTAGCCAGCTCAAACGAAATCTAGAAATCCAATTTCAGTGGCAGTTCTTTGCAGAGAGAGCTGGCAGATGTGGTACACACATGATGGCTTTACCTACATCTGCTCTGTCTGATGGTAAAAAGGCTCAAGTTAAAATTATCCTACATAAAGGACAAAGAATATCTTCAGCAGTTATTGATGCCACAATGGACATTGCCACACCTGGCTTTAGACCGCCTGCTGGAGCAGGTATCGCTGCATTCTACCTCATTTATACCAGGGATCCAAGCAGCATCCTAATTATGCCCTGTGACATGGAATCTTCTTGGTAGGCATGTTGACAATGCTGTCCAGCCCAACAAGAGACAGATGCTGCAGGGTCGTTGGGAGTTCTTCAGTAGAGGCTGCTGCAGCCTTCTTGTGGAGTTGGGGGGTAGAAACCTATATTCCTACAGAGGTGGTTATATATATATATATATATATATATATATATAAATATATATATGTATATATATATATGTGTGTATGTATGTATATGTATATATATATATATATGTATCAGCTGCCTCACCAGTCCAGCAGTATTCACAGCAAAACTAGAGGGCACGACCCCAGCAGCTTGCTAAAAATAAACACCACCCTGGAAAAGTAGCAGTCAGTCAAGTGCATCAGAAAGTTTCAGATTACAATGACCACTTTCAGGTCCAATGGACTAATATAACAACAGATTGTTGGGTCCTAGACACTGTAAAATTTGGTTGCACGCTGCACTATATCCAGAAACGACCAACTAGGCCGCCACACAAAAGGTCCCATCAAAATCTTCATTGTTTACAAGCCGAAATACTCCTGATATTAAAATAGGAACTATAGCACTAGCCCCAAGATCCTAGTGAAATGAAAGTTTGTATTCCCATTTTTCAAGCATCTGTAGTAAATCTGGTGAGTGAATACTGATGCTAGACCTACAACAACTAAACGTGTTTCTCAAAAAACAATCATTTTGCATGGTTCTGCTACAAGAAGTCCTTCATCTGCTAAAAGAAGGATATTACATGATATCCTTAGACCTACAGGATGCTCCACATTCCATTCAACCCCACGCATCGAAAATATCTGTAAATAGAAATGACTGGTCGCCATTTTCAATTCAAAGTGCCCCCATTCGGCCTCAAATTTGACTTAATAATATTTACGAAGGGTGCTGGCTCCAGTGTGGCAGTTTACCTTAAGAGGCTAGCCCTTCAAGTATTTCCCAATCTGGAGAGGTGGCTGGTAAAGGGAAATTCATTCCCGACAACCAGAAACTCTACCAAATCTTGACTTTGGTTTTTCAACAAATTAGACCTTACTCTAAACTAGGACAAGTTGTCTCTAAAGCCTTGCAAAAACACAGATTTTAGGGGCTGCCCTGAATACACTAATAAAGCCTTTCCTTCCAAAGAAAGTCTGTCATGGCTGATTGACCTAGCTGAACAATTGCAAACTTTTGGGTATTAAGTCATCCTGCAACCCTTTAAGTCCCTTTTGCCGTCAGCGCATTAGGTATGGTATGGTAGTGTGCAGCAGGGGCACTATAAGAAAAAGTTTCTTTACCACACCAGTCATCCAAAGATTCCTCTAAGGGGTAAAGAGAATTGCAACACAGAGGTCATCGGCTTGAAACCTTATCCTGGTGCTAACCCAATTGATGACGTCACTATTCTCGCCCATGCACAAGGCAGTACTCCAATTTCTGACAATAAAAACAGGCTCTTGATTGCCACTACATTACTACATCTGGGACCACAAAGCCAAGCTCTACTTCACCAACCACCATTGTGAGGTGTATAAGGGCCACTTCCAGTCGAGGTCATGGACCCGTTCCCATTCTCGAAGGCCATTCCTGTGAAAGATCCTCCTCACACTCTTAAGTCTTCAGGGAAATCCAACTCTAAACAGAAACACCAACTCAAAGTGGGATTCTCTCATATCCTACCACTCTCAACCAGAGAAGACCCAGGACGTCAAGGTGCCCCTTTTAATCTCATCGAGGAACCGATCCCACAGCTTAGCTCTATGCACCCCGAGTTTTTGGGTCCATCGACGAAACCAGAATAAGTAGAGGCTTTCAAGGAAACTATACTGTGCATCTTCAGCACCCTTCTAACTTCCTCTGGCACGCCTTCGGGCACCAAAGATCCGAGGAGGTCTCCAGTTGCAGTACAGTTGGCGGATCTGTCTTCAAAGCTGCCTGCCCTTATTTCGGTGCCAATACCCAACCCGAATTCAAACCTGGCGCCACAATCCAGGCTGGTCACTGCTGCGTCTACGCCAGCACTTCAGACGCAGGAGGAGCAACCTATTGTTTTATCTGACTCCGAGGGAACCCAAAACAACCACAACCGAAGTCACGCCTTGTACAACTATTGGCGCAGCTATTTCATCCAGATTCTTACTCTTGACAGAACATTTCCACAAATGCTTCATATTCCTTTTGATTCAGACCCTGATCCAAGTCAACATGGTCAGGGGGAGACTGGAAATGGCTGGGATGATCCATCCTATTTCTCTGACCATGGCAATTTCTATATGGACCTCAAGAAGCCAGTGTGCTAGATGTCTCACCGGATCCTGAGTGGAATTCCTCCTCCTGGTCCTTCTGCAGAGAAATGAGCCTCTTTTGCAGTGGTTGTTCTGCGGGCTGCTTAAGTTTTAAACCTTCAGTTCCTGCCCGTTGAGGTCAAAATGAATGTCCTGACAAGTCCTGCAACCTAGGCAGAACTCCAAGGAACAGCTTATTCCTTTCAATGAAGGCCTGACAGACACTTAAATAGCACTTGGGCCGAACATTACTCTTGCCTGTTGGTAAATAAGCAAGTCGCCAGAAGACACAACCCTGCCCATGGTGACAGTGTTTCTCACACAACACTCTAAACCTGAAGTTTGGTAGTCCAGTCATCCACGCGTATGCTAAACGCAAATTCATTCCCTGCTGCGCCTCCTGATTGAGAATCAAAACCTATTGAGGCGTTCAAGATGAGAATGTTTTCCAAGGCCAGTCTCGTACTTCAATTCGTAAATGCCAGCTGCCTCATGGGATGATAATCGCGTGCATTATTAGATATGGTCCGCAATATCTTGCCGACAGTCCATGACGTGAATACTGCGCCAACCTTGCACAAATCATTCAAGATGGTAAGGACACAGCGTAGTTTGTCATTTGCTCTGAGTTGGACACCATTGACAGTTTGGACAGGGCAGCCCGTGCTAGTGTGCTTCGGCGTCACATGTGGATAAGATCCACGGGTTTCTCGGTGATGTTCAGGCATTACTGATGAAGATACTATTTGACTGCACCTGTTTCTTCAGAGAGGAGTAGGACCCTACTCTGGGCCGCCTCAAGGAAAGCAAGGCCACAGCGCACTTCCCTGGTCTTTCTCCACCCGTTAAGCAGTATTCCCAACAGTTTTGCCCCCTTTGAGTTTCGGAATGGGATTGGCTCTGAGACAACGCCAAGAGCAGCAATCTACCCCATCCCTTTCCCCCACCAGTCCTTTCAAGATCAGGTATCCAGCCAACAGGCCCTCCGGGACAGCACACTGCTCAGTCCCCATCCCTCCGCTACCACCACCAAACTGCTTTAGCTTGCCGTCAGCAGCACATGGCCACCCATTTGCAGCTGAATAAGGTATTGCCTCCAAGGGTAGCAGAGCATTACGTCCAACAAATGGGTGTTCATAATAGTCCAACAAGGATATGCCCTACCATTCCTATTCAAACTGTTGCATATTCCACCTACATCAGAGGGGCTGTCTGAGGACCATTTATCCATTTTGTGGTCCAGGCTCTTTAGGACAAAAAAGCCATAGAAAGTATCCAAGCATCACAAATACGGACTGGATGTTACTCTCGTTATCTCCTGGTGTCAAAAAAGGACAGAGGCCGTTGTCCTATTTTAGATCTTCACCATCTCAATTTCTTCCTCAAAAAGCACAAGTTCAGCATGCCCATGCTAGCTCAAGTTCGATCTCCTTTGGATCCAGGAGATGTGAGGGTAGCGCTGGACCTGCAGGACTCCAGTTTTTACCTTCTGGTACTGCTGTCCCACATGGGTTACCTGCAGTTCAAGGTGGGTAAGTGGCATTTACAGTTTTCTATGCTCCCCTTCAGCTTTACCAGTGCCCGTCAGGTGTTCATGAAAGTTATCGCAGTGGTTGCAGTACATCTTTGGACGCTGGGGATACCAGTCTTTCCCTACCTTGAAGACTGGCTGTTGAAGGCAGACTCACCTCAGTCAGTTATAAACAACCCCCAGACAGTTGTGAGCCTCCTAACATCTTTTTGGTTCCCAATCAGTGTAGTGAAGTCACACCTAACTTCATCGTCGAGGCTTCTGTTCATCGGAGCCACCTTGGATATTTGGCAGTTTCAAGCCTTCCTCCTGGTAAGAGTCCAGGATATTCGGGTTGTGATGCTGATGTTTCAGCCTAAGTTCTGTGTCTCAGTGCGAGTGGCTCTGAAACCTCTTAGCCTTCTGCTTGCCAGCTGGCACATGCTGGCGCTGCAATAGGATCTGAAGTCTGTGAGCTCTGCATCAAGGGAACCTGTCAGACTCCATCTAGGTTTCGGGGGGACTCCAAAGCACCAGTGGTGGCTGCTTGATTGCAGTTGGATCGGCAGCAAACTTCTCTCCCCACTCCACCCAGAGTGGCATGTGGTGACGGTAAATAAACAGTTCACTTTATCTAAGGGCTTGAATGATGATTGGATCAAGCTTTTGAATTTAAAGAAAAAATCCAAAAGGACTGAGTCCCATGCGAATTTTATGTTGGAGTACCTTAGAGCAGGTACGATACCGATTGGACTTCGAGTTCGTAATATTCCAGGCCTTTTTGTTGAAATAAAAAAAATCCTTGAAAAGTGCCCATTGATATCTAACAGATGCTCACGTGATTGGATGATCCTAATCATTGAAACAGCAAGAGAGGTAGTCCATATCTTGAATAGAGAGGTCTCAGAACTAGAGGACAAACTCAAACAAACTAATTCGCTAGAGGAAGCTAAAAAGAAAATAGAAGAAGTCAACATAGAACTAGACTCGTTCAGTGAATATTTGATTAAAAAGAAAACCGAGCAATTGAAAAAAGACATCTGGTTCTTTTCACAGGAACGAGTCTATCCATTTCTTGCAGAAAACTTCTACGCTACACAGAGAGAAGGTGCTCCACGACAGGATAATCAGATGTGGACAAGTAAAAGAATTGTAACCTTCTCAGATACCACAGATTTGGAGGGAGAGGGCTCATCCAATCAGTTTGATTCCTACTCCAATAGAAGGGACCATGGAAAGAGGATGTGGTCTCACGGCTAGACTGCCGACCTTGGAGCTGGGAAACCAAGGTTCGAGCCTCTTGGTCGACTCCACATCCTGTGTTTCTGGGCAAATCACTTAATCTCCCTGTGCCTACCAAAAAAATGAATGTGTCCTTGTGTAACGTAACTGGTGCTCATGTAAAGCGCTTCAATACCTTCGGGTCGAGTTCGTGCTAAATAAAATCTGCAACAAAAAAAAAACCCAGTGGGCGGTTTGTAGATTCGGAGCAACCTCAACAATACCTACAAACAAGGAGACAACAGTACTGGAGGAATTGAATAGCATCCCCATTTTTAATCTATCTGCCACAATGATCGATTCATCAGCAGAAAGTCTATTGACCAAGGGCCTCTCATTTATTCCCACTACAGGAATAGACACATTTTAACTCATTGGAAACATGTTTGCATTTTTTAGACGTATCAGACTAAAAAAGTTCTTTATGACACAAGAACACAGGGCCAGTTAATCTTGCAGGTCTTAATACACCATCGAGTTTCATCCCTAACTTAGATCAATTGGGACCGGAAATAGAAATGTTTGAGAAAGCAGTGCTTAATAAGATTCAACTATTTACCAAATACACTCCCAAACCTATATCAAATCTACTACAACAGGAAAGTGTGGCGCTTAACCACCTGAGAAAGAACACCAACGTGACGATTAAGCCATGTGATAGTTGTGTTTGACACTGCTGATTACAAAAGGAGAATGAAAATTATGCTGGATATACCAGAGCATTATAGAAAAATCAGGGGAGACCCAGAAACTAGAGTCAAAGACAAAATTCGATGTATCTGCGTAAAAGCAGAAATTGATGGCATTATTTGTGATAGAGAACTGGATTTTCTCACACCAACCAACACACGACTTCCTGTCATATATGGGGTGCCCAAGACACACAAAAACATGGTGGATCCGCCTTTGCGCCCTATTGTATCCACGATAGACTTGGCCACTGAGCCTTTGTCGAAGTATATCTATGTCTTTCAAAAACCTCTAGTGAGCCAACTACCTACCTACATTAGGGATACAGGACACCTTATATCCATAATAGAAGGTCTACCTTTTTATGAACAAAGAGAAATCCTTGTGACAATGGACATCGAATGTGCCACAAACCAAGGCTATAGAAGTTATCAAAAGGACATTACTAGACACAGGACATGATCAAAACAACGAGTTCCTGCTTCAATGTCTAGACATCGTTCTTAATGAAAACTTCTTTGAATTTGATGGCGTCCTGTACCAACAAACAAAAGGTGTCAGTATGGGAGCGGCTTATGCTCCCAGCATAGCCAACCTCTACATGGGAGATTCGAATCAACTTACATTTACAGCAAGATTGCCCCATTTTATGAGAACATCCGTAACTGGCATCTGTTTATAGACGACTTCTTTTTCATTTGGCAGGGGGAGGAAGAGTACCTGGAACAATTCTTCCAATGGATTAACCTCTGCGATACCAACCTTAGATTTACCCCGAAAAGCAGTAAGATTAAAGTAGAATTTTTGATGTCTGGATTGGACACCGGGATCAACACATTACGGTATCGTTGTACACCAAACCCACTGTGAAGAATACTTTTCTACATTATAGTAGCTTCCATCCACGCTGCCAGAAACCAGGGATACCATTTGACCAGTTTCTAAGGCTTCGTAGAACCTGTACCAATCTTGATGACTTCTGCACTCATGCCGAAGTACTGAAATGTAAACTACTCAAGAGAGGGTATCCCAAAAGGCCAGTCAGGGATTCGTTCAAGAGGGCGAAATATTTTAACAGGGAATCCATGTTCTCCTAGAGTCAAGCAGATAGAAGACAAACTTGTCTGCGTGACTAGACATTCTAACTTTCATCAAAAAATACGACCGGCACTGAACTCCCAATGGCACCTTCTGAATCTCAGTGAAGATGAATGCAAACTACCGAAACCCATATTTGCATTTAAAAGAAACAGTAATTTAAGGAACCTCTTAGTGAAGGCCAGACCTGTGAGACCAGATCAATTCAGTCAAAGATCTATCACTGGCGCTAAGCCAATCTTGGGTAACCACAGATGTGGAACATGTCAAGCCTGCAACAACACCTTAACAGCTGATCAAGTTAAAGTTGGGAACAGAACCATCCAACTTAGATCAATGACAATCTGCAGGACGACAAACATTAGTATACCTGATTCTGTGTCCTTGTGGACTAGGCTACGTTGGTGAGACAGGAAGGGAAATACGACTACGAATAGGCAAACACAAATCCAATATACGCAATCGCAAGACAGTGGCTCCACTAGTCCAACATTGGCTTGACAAGGAACATATTGAGAAAGATCTTAAATGGACCATAATAGAGAAAATCATACCTAGGAGGGGACAAGATGACAGCAAATGCTGTAAAAAGCGAGAGGTCTTTTGGATTTTCCTTTTGGACACATACAAAAGGGGACTCAATGAAGAGATGCCATGGGCAAACGCTTTATAAATTGTACTTACAAACAACTGGAGCGATGTCTGCCCCATGACTGGCACTTGAACTTCGAGACCTTCTAGTGGACCTGTTTGTACCGTGGTGGTGGTTTCTGTTTCTGTATTCTGACCTTCAAGTAATCCTAGAGTGGCCACGATTCATTATACGGCTTTCCGTAGTTGTTTTCTGGCTGAGAATAGGTATTTGATATAGGGTTGTTTTATGTTTAACCTTCCTCTAGTAAAGCCAAGAATTTTGTTTATTTTACCAGAAACTTCATTGTGCGTTAGCTCAGGCGCACGATTCTTGTTTCATCTTAGGACGCCCGTGCCTATACGGACTGACCTGCGCTTTTGGAGGTTCGGTTACTTGACCATTTTGCTGATTGATTTGCCGGATTTCCCCTTTAAAGATGGCGGACTTGTTATCCCCATCTAGTGACATTTATATCTGGAAGGAGTCTAACGTTCATTTCTTCTTCTTTTTTTTTTATTTTATTTTTTTTACAACAGATTTTATTGGGTTTTCAGCGTACCAGAAGGGCAAAGCCCAGTAGACAAAGTACAGTTGAAATGCAGTATGACAGGCCTTCAAGTACTGTAAACGCCCACCCCAAAGGTCTGCAGAACATCAGACCACGAGAACCCCCAGACCCCCCCCCCCCCAGCGCACGTACCACATAGTTGTAAGCAATATACACTGTATATACAAAAGGAATGTCCCACTACGTCTCAGTAGCGCTAGAATTTTACACCGGTAGGTCATTTACCACTAGTCGTTCTATGGGGTCTCTGATGGCAGGCGGTAACACCAGGGATAGATCTATACCTCTAAACTTGGCCCAACTGGACCAGATCTTTCCATGTTTCTGTGGGCATCCCCGCGCCCGAAACACAGCAACTTCCGCCGACATACATCTGTCCAGGGCTTTTTCCAGTTGGATACAGAAGGCGGGGACGTATTTTTCCAATGTTGTGCTATATCCCGCTTGGCTAGGGTGAGGCCCAAAAATAGCAAGTGCTGTTTGTACTTGTTCCCCCAATGTCTTCAGTGCTATGTAAGAGTACCAATCTAGGGTCAGACGGGATATCCCGTGCCAGAACACGCCCCATGCAAGAAAGTACACCAGACCAGAAGGACTGTAATGCTCCACACTGTATGCAAAAACGACCCCTCATCCGTGCCGCAGCGGAGACAGGCAGGAGATGGGATTGCTCCCATTTTCCATAGGCGAAGACGTGTATAATATACCCTGTGGAGGTATTTGAATTGGATGAGCCGATATCTAGTGGAGACGGCGGCGTATCGGGGACTAGCTAGCGCCTCGGCCCAATCGTCATCTGTCAAGCTGGGTAGATCTGCCTCCCAGGCTGCCCGGGTGCGTTGAATGGTGGTCTTGGAGTGTGTCGTGAGAGTTTGGTAAATTTGTCTAATTTTATGGGACCCAAGGTCCCCCATCCGCAAAAGCCCCTCCAGTGGGTGGAACTCAGGTAATGACTCTAATTGTCATATCAGAGGGGTCAATGCGTGTCTGAGCTGCAGGAAATGGTGGAACTGTGATTTGTGAAGGTCAAACTCCGTCTGTTGTGATTGAAAGGATTTAAGGGTGGTCCCCTGCATCACGTCCCCCAGCGTCGAAATGCCAATATCATCCCATCTGCGAAACCCCATCAGTGACGCAACTGGCCGGAGAAATGTGCCTTGCCATAGGGGAGTGGCGCCAGTTAACATGCCCCACCAGCCCATGGTCTTAACCGCTCGCCTCCATATCTGAATGACTACTCTGCAGGCAGGAGGAAGCGCCATCAGGGGGGAACTGCTGTACAAGAGGTGGAGCAGGGGGGTGCCCTCCATAGCTGACCGTTCCACGGCGTAGGCTGGATCTGCATGGGAGCCATACCACCACTCGTTGATTACCAAGAGATGCGAGGCCCAGTAGTACGCACGGACATCCGCCGCCGCGATGCCCCCGCAGTACGTGGACTGTATGCAGGTTGCAAGCGCCACTCGAATCGCGCCCCCTTGCCATAGGAATCTATTCAGTAGAGCATTAACCTGGAGGAACCACGACGGGGGAATAGGGTACGGATAATTCTGGAGTCGGTAGAGAGATACCATTTTTAAAATTGCGGACCTGCCATAGAGTGATAGGGGCAACTGAGACCAGATCGCTGTCTCATCTTGGACAGCGGAGAGCAGCGGGGCAATGTTGCGCGACCAGGCATCATCGGGGCAGCGAGTTACAATGACCCCTAAATACTTAAGGCCTGTATCCGCGATGAGCAGTTGTGATGCCCATGCCTGGCTTCGCTGGTCCCCGTGTATGGGGAACAGTGTAGATTTAGACGGGTTAGCACAGAGACCGGAGGTCTCTCCGAAAATGCGAAGGATCTGGAGGACACGGGGCCCAGAGAACCACGGATCGGACATAAAAAACAGGACATCGTCGGTGTAAAGCGCGATCTTGTCTGAGTAGTCCGGCGTCCAGTCTAGTCCCCTGACAAGAGTCAAAGCGCACCCATACGGCCAAAGGTTCGATCGCTAAGGCAAATAAGAGTGGGGGCAGGGGACACCCCTGTCGAGTGCCCCTGCGAATCGGAAAGGGGGCAGAGCAGCCGCCGGCCGTCCGGACCGAGGCCGTGAGGTCTGTGTATTAAAGCTTCACATACGCCAGGAACCGGGGCCCCAGATTGATGGCTGCTAGGAGTTTAAAAAGGTACGTCCAACTCAGGGAGTCAAATGCTTTGTCTATGTCCGCTAGTAGGAGCGCCACAGGGCGACCTAGGCGCGGGGCTTCCGCGATGGCGTTATGTACCCGTCTAATGTTGTGTCTGGTAGAGCGCTGTGGCATGAAACCGGATTGGTCCGGATGCACCAAATCCTGAATACAGGTGCGAAGGCGATCGGCCAAGACCTTGCCCAGCAGTTTAGGCTCAATGTTTAATAGAGAGATAGGGCGGTATGAGCCCGGGTCATCCGGGGGACGACCGGGTTTGAGAAAGACCACGATCTCGGCGTGCCGCCAATCAGGGGGTAGAATGTGCTGCTCTAGGGCTTCATGAAGCGCCCCCAACAGATGTGGACCCAGGATGGCAGTATATCGGCTCAGGAATTCACTTGGAAACTCATTCGGGCCCGGGGAGCGGCCCGGATGCAGATTGGACAGAGACGCCTGCAGCTCATCCAAAGTGATGGGCTTATCTAGTGTATCGCGTACATCATCGGGAAGACGGCGGGGTGGAATGTCTGTTAAAAAGGCGTCTATCAGGGGTGCGGCTATCACCTCACGCTCTTCATATAGAGCAGTGTAGTACCGGGCGAATGCCTGGACCACAGCCTTGGGAGAGGAGCATACACTGCCGTCGGGGGACTTCAGGACTGGAACCGGGGCCGGGGACATCCGAGCCTGACAGTCTATGGAGCATTTGGCTGGACTTATCGCCCCACTGGTAAATTCTATATTGAGTCGCTAGCCACGCCTCCTTGTCGGCGTCAGTATGTAGTTGATGAAGCTGTTGTTGGGCATGGAGGAGATTACGGCGGGTGACTGGGTCAGATCCCTCCACTAGTTGAGCCTGCAGGCGAACCTGCCGGTCCTCCAGTTCCTCTACCTGTTCCAAGCGCCGGCGTTTCTCCCCGGAGCGAAAGCTGATGTCCGCCCCCCTAACCGTAGGTTTAAGGGCCTCCCAGAGGGAGACCAGGGACGACGTGGACCCTACATTGAAACTGAGGTAGTCCTGTATTGCCCGCTGGAGCATCTCCTGATAGTCCACGCTGCGGAGAGACCAAGGAGACATGCGCCATCTACGGGGGGCCCGATGTGTCTGAAGGCGCAGCTTGAGTTGGATCGGGGAATGATCAGATAGGCCCCGGGGCATAATGAAGGTGTGAGATACCCGGTGTATGTAGATATGGGGGAGGAACAAATAGTCTAGGCGTGAAAGGGTGGGATGCACTGATGAGGCATATGTGACCCCTGCTTCTGAGGGGTGGAAAGCCCGCCAAGAGTCTGCCCAGCCCAGTGTATGTGCCAAAGTCTGTAGTTTGGATCGAGGAAGGGGTGTATCTTGCGGGAGTGCACGCCATCTGTCCCGAGGGGTCATAATGTCATTCCAATCCCCGCCCAAGATCGTCAAGCCCCGTGGAAGGTCCCCCCAGAGTTGTGTTAATTTGTCTACAAATGTCTGACCTAGTGGAGGAAGAGCGTATATACTCCCAATGGTGATCTGTTCACCCGCTAGGGTGCCGGTGATGATCGTGTAGCGTCCACCTGGATCTAACCAATGGCGCGTTACCTGGAGCGGCACTCTACGATGAATAAGTATCGCTGTGCCTTGGGCGCCCCTTACGAAGCCTGAGTGGTACACCGTGGCAAACCCGAATCTGGACAGGCAGGGGACTTTAGTGCCCAGGAGATGAGTCTCCTGTAATAGTAGGATGTCAGCAGAGTGCTGCTTTGCCAGTTGAAGCACCGCCCCCCCGTTTGACTTTGTTTAGGAGTCCCCGTACATTCCACGCCAGAATATTGAGTTCCCCCATTGGAGTTTTACGCGAGTCATGTGCCATTCCTAATTTCTTTAGTGTGTAATGGCCTACAATGTAGTGGTGTCGTAGTTGGTAGTCGTGTGGCTAGTGCGCAGAGCAAAGTATAATAATAACCGCAACAAAACTGAAACCCCTCATTCCCTGCCCCGCTCCCCCCACCCCAATACTTCCATGAACGTGAAGCATCTGTCGCGGTGAAATCCTGACCTAAGCCCTCAACAGGATGGCTCAAGTGGTTTCCCCAATGGATCCCCCCCCACCCAACATTGCCCAACATTTCCTACACGACCGGGGCGGACTATGGCAAATACCCCTCTGAGCGTGTATATTTGGCCCAGACACCTTGAAATCTGACATCGCCCTCTATGGAGCCCCTGCTACAAGGCCTTGATCACAAGATGTGGATAGAGCCACGGATGTTTCATGGCCAATGCAAGATCAGTCGGCTGTCTCTGGGTGGTCCTTGGCACGCCAGTTGGAGCGGGACTGGTGGCGTATCGCTGCAGCGTGGTTGTCCGGCGGCCGCTCCGGTGAGAGCCCTGTGAAGAATCCGAGTCCAGCGGCGGCGGCGAGTAAGGCTTAAGGGTAAGTCTCTCGTCCGTCCAGGCGAAGATCTCCTCCGGTGAATTGAAGAAAAGAGTCTTGGCGTTGTAGATTATCTTCATACGGGCGGGAAACAGCAGTGCATATGAGATGTTCGTGTAGTCGTCGTTTGGCCTCGACAAAAGATTGCCGCTGCTGCTGCACCAGCCGGGTATAGTCTGGAAAGACCATTATAGGATGTGAGCCGAAGACCATTTTGTCCTTGTGGAGCCGGGCATAGCGGAGGATCGCATCCCGGTTGGCGTAATTGAGAAGCCTGGCGATCACCGGCCTCGGGCGTTCTCCGGGAGGAGGCTTCTTAGTCAGAGCCCGATGGGCCCGCTCGACCACAAAGCAGGAGGACCTGACCTCTGGCGGTAAGAGGGTCCTGAGCCAACCCGAGAGGAAAGTGTCCATGAATGTGCCTTCACATCCCTCCGAGAAGCCCACCAGTCGGATGTTATTGCGCCGGGTCCTTCCTTCTGCGTCTTCGACCCTGGATGCGAGCTCCCGTGAGACCGTTGTGAGTCTGCCCACCTGCTTCTGGAGGGCGGATACTGTATCTTCCACTGTGGAGACCTGGGTCTCCGCCTCCGTGATCCGGTCCACCGCCTGTCGAAGATCTTGGCGGAGGAGTGACACCTCCGAGCCGACGGCCCCGATCCGGGCCTCTAGGGCCGTCCGCGAATGGTTGATGGCTGTGAGAAGCGTCGCGGTGTCAGATGACACGGTCTCGCCGCCCTCCTTCCCGGTGGCCGTAGTGGTCCATAGTGTTCTGTTTGGGGGCCGCTGCACCGGGTTTGTCTTTGCCCATCGTGGCGCGGGGGGAGGCCGGGGGAACGCACCCAGGCCCGCCGCAGCAGGAGATGGACATAGGAAGGTGGGCCTCACAGGAGAACAGAGGATGGTGACCGATGGGAGCGGCCACGCAGTGTCGGGGCAGCCCCGGAGGATGTCGCCGGCGCCCTCCAATGGGCACAGCGCGGACGGGGCTGCAGCCGGTCCAAGCCCCAGGCCCTACGATCCTCCACTCGGGACCGGAGAAGGAAGCCCCCCAAGGTGCCAAAGGGTCACGGGGAGCCGCACACCGCCAACCCAGGAGGGGTCTCAGCGGGGGTCGTCAGCAAAAGGCTCCACGTCGAGTGCCAGCCGCTAGCGGAGTCTCATCGGGGGTCAACAGCACCGGCACCACCCCGAGGGCCGGCTCCCAGCGGACGCCGCGCGCCAAAGGTCTCCCCGGGGCAGAGTATAGTGGCACGGTCTCTTTCACGCGGAGAGTGCGGTCTCTCCAGGGCCCACCGTGCATGTCTTCTTCGTGGCTCAAGCCTCTCCGCGTTCCTCTTCAGCAGCCTCTGCTCCCAACCAGGGCGCAGCAGCAGACGGGTCGCCCCACGCGGCACTCCAGGATGGCGCCGCGGGCCCCACCGGGCTCCCGGCCCCTCTGGTGGTCCCGCAGGCCTCCGGGCTCTCCCACCACCAGCAGCGCTCAGGGGGCGGGGGCAGGGGGGCGGCCGCAGCAGCGCCAGAGGTATGGTCCGGGCGAGGCGTCGGGCCGTATGCAGGCAGACCCCCTCCACACCCCCAGGTCTCAACACAGCACTGACCTGGGGTTCTGCTGGTCTAGGGCAGCCGCCGGGCGATATATCCGTCAGCGGCCCTCAGAGGATCACGGGCCGGCTCCGCTCCCGCTGCGCGCCGTCTCGCAGCCGCCTGGCAGGCCGCAGTCACAGCGAGGCCGGATCTGGATCACCTGCACACACCTCCGGCCCCAGATTTCGCCCAGGAAGTGTCGGTGTGCTCCGCCGCTGATGCCCTGCATCGTCGGCGTCTGGGACCAGGATTTTAGTAGGATCGGGGCTCCGAGAAGGTACGGGCCGGCGGAGCTCTACAGAGCCGCGTCCGCCATGTTTGGCTCCAAGCCACGCCGTTCATTTCATTTTTGATTTTGACAAGACGCTGGCTTGTTTATGCAGGATGATTCATTAGTACCTAGAGCCCATGGAAGCCACATTATATTTGCTTGTTGATGTATGAACTCTTTTTCATGCTTGGGGCGTCCCATATTGTATCATCTGGCCGATATCATTGCCGGATGCCCCTCTTTTAAGATGGCGGATTTGTAAACTGTATGTAGTGACGTATCTAACCGGATGGGGTCTCTTGTCCATCCGGCTTTCAGCTTCTGTATGCCGGACGATTCATTCCGGACCTTGCTTCTATGGAGGCTGCCCTTTGCGCAGGTAAGTCCCCTTTTATGGATTTTTCTCATCTTTTCTTCTATACTCCTGCAAGCCTTCCCTTACCCTAATCTAGTAACGTAGGGATGGTAACGGCCTCTGTTTTGACATCCTGCTCTAGATCTCGAGACACTCCCTCCCATGCCGGGATGCTCCTTCTTGCCCGGCATTTCTAGAAGAGTGCCTTATTTTCTTCTCTATATGCCGGACATGTCGGTCGAGAATACCTTCTTGACCGTTGTTTGAGCCCCGCATTGCTTTAACAGTAGACAACTGGTGCCAGTTGCTAGCAAATTGAGCTATCGACAGTGGATCGATCATAGAGATCTCTCGATGAAGGCTGGACTTCCGCTTTGGAAGAGTTATTTTTCTTATACCTTTGCGGTTCTAGAATTTGATAATTTTTATATTGTATATCTTTTTTAGCGATGGACCTATGGCCTTTTCATTCTTATTGATACATATCTGGATCTACTATAATCTATTATGACACGTGGTCGAGATTTACATCGTATGAGAGCACTTCGTACGTCTCCGGGACCTGGAAGGTTACCTTTGGGCTCTGAGATACCGCGGCTCTTTTCTCTGTAGCATTTAACGTGATCTTTGCAACATTTATTTACTCTTCCGGGGTCATCCCCTGTGCCCTTATTAGTGTTGCTTATTGTTTGTCTAGATATTTATAAATGACAAGGGGACCCACAAAGGTAACCAAGGACCTTGGTTATCTATATTTATAAGAACAGTGGTCCTTGACAAAGGTTTGATATAAAGCCACAATCAATATAGACTAGAATCAGTACTATATTCCTTCTGTCCAGCCGGACAGTGGGATTTTTATTGATTTATTGATTTTAAATTCCAAATATGAGAAACAGCAAATAAAGTTGGACACAGTCCTGCGTCCTACAAAATACATTCAACATAAAGAAACAAACATGAACATTCAGGCAAGGCAAACGGGCTTGTATGCAGTGAAAACAATAGAACAAGCAAATTAAGAACAAACACCGTTACACTTATATTCTGAGTTAAACAGTGTATTCGGCGTAAAGCAAGTCGACGATGTTTCGATACCTTTGTAAAAATAATAGGATCATCATCAGGACAACATTAATGCATGCCTGAGATGCATAAGGCCAGGCGCTGGTTGCTGGCAGAGAAAGGGATAATAGCCAGACTGCAGCAGAGGTCCGGTGGAGGTTTGCGTCGGTGGTCGATGATGTGATGGGAGCCGCTTGCATTCACAAGGGGATGGCGGTAGAAGCGGGGCTGCCGGAGAAAGTGGAGTGGGTTCCCGGGGTGGCGGGAGAACCAATGCTGGCAATGAGATCTTCAATTCACATCCTGAGTAATTACCCGGTTTGGATAATTAGGAACCAGTGGGGGGAGGCTCCTGAAGTGGCAGGAGACGGAGGATAATTACGGTCCGCGGTGGCGTGACCGGTGAAGGGGCTGAATAGCCTGCGGTACGGTGCCGTGCTCTAAAGCTCGATGGCCGGGTGTACAGAGTCACCGGGTAATCCCTCCGGATGCAAGCGGCTCCCATCACATTATCGACCACCGACACAAACCTCCACCGGACCACTGATGCAGTCAGGCTATCATCACTTTCTCTGCCAGCAACCCGCGCCTTGCCTTGTGTATCTCAGGCATGCATTAATGTGGTCCTGATGATGATCCTATTATTTTTACAAAAGGATCGAAACGTCGTCGACTTGCTTTACGCCGAATACACTATTTGACTCAGAATATAAGTGTAACGGTGTTTGTTCTCAATTTGCTTGTTCTATTGTTTTCACTGCATACAAGCCTGTTTGCCTTGCCTGAATGTTCATGTTTGTTTCTTTATGTTGAATGTATTTTGTAGGACGCAGGACTGTGTCCTACTTTATTTGCGGGTTCTCATATTTGGAATTTAAATCATTAAAAATCCCACTGTCCGGTTGGACAGAAGGAATATAGTACTGATTCTAGTCTATATTGATTGTGGCTTTATATCAAACCTTTGTCAAGGACCACTGTTCTTATAAATATTGTTTGTCTAGAGCACTGGTGCCTGCTTTCAGACTTTTCCGAGGGAGATGTTTCCCTTTGTCGTTTGACACTCTTGCAGTGCTCTCCAGAACACTATATATATATATGCAAGTAGATCACCCGAGGGCTGATGCTATGCCACTGCATGCCTGGGCGATATACTGGACCCTCACCAGCAGGATCTTCCTGGGAAGCGGGAAGAATCTTGTCTCCATTTTTTTTAGGTCTGCACTGGTATTCATTTTTATTTTTCATTTTCATTCCTCAGTTTTATCTTATTTTATTTTTGCTTGGGACACACAACTGTGGTGGTCGCAATCTGTGACATGGAAGGAGGACAGTGAGACCTCTTCGTATCACGTTTTTGGAATGACTCACATTTATTGGTTACCTCAGTTGGAATGCTGACCTTCATTTTTCGAGCATGATCTCCACCCTAGGCTTTATTAGTAGTCTTTTGACTTTGAATCATATGTTTGGCTGACCAAATCATTTGTTTATTTGTAGGTTTTGTTGCCGGTTCACACTCCCCACCCCCCACCACTCCCCTCCCCCCTCTACATTCCACTGTCTACTATTGGAGTATACCATTTGAGCGCCCTGATGAAGGTGTAGCCCCGCTCTGGGGAATCACCGAAATGTGCGTCGGTGCAGAACAGTACAGGGGCATTAACAACATATTAAGCCTATACCAAATGATTACAACTATGAACATTATATCGCTCTATTGCGGCATTTGTATCAAGCATTAATCTACTGTATGTATTGGAAAACATATATCAACAGTTGGAGTTCATATTATGCAATAATATTTGGATGACTTCCTCTTGTACTGCTCCTGTTATATACTACTGGGTTTTGTACCCACACTGTAGACCCGCAAAATGATAGTATGGAGAGTGTGAGTGATGAGAATGGAGTATGTATGGCATAAGAGAATTGGGTTGCGAATAGGAATGGTTGATGAGGTATGAATGGTGTTTCGAGTGGGGGATGAGAATTATCTTAATTTTTGTGCTGTTTCTTTCTTATATTATTGACTTATGTATTTTGGATTGTTATATTTATTGAAATGTGGCAGTTCGGGCTGGACTGTTCCCATGAGGCACAGGGTCAAGACTGATTTGCATATAGCTGTGTCTGAATTGGGGTGGCAAAGTGAGCTAAAGAACGATGATGGATTCAACCCAGATCTGTGACTGGGGGTGAGTGTCTGAAAAGTTTCAGCGCTCCGTCCATCTCCTTGTGTTTGCTTTGTTCGCCCTAAGTAGGCAGGGTATGCCCAGACGTGGGTCCCTTGCTCACTTTGCCACTGGATTCAAGCTAGCCTGGCTGATGAGGGCTGTTAGCCCGAAACCGGTCCCTCAATCAATCAATCAGGGAATTGTAAGCGTGCTACTCACCCGTGAGGGTCTCAAAGCGCTGGGGGGGGTGGGGTCCGCAGATCGGTTTAGCCGAAGAGCCAGGTCTTGAGGGTCTTCCTGAAGGTGTTCAGGGAGGGGGCGCGTCTGATGTCTGCTGGTAGCTCGTTCCAGGTCTTGGCTGCAATGTGAGAGAAGGATCTTCCGCCTGCTCTGGCTCTGTGGATGCGCGGGGTTTCGGCCAGTGCGAGGTTGGAAGATCGGAGGTTTCTTTTGGGTACGTGGAAGTTGATTCTGTCGTTGAGGTATTTGGGTCCGTTGTTGTGTAGGCATTTGTAGGCGTGAGTGAGGATTTTGAAAGTGACTCTTTTCTCCACGGGGAGCCAGTGGAGACTTCGTAGGTGTTGGCTGATGTGTTCGTGTCGGGGGATGCCGAGGACGAGTCTGGCGGCGGTGTTCTGTACTGTCTGTAGTTTGCGGAGTAGGGACTTGTTGATGCCGGCGTGGAGTGCGTTTCCATAGTCCAGTCTGCTGGTGATGAGTGCGTGGGTGACTGTCTTCCTTGACTCGGGGGGGGTGGGGGGGGGAGATCCATTGAAGGTCTTGCTGAGGGTGTTGAAGCAGCTGGAGGTGACGGCGTTGACCTGTCGGTTCATGGAGAGTGATGAGTCGAGTACGATGCCGAGGTTCTTGGCGTGGTCTGAGGGGGTAGGTGGGCTTCCGAGGGCGGTCGGCCACCAGGTGCTGTCCCATGCAGAAGGGGTGGTACCGAGGACGAGGACTTCTGTCTTCTCGGCGTTGAGCTTCAGGCAGCTGTTGGTCATCCAGACTGCGACGTCTTGCATTCCTTTCTGGAAGTTGAGTTTGGCAGTGGTGGGGGCTTTGGTGAGGGAGAGGATGAGCTGGGTGTCGTTGGCGTAGGATACGATGTTGAGGCCGTGTTGTCGGACGATGGCTGCGAGGGGGCCATGTAAATGTTGAAGAGGGTGGGGCTCAGTGATGAACCCTGTGGGACTCCGCAGGTGATTTTCGTGGGGTCGGAGAGGAAGGGTGGGAGTCTGATCCTTTGGCTTCTTCCGGTGAGGAATGATCGGATCCAGTCCAGGGCTGTTCCTTGTATGCCTGCGTCGTGTAGTCTGACTAGTGTGCGATGGGAGACGGTGTCGAAGGCCGCTGATAGGTCGAGTAGGATGAGGGCTGCGGAGTGGCCTTGGTCCAGGAGGGTGCGGATGTCGTCTGTGGCGGCGAGTAGGGCGGTCTCTGTGGTTGCTTCGGAATCCGGATTGGGACGGGTCGAGGACGGCGTTTTCTTCAATGAATCGTGTCAGTTTCCTGTTGACTGTTTTCTCTCCAACTTTGGCTGCGAAGGGGAGGAGCGAGATGGGCCGATAGTTCTTGAGGTCGGTGGGGTCAGCTGTGGGCTTCTTGAGCAGGGGTCTGACTTCTGCGCGCTTCCAGTCGTCTGGGAAGGTGCCTGTTTTGAAGGTGGTGTTGATGGTGCGTTGTAGTTCGGGTGCGATGGCGGCCACGGCTCTGTGGTAGATGTGAGGGGGACAGGGGTCGGTGGGGGCCCCCCCGAGTGGATGCTTTTCATGGTCGAGGCAGTGTCTTCGGCCGTGATCGGTGTCCAGTTGGAGATGGTGGGCTGGCTGGTGTTTCTGGGGGGCGGGGGGCCGTCTGTGGCGCCTGGTAGATGGTCGATGAAGTTGTAGAGATTTTTTATCTTGAGGTGGAAATAGGTTCCAAGCTTGTTGCAGAGGTCTTGGGATGGGGTGATGTCTGTGGCTTCGCTGCGTAGGTTGATGAATTCTTGAATGACACTGAAAAGTTCCTTGGAGTTGGTGGAGTTGGCCAGGATTTTGTTGTGGATGAAGTTCCTTTTGGTGGCTCTGATCTGGTTGTGGTAGTCCGTCATGGCGTCCTTGTAGGTGGTGTGGTTTTCGGTTGTCTTGGTGTTTCTCCAGTTCTTCTCCAGGCGTCTGCAGGTGCGTCTGGCTTCTTGGAGAGCGGTTGTGAACCAGGCAGCTTTCCTGGGGCGTTGTCTGTCGGGGTTGCATAGCGGGGCGAGCTCATCTGCGCAGTTGGAGATCCAGGTGTGGAGTTCTCTGGCTGCGTCGTTTGCGCTGTTTGCGTCGGGTGCCCAGGTGTGGTTGTCTCGGTTGAGGGTGGAGTTAAGTTGCTCGTCGGTAACCTTGCTCCAGTTCCTTCGTGGTGGGCGTGGGGCTGGTTTGGGTGCCTTGGGTTTGTTGATGGCGAAGTGTACGCAGTGGTGGTGGGTCCATGGCGGCTGCGTTGTGTGGCTGAAATGGACGCTGTTTCCTGCCGCGAAGATGGGGTCGAGGGTGTGTCCTGCTCTGTGGGTCGGTGTGTTGACGAGTTGTTTAAGTCCGATGCTGGCGAGTTTGTCACGAAGGATAGTGGAGTTGGGGTCGCTGGGGTTGTCGAGGTGGAAGTTCAGGTCTCCAATGAGTATGTAGTTTGTTGAGGCGATCGCGTGGGGTGCGATGAAGTCGGTGATGGTGGCGGCGAAGGTTGTTCGGGGGCCGGGGGGTCTGTAGACGAGGGTTCCTCGGAGTGTGGCTTTGGGGGTGGTCTGGATCTTGAAGTGCAGGTGTTCGGCGGAGGGGAAGGTTTCGCTGGAGGTGGTGAGGCGGAGGGTGCTCTTGTGGGCGATGGTGAGGCCCCCTCCTGGGTGGTTGGGGCGGTCTTTCCTCTGGATCTTGTATCCGTCTGGGATGGCGGTGCTGATGTCGGGGCGGAGGATGCGTTGGTCCAGGTCTCTGTTAAGAAGGCGATGTCGGGCGAAAGAGAGTCGAGTAGGTTCCAGATTTCCATGGCGTGTTTGTGAACGGAGCGTACATTGAGGAGGATGCATTTTAGGGTGTCGCCGGTGCTGACGTCGGCGGTGTTGGAGGCCGGGGTGGCGGTGAGGGTCTGGCGGCAGTGGAGGCAGGAGAACTGGCCGTGGGTCGTGTTCGGCGAGGCCTGTTGGCATTCTCGAAGTCTTCCAGGGTTGAGTGCGAGGAGGGTGGTGGTGTCGTAGCGATGGGTAGTGGGAGGGCCAGGGTTCCTGGCGCTGGCCGCGGACCGGCGCAGACGGGCTTGCCTTTGGCGTGCCCACTGCGCGCGTCCGTTGCGCGACCGCGCAGCAGTTGTCATTAAGTAGGGGAGGTGGGAGGGAGGAGAGGCGGGAGCAGGGGAATTCCGGGGGGAATTCCGGAGGGGAAATTCCAGGGGGGAATTCCGGGGGGGAGGGGCCGCAGGGGCAGCAGCGGCAAAAGGAACAGGCAGGCACGAGAAAATAAAAATAGTGGTGGAATTAGAGCGAGACACAGATGGGCACAATAACAGTGGCACAACAGGGAAAAAAATTAAGAAAAAAAGCGTCTGAGAAAGGTTACAGTGGTTGGAGGCAGTCTGGTCCCAGTTGGAGCGGGCAGCAGGCGCAGGAGCGGGCAGCAGCCTCGAACCTCCCAAGGAGGAGGTCGGGGTCTGGAGGCAAGAGACGGCACAGCGGAGCAGTGGGGAGAGAGTGGACCTAGACCGAGGGTCGGAGGTCTTACTCTCTCCCTGGATGCTTGTTTCCGGTTCAGGGAAGACCTGGCTTGGCAGTTCGGGCTGGACTGTTCCCATGAGGCACAGGGTCAAGACTGATTTGCATAAGCTGTGTCTGAACTGGGGTGGCAAAGTGAGCTAAAGAACGATGATGGATTCAACCCAGATCTGTGACTGGGGGTGAGTGTCTGAAAAGTTTCAGCGCTCCGTCCATCATCTCCTTGTGTTTGCTATATTTATTGAAATGACATTATATCAAGTGACTACGTTTTGTATTAAATATATAATATTGTGTAATTCTCGTACAGTAGTTTATTTTCTGTATCCCTTGTTTGGTTTGGTCAGTACGCGGAAACTTATCATCCCATTAAAGAGTGAGATATTCCGCTTTTTGGACATTAGTGGCAGGGGGGTTTTCCTTTGTTTTCTTCTTATGTGGTGACGGTGGTGACTGACGTGTTGAGTTCATATGGGAAAAATGGAGGTCGGAGGACTCTGGTGGAGACCTGCCTTCACATCAATGTGATGGAGTTGCTGGCCTTTCGTTGGGTTTTGAAGGCCTTCCTGCTGTCCATCAGACGGAAGCTGGTTCAGGCCCTCATGGCCAACACCACTTGTAAGAAAGTGCCCTCTGTTTGCATGGTTGCCCCCACTTTTTGCTGAACTGCTGATGTACTTTGACTGAGTGTGCCCTGGGTTCCTGTTAAAGGTACACAGGGCCTATGTTCTTTCCCTAAAACTGCATACAAAACAAAACCCAATTGGCACTCTCCGGCCACAGGTCAGCCCCTGGTAAATGGTACCACAGGTACCCAGGGCACTGTGACCAGAGGAGGCCTCTAAGGGCTGCAGCACTTATTGTGCCACCCTTAGAGGCCCTCTACCTTGACACACACACACACACAATGCCTTTGCAGGCTGCGTGTTTTGGTGCAACCCACTGCCCTGGCATAGTTCAGCCACCCCTCTAGCTGGGTGCACTATACCAGTGGTGAGGGTACAGGTGCATGAGCCCTGTACCTCTACAGTGTCTAAGCCAATTCTTAGACATTGTAAGTGCAGTAATGCCATTAAGAGTATATGGTGCTGGGAGTTTGTCATTACGAAATCCACAGTACCATAATGGCTTTACTGAAAACTGGGAAGTTTGGTATCAAACTTCTCAGCACATTAAACCCACACTGATGCCAGTGTGGGATTTAATGAAAAATGCACACAGAGGGCATCTTAGAGATGCCCCCTGAAAAATGACCAAACACTAGTGTCCAGACTGAGTGGCTGCTCACCAGCTGCCACCACCAGACATGTTTCTGGACCCCTGGGTCGAGAGCCTGCTGCTCTCGGGGGTCTGAAACAATGAACATCCTGGGTCGAGGTGCCAAGCCTCCTCCCTCAGGATGGGCAGGGTCCACGAAGGGGAAGCTTCAAAGGCTTGCCGCCTTTGTGAGCTTCCCCAGGCCTTTTGTTGCTTCCAACAATGGGTCCCCACCGGATCTGACCCCCACTTTGGGCGGGAGAACCGGCGGGAAAACCAAGTGAGGAAGGGAGGTGTGCCCACCTCTGCCAACCCCACCCCTCAGGTGGGGGAGGGGAGGTGAAGCACAACTCTCAGTCCCCGCCATCTTGCAGATGGGGGGACCCAGCCAACCAGAGTGAGGCATATTCCCCCCTCCCACTGGAGGGTGGCATAATGGGGGGTGTACCCACCCCAAGGAAGGGACCGATTGGTCCCAACCTTTACTTACCTGTAACGCCCCTAAATCTAGTATTTAGGGGCACCCCTGAACCTTGCCTCCTCAGACGAGAAACGACCAAGAAGAAAAGAAGGACCGAACAGCCGTGCTGAAGCTAAGAAAAGGAGGACGCCCACTGACTTGGCCCCAGCCCTACCGGCCTGTCCCCACCTCGAACCTGCAGAAGCGGAACTCCAGTGTGTCCTGCAGCCAGCAATCTCAAGAACCCAAAGGACCTGCCCTGCCTTGCAAAGAAAAGACTTTGTCTCCCGTGAACACCGAATTTGTTCACCCACAGACGCTGGCTCCTGCCAAATCTGTGAGTCTGCACCACTCTGCACCCGTCGCCCACGGCCTGAGTTTGAGTGCCCCAACACCACGAGAAGGTCTCCCCGGCGATCCTGACCCGAGATCTGGTGATCTCCGACCTCCCTCGAATCCCCCAGCGAAGCCTGCAGCCTCTTTCTGGAGGATCCCCCCGACCGCGACCGGAGCTGGTAAGAGAAACCCGACGCCTAAAGACACCCCTGCACCCAAAGCCCCACGGCCTTGGGTGGCCCAACCAACTGTGTCTCAGTATCCCCAAGCATCCTAACTTACCTCTCCAACCGGTGGTCACCTCCAGAAGATCTTCGTCCCCGAGCCTGCAGTCTCTGTTGAAACCGGAGAATCCCCATTGAAACCAACAGGGGCACCGATGCCAAAACAGCACCCTGGACCCAGCCGCCACAGCGCCGCTGCGGGTGTACTTTGGGTGCTAACTCGGATCCCCCTTTGCCCTGAGCCTAAAACCAGGAGCTTTGCTCCCACAACCCAGTGGCCTGCTCGTAAGCAGCCACCAACCGGAGGCCCCCTATCCCCCATTGGATAACATTGGGCCTCAGCACTCTGCACCCGGCTGCCCTAGTGCCGCGGAGGGTGTTTTGAGAGTGCATCCTCGACCCTGGGGGAACCCTTGTTGTAACCCCAGAAACTCAACCCCAAAGACTGAGTACTTACCTGGTAACCGATAACTTCATTTCTCTCCATAGGAATCCTTTGACTGTTTTTCTCTGAAAAATGTTCTAAGTGTGGAGTTGATTTGTATGGAAACCTGAAAAATTACAACTGTACAAAACTGATTTTACTTACCTTTTCTCTAAGAAATGTCCCAGTGTGACATCTAGGCATATCACACTGAGTAGAAAAAGTAACTTAAAAAGTAACAAAAAGTAATCTGTACAGTAATTTCAATACCTTGACTTACCTGTATTTTCAACAACTGCATTTGAACTTGCATTCACTTGTAAACACTGCATAATATTTTGCAAAGCATTTATTTCACTTACCTGTGCCAGGCTTGGTTTGGTTCTAGAAATAAAATAACTTAATAATATTTTTATACAAACAAAATTGGTCTGAGTTCAGTCTTTGAGTGTGTGACATCATTTGCTGATTGAGTGTGTACAACAAATGCTTAACACTACCCTCTGATAAAGCCTTACTGCTCGCCCACACTACCATAAATAAGGAGTAAGGTGCTATCTACGTTTACTCCAGTATTGGAACTTTCATAGATTCCCATTGCTTGTATCATTCCCCGTCGTCGAGATGGGAGTCCCTGGTAAATAAAAAATACCATAGAAATAGGTACAAAAAAAGAATAAGGCCTAGGCCTCATCTCCTTTTGTAGCATATCCACCTCTTTTTGTAAAAAAGACCAAATAAAATGAACAGCCAATCAGAACAGCCTCACCCCATAGAACCTTCCTGAGAGAGCCTCAGATTTTTACCGCACGTTGTGCAAGGGAGTCTCCACTGAGCTCTGCTCAGTTTTTCTTCAACTTTTCTTCAAATTCAACTATTTTTGCTTCACTTCAAATTCATCATGTCAGACAAGGAGAAGAAGGCTCTGCTTAAAGCTTGTGCCACCTGCTCCAAAAAGAGACTTTATGTGGAGGACAAACATAAAGACTGTATTTATTGTTTGTATCCTGACCATAAAGCTACTGACTGCAAGATCTGTCGGACCTTCTCCACCAAGACCTTACGGGACCGTGAGGGACGTCTTCTCACTTGGCTTCAAAAAGTCACGGAAAGATCCTGTTTCCAGTGACAGTGATGACGCCGCATCTGCTACTTCATCGAGGAGATCACAGAAAAGGGGTAGGTCTTCACCTTCTACTTCTTCAGAACCCCCTTCAAAAGCCTTACAAAGGACCTCTGATAGGTCTTGACAGGCGTAGTCCCATCAAATCTCCTCACCGTGGTGTAAAGGAGGGGGAAGGACTTGTTTCTGAAGTAGCACCTGCAAAGAAGACAAGCCATGTACCTTCGGCTTCTTCTTCTCCTTCTGAGAAGGCTAAAACTTTCAAAAAACCAGCTTCTGTCCCACCTGAGGGAAAAGCTGACAGAAAAGTTCGCTCGTCGACGACGACAACATCGACTCCGTCAACGATGACTTCAAAAACTGTACCGGCGTCTACTTTGGCTCCGTCGACGGGCTCGTCGACGAGAGTTTCCTCGTCTCCATCGGCTTCGTCGACGACGACGCCATGTACACAGGTACCTTTCATTCTGTCGTCGACGTCTACTCTGACGACATCCACGTCGACGAGGATGACGACGATGATGGTGTCAACGGCAACCACGTCGTCGATGACTTCAGCTTCCAGCTTGATCATGACGACGGTCTCGATGATGGTCCCGTCGACGGTGGCCCTCTCCCCGTCGACGGTTCAAACATCGTCGTCAGCGGCTCCGTCGACGACCTCGTCGACGATACAAAATGTGGCAATTTCTATACGGAGACGTCGCATTACTCCAGAAGTGACTTCTCCCAGGAAAGTGACACCCCTGCCTCCTGCTCTACTGTTAGAAGAGGAGTTTTCTGAGGACGAGGACGGTCCTTATGGTGATGCTGATAGCCCATCTCAACTGCATGTTAAATATCAAGACTCTGACTCTGATGAGTATTACATGGAGCAGCAACATTATGAGCCACAATTGAGGTCTCAAGAGCAATATCAACAGGAGATGGTCTGTTTGCCATCTGCCCTCATTACGGACTTACAGTTCATGCTTTCTGATTACAGAAAGAGATTTCCTACACAGTCCTCTGTCCAAGAAACCGTGCAAGTGCCTCCAACTCCACTTGCTCTTCCGGTTACACCTCATCCTCCGCCTCAAATTTCATTGCCGGAGTTACCGGAACCACAGCAGGATGTGGTTACTGTCCAGGACGATACATCCGATGATGAACAAGGGACACCGACGATCCCGGACCCTGACAGGGAATGGGACGATTACATCATTCCGGATCCTGCCTCTCCCGTTCCAGAACCGGCGGATTCCCTTCCTGCTGATATTGGGGGCTTTCATCACCTAATGGAGAGAGCTTCTAAGCGTTTCGATCTGCCCATTCCATCTGTGCAGTCGGAATGTTTTCTATATGACTTTAAAGAACCATACACTAAGTCAGTACGCTCTATCCCTATCGTGGGTCACGTCTGGGATGAGGGACTAAAGGTTATGAAGTCGCCGGCCACAGTCATACCTCTGCTTCCTCGTCTGGAAAAAAAGTACAAGGCTCCTGAAGATAGCCCCACTTGTCTGGTTAGTCAGCCGAAACCAGATTCCGTGATTTCTCAAGCGGCCCAGAGAAAGTCTAAAAATCCGGTGGCCCCTCTTACCACACCACCTGATAAAGAGGGAAGGCAGTTGGATAATGCTGGGAAGAGGTTCTCTTCCATGTCGAGCCTTCTGGTTAGAGCAGGCAATGCCTTGGCAATTCTTGGAAGGTACGATCACCAGATGTGTTGCGATCTGTCTCCTTATCTAGACCAGCTGCCGGACGAAGCTAAAGCTGAAGCTAAAAAGATCCTCCAGGAGGGAGAGAGAACAACTTCAGAAATAATTGATTGCGCAATGGATATTGCCACCACAGCCTTCCGTTCCCTAGCAGGAGCAGCAGTTCTTCGAAGCCAAGGCTGGCTTCGTGTCACTTGGTTCCGGCCGGAAGTCCAGAACAAGATCCTGGACCTTCCCTTTGACGGCGAGGCACTCTTTGGGAAGCACATTGATGATGCGCTGCAAGATATAAAGAAAGACACGGAAACTGCAAAGTCCCTTGGGACTCTACAATATCGCACGGTCCCTTTCCGTGGAGCGAGAGGGAGAGGATTTTCCTCATACAGAGGCGGATATCAGCAGCAGCGCTATTCCTCTTACACTCAGCCTTCTCAATCATACAGGCCGCAATATTCTCAACGACAGGGCCAGTCGTCTTCTTTCTCTCGTTCGTCTTCTAGAGGACGGCAAGGGCGCCAGGGGAGGGATTCCTCTAAGCGCCAATAGCGGCTTCCTGGCTCTTCCTACTGTTCCTTTGTCCCTTGTAACACCAGTGGGGGGGCAGGATTTCCCAACACTTCCACAACTGGCAACTTATAACATCAGATCGATGGGGTTCTCAATATTGTCTTGTCAGGCCATACTCTGGAATTTCAACATCAACCACCATCCAAAGCCCCTCGCGCCACTGAATCCAAGCATCTACACCTTCTACGTCTAGAAGCACACCAACTACTTCTCAAGGGAGCGATAGAACCGGTCCCTCTATCCCAACGGGGAAAAGGATTCTATTCCCGGTTCTTTCTTGTTCAAAAGTCCGTAGAAAAATGGCGCCCAATTTTAGACCTGAGGGAGCTAAACACCTATCTCATAAAGCTCTCTTTTCGGATGGTCTCCTTACAGGACATTTTACGGCTCCTCAATCCAGGAGATTACATGGCCACCCTGGACCTCGAGGACGCATACTTTCATGCCCCCATCTACCCTGCCCACAGGAAGTTTTTACGCTTTACAGTAGCCAAGAGCCACTTTCAAGTCAAAGTCCTGCCTTTCGGACTCGGATCCGCTCCGCGGATTTTCACGAAGGTCCTAGCCCCGGTCGCAGCTTTTATCAGGAAACAGAAGCTCCAAGTCTTCCCTTACCTGGACGACTGGTTGGTGAAAGCTCCGTCTCATCACGCGGTGGAAAAGGCTGTCAGAACATGCACACAGCTCTTCCGTCATCTGGGGCTCCAGCTCAACACGGAAAAATCAGTCCTGTGCCCTTCCAAGTCGGCCAGGTTCTTGGGGGCCATTCTGGACACATCTTGCTGCAAGGCGTTCCCGTCAAAAGAAAGGCAAACCAAGCTGATGACCTCTGCTCGTCGGTTGCAGAGAAGAGGGTCACTTTCAGTTCGCATCTACAAATCCCTTCTGGGGTCAATCTCGTCCTGCATTCCCTTGGTTCCACATTGCAGGTTAAGAATGCGCCCCCTCCAAGAACAACTGGATTTGCAGTGGCGCCAGGCAGAAGGCTCTTTCGAGGACAAGATCACAATAACTCAGCCTATGAAAGAGGCGGCAACGTGGTGGACGGTCAGAGACCATATTTCTCAGGGTCTCACCTTCAGGGTCACCCCATCTCCTCTAATAATAACAACAGACGCCTCACTAGAAGGCTGGGGAGCAGTCTTACAAGACCTTCAGGTAAGCGGCCGTTGGCTGCCCCAACATCGCCTACTCCACATCAATCTGTTGGAACTCAGAGCGATTCGTCTAGCCTTGCAGGCCTTCCTTCCACGTATTCAACGGTCCACTGTCCTGGTCCGTACGGACAACACGACGGCCATGCATTACGTAAACAAGCAGGGAGGTACAAGGTCTCGTCGTCTATCGAAAGAAGCTCAGGAAATTTGGGAATGGGCAATCCAACAGGGGATATCGCTCTCGGCGGAACATCTTCCAGGTGCCCTCAACAAAACAGCAGACACGCTCAGTCGCCTGAAGTCAGCGAGCCACGAGTGGGAATTAGACCAAGACACATTGGAAGAAATTTTCAGTCTCTGAGGCACTCCTCCCATAGATCTCTTTGCCACGCCAGAGAACAAGAAATGCCGACTCTACGCAAGCAGGGATCACCATCCGGGATCATTGGGGAATGCGCTTTCGATGGCCTGGTCAGGCGCCTTTGTTTACGCCTTTCCTCCGATCCCACTAATTCCCAGACTTCTCCGGAAGCTCAAGGCGGAACCCTGCAGAATGATTCTGGTGGCCCCGGCTTGACCCCGCCAGTTTTGGTTTACGGAGCTTCTCCTGCTCTCCCTGGATCATCCAGTTCATCTGCGCCCAATTCCTTCCCTGCTGACGATGTCCCAGGGCCAAGTGGTACATCCGGATCCGAGCTCTCTTCAGTTATCAGCGTGGCTCCTGAGCACCGAGAATTTCAGAATCTAAATATCTCGGCAGAGTGTAGAGAGGTGCTTGCTCAAGCTCGAGCACCTAGTACAAATAAGACATATTGCTTAAAATGGAAGCATTTCTGCCTGTGGTGCCAGCAAGAGAAAATTCATCCTTACTCTTCTGCTCCTCATCAGATTTTGCCATACATTCTGGGTTTGGCTAAATCAGGTCTTGCTCCTTCCTCTATCAAGGTACACCTTGCAGCCATTTCTAGATTCAGACTAACTTCTTCTGGTCCTTCCCTCTGGTCGGCAAGGATTGTAAAGCAATTTCTTAAAGGTCTTTTCAGAGTTTTCCCACCAGTTAGGCCTCCACCGCCTCTGTGGCAGCTTAACTTAGTCCTTACTCAACTCATGAGGCCGCCTTTTGAACCAATTCATAGGGCAGACCTTAAATTCCTCTCATGGAAAGTGGCCCTCCTTCTCGCCTTAACATCTGCCAGAAGGGTGGGTGAACTGCACGCTCTCACTATTCAAGAACCGTTCTTACAGTTTAAAAAAGAGACTTTGATTCTAAGGACGAATCCCAAATTTATCCCGAAGGTGCCTTCAGACTTTCATTTGAAAGAACCAGTGATTCTCAAATCCTTTTTTCCTCGACCCACGACTCCAGCGGAGAGGGCTTTGCACTCTCTGGATGTTCAAAGGTGTCTGAAATTTTATCTTCAACGTACCAAAGATTTCAGACGGTCAACACAGCTCTTTGTCGCTTTCAGTGCCCCTCGCAAGGGTTTCCCTCTTTCAAAGCAGGGTATTGCTCGATGGATTGCCAGCGCGATCCAATACTGTCACCAAGCGGCTGGTAAGCCCCTGGAGGGGCGGGTCCGGGCGCACTCTACGAGAGCCATGTCTTCTTCTGTTGCTCTCTTCGCCGGAGTGCCGATCAAGGATATTTGCAGAGCAGCGACATGGAGCAGCACCCATACCTTCACAAGGCATTACTGCTTGGACTCATCCACGCGTGATGACGCTGCAGTGGGTCAGGCAGTCCTGAGGAACCTCTTTCAATAAGTGGTGAGCTTTCCCTTCTAACCCTCCTTCCTTTTATTGGTTATTTGCCCATTTTGTATCTCTTGATGTTCACTTGCTATTCTATTGCCAATTCTCTATGGATAATTTGTATCTCTAATGAATGTGATGCATCTCGAAAGTTTTTTATAACAATGTATTATGACACAAAATGTGCGTTCTGACTGCTAGCTATTCTGATACAAGCAATGGGAATCTATGAAAGTTCCAATACTGGAGTAAGAAAACAAGTTACTTACCTGTAACTTTGGTTCTCCAGTATTGGTAACTTTCATAGATTCCCAAGCGCCCACCCTCCTCCCCTGGGAAAGCTCAGCCTTCAGCATCTTCTGTTATACTGTTACACAACGGCTACGAAAATCTGAGGCTCTGAGGCTCTCTCAGGAAGGTTCTATGGGGTGAGGCTGTTCTGATTGGCTGTTCATTTTATTTGGTCTCTTTTACAAAAAGAGGTGGATATGCTACAAAAGGAGATGAGGCCTAGGCCTTATTTTTTTTTTTTTTTTTTTTACCTATTTCTATGGTATTTTTTATTTACCGGGGACTCCCATCTCGACGGGGAATGATACAAGCAATGGGAATCTATGAAAGTTACCAATACTGGAGAACCAAAGTTACAGGTAAGTAACTTGTTTTCTTACCTCTGCCTACCTTTGGGGTACCACTGGACTCTGTGCACACTATACCTCATTTTGGTATAGCATATACAGTGCCAGCTTCCTACACCACTGCAATGTGATACTGCAACAAGTAGGACAAAAGAGTCTTGGGCCATGTGCCAGGAGGCTCTGCATCTCTGGGACTGATGAGTCGGTAGGGCATCTCCCTGGTCGTGAACCACGTGTCGGGATCTTTAAATGTCAGGGTGGATGAACTTGGGCATTGAAGTGTCGTGGATCACAAATGCCATCTACACCAGGAGGTGGCGCAGGGTGTCTTCTAGCAATGGTGAGAACCCTTGCTTGATCTATTTGCTACCTCTGAGAATGCGCAATGTCAATATTTTTGCTCGCTAGAATTCCCAAAAAGTCTCTTTTTCCCAGAGACTTAATACACCTAGAGAGAAGCTCTGACACATGTTTGCCTTCCTGCCTCTACCTCTCCTGACCAGAGTTCTGAAGAACATCTAGAACGAAGCCCAGTTCATTCTAGTGGCTCCAGATTCTGGCAGGAGCGTGTTGTACCCGGAACATCTGGGTGTGAGCATCTGTCTTCTGATCAGGCTGCCATTTCAGGAGGATCTTCTGTTGCAGCAGGAGGACAGGGTCCTGCACCCGAGCCTGTGTAGTCTACAGCCCTGTGTGTGGAGGTTGAGGGGCGACAGTTGACTGCTTTTGATCTTGTACCTGAAGTAATGGATGTCATTTTAGCAGCCAGGCTTCCATCTACGAAAACAGTAAAAGCCGGATTCTGGGATAGATTTGTGCCTTGGTGTAAATCCTGCCATACACATCCATTGCAAGCAAAAGTGTTGGATGTTTTGCTTTTTATGCAGTCTTTAGCCCAACAAGGACATGCAGTGGGTATTGTTAAAGGTTATTTGTTGGCCCTTTTAGCATTTTTGCATTTAATGGACTAACTTTACTTATGTAAATCACCTGTTGTGATACCTTCTCTGGTTCATAGGTTTTCACCCATGTCTTTTGGGATCCCGCAGTGGGATCTTAATTTGGTCTTCACTTTCCTCATGTGTACCCCAGTTGAGCCGATGCACAGCTCCCTTTTGTGCCTACTGACTTTCACAATGGTCTTTTTCATAGCGATCACTGCAGCTCATCCCATGAGTGATCTACAGTCTCTGTCCATTTACCCACCGTACACCTCCTTTTCCCTGGAAAACTCGTGTTGCAAACAATGAGCGACATTCCTGCCTAAGGGTGTGATGCCTTTTTTTATGTTGGACAATCCATCACTCTTCTGACAGTCTTTGCTCCACCACACTTCTCGAAAGATTAGGAGAGGCTTCAGCGCTTGGACCCCAAAAGAGCCTTGAGCTTTTACATTGATCGTACCAAGGACCATTGAGTGGATCATCAGCTCTTTGTGGGGTACGCTGGAGCAGAGAAGGGTAAGGATGCAGAAAAGGACCATATCTAAGTGGATGGTCCTCTTTGATAAGATCTTCCAAGCATTGGACAAGAAGTAGCCTCTGAAAGGTCTGAGGTCTCATTCGACCAGAGACAGGGCTGTTCCCACTGCCTTGGTAGGTGGAGTATCTGTTTCGGACATCTGTCAAGCTGCAACATGGGCACCAATTCATACTTTCACAAAGCAGTACTGCCTTGATAGCCAGGTACAGCGAGAGGGGCTCTTTGCTCGTTGTTCCAGCAGGACTTACTAGTTTGAGCCACTTCACAAACCCTCCACCTTGGGTATCTAGTCTAAAGGTGAGGAATTGGTGATTAGAAGTATCGATCAGAAGAACAAATTATTTACCATCGGCAATGCTCTTTCTGGTAGGTACTCTATCTAAGCAGATTCCTCATTGCCCTCCCACCTCCCCGTTTTGTGGAGTGGGCTCTTTTTAGCATCTAAAAAGGTCCAGAATTAGAGATCTGCACACTAGTACCTCCAATTGTTTAGTGCTTCGAGTCCGAGTGTGCCGAAAGGCTAAGCCCAAAACTCAGTTGAGCAGGGGTGGCGCTTATATTCTGCTCCATTTCATTCCTTCCGAGGCAGAACGAAGCCAACGCAGAGCTGAATAATGCCCGCTAGCTGTGCACAGAAATACTGCTTTGAAGAGTTTCCGGCTCCAATATGGGGAACGTTCTAAAGGGGAGGAATCTGCAGTTTGATAGAGTATCCACCAGAAAGAGCGTTATCGATGGCAAGTAAATTGTTCCTTTAATGCGTTATTGGACATAAATATGAAGATCAATTAACAAATCATTTCACACACCAATCCTCGGTTCTTAAAATTGTTGATGCTCTGGTTGCTTCAATATTGATAAGGGTACTACCTCCCTTGCCTGAGAAGTCAGTGTGAACACTAGACCGCAAGTAGCATTTGTCACTTTTGTACATACAATGTCCTGGACTTTATCAACACTGCTCATACAGGTGATCTGTGAGAGAGTGTTGGGACTTCTTTTATTCCAAGTAAGCAAAAGAAAAGTTATTTGAGCATGTGCTACAGCAGCAAAGGGTCATTTGACTTCACAGTTTTTCCAGGTACATTCTTAAAGGTCGCAATTGATCTCACTGTGGATGAATGAGAACTTTCCTAGTGCTTGCACAGAAAACTAGGAGTCTTAAGGGATAGAGCCTCTGGTCCTTGCTTTGTACCCAACTCTTGAGCCCTGTTAGCATGGAAATGCCAGTTGGTCTCTGCTTTTCAGGACTCCCATTAGAAAGACTTTGCAACGCCGTGAGGGGGCCCCAGCTTCCGCTAACTTCCTTCGAGGATTCCTGGGTCCTCAAATGTCTGATCCAATTGAGAATGGTGCCGCATAGTCTTGATGCTGTTCGGTGAGCTCAATTTCCTATGCTTAAATTACCTCTTGATTGGAGACTAGAGAAAGATGTTGTAGAAGAATAGATAATGGGAGTTTTTGCCAAGGTCATGACATCTGAGCCCAGAGCAATTTAATTACGATCTTGTTGCCCAGATGTTTCTTGGATCCTTGTTATTCTCCTGCTGCTCTAATACTGGCTGGCCAGATTACATTTGGATTCCTGGCATAACACTTCCCTCTGTTTTGCCACTGCTTCTCCACTCCCTAATTACTCTCCATCTCCTTCTGTCCCCTGCAGTTACTTTCTTTAAATCCAAATGCCTCAGTCCCTCTCACTTCGGTTCCTCCCACTTGCTGATTTACTGCTCCTTTTCTCAATCCTCTTCAACTCTGAAACCCTGTCACAAGACTTTGTAGCAATTCATGGAATTTGATTTCTTCAGAATGTTGCCCAAGGATTTAATTTCACATTTTCTATAGCAATTTGTTATTCTGTACAATTTCTGAGAATAACTTCCTCTTTATTGTTTGTACTTTAAATGTTTTGTTTTGCATATTTTATTTTTTATTTAGTAAATTGTTTTAGCAATCTGGATCTTATTATAATGGAGTGTCCCTCTTATCTACTGTGCTGGCACTTGATTATTGCTTCCCATCTGCAGTGTAGTATTGCTATACTTAACCAACTACTGTTCTCAAGGCCTATGTGCTGCATTATTTTCAATTAAACATTTTTGGAGAGGTGAAGGAACTCTACATATTCTGTGTTCTCTCCATTTGTCTAGTTTAAAGTTCCTTGTGTTTTACTTGCCTTTAAATCTCCCTGTTGCATTGTTCTCCTGTTTCCTGGTCTCTCTATGTGCTTGTTTTCAGCTTATTTTCATTACTCTAGTCGGTCTGCATCTGATGCAGATGAACAAATGACCTTTGGTAACAATCATTCTACAGATTACTCATCTTTGGAGTATCTCCAGGCTGACAGACTGTTTCCAGAATTTTTGCAAGGGCTCTCCTTGCCAGTAGGTGGTGGTCAGCTCCATTTCGATGTTGGGTTTCACCTTAGGCGTGACCTCATTAGAGCCATGTAGTGTGACCCCATTGAATTGACATCAGTTCCTTGTTGGGACTCGCCTTCTGACACCACATGCGCTGTTGTAGCGAGGGATATTGTTTACAATAAGCGACTTGGAGCCTGCCCATTCGTTGGCTTCATTTTCACTCCTTTGTTGCCTCCTAATTGGTCAGTGCATGCCAGCTTCACATCTCTTCTTTAATGTGGCGCATGGACCAGCTACTGATTGAGTTAGCTGGATTAGTGTACTTCCGCTGCAAATCCACTGCTCGCACTGTGATTCAGGTACTATTTTCTTTATTTGCTTCTTCACCTTCCACCTCCCACCCGTTACAGTGTTGCTTCTTCCCCTCCCAAACCCACCCTTGTCTGGTGCTTCTTCCCCTCCCAGCCCCACCCTTATCTGTATTGCTTCTTTCCCACCCACCTGCTCCATGTTGCTTCTTCCCCGCCCACTCCGTGTTGCTTCTTCAGCTCAATGTTGCTTCTTCCCCGCCTGCTCCGTGTTGCTTCTTCCCCGCCTGCTCCGTGTTGCTTTGTCCCCACCCTCCCGCCTGCTCCGTGTTGCTTTGTCCCCACATGCCCGCTCCGTGTTGCTTCTACCCCACATGCCCGCTCCGTGTTGCTTCTACCCCACATGCCCGCTCCGTGTTGCTTCTACCCCGCCCACCCGCCCGCTCGTGGTTGCTTCTACCCTGCCCACCCGCTCCGTGTTGCTTCTACCCTGCCCACCCGCCTGCTCCGTGTTGCTTCTACCCCGCCCGCTCCGTGTTGCTTCTACCTCGCCCGCCTGCTCCGTGTTGCTTCTACCCCGCCCACCCGCCCGCTCCGTGTTGCTTCTTCAGCTCCGTGTTGCTCCTTCGGCTCCGTGTTGCTCCTTCCCAACCCACCCGCTCTGTGTTGCTTCTTTCCAACCCACCCGCCCGCTCCGTGTTGCTTCTTCCCAACCCACCCGCCCGCTCTGTGTTGCTTCTTTAGCTCTGTGTTGCTTCTTCCCCGCCTACCCGCCCGCTCTGTGTTGCTTGTTCCCTGCCCACCCGCCCGCTCTGTTGATTCTTCCCCGCCCACCCGCCTTCTCTGTGTTGATTCTTACCCACCCGCTCCGTGTTGCTTCTTCCCCGCACACCCGCCTGCTCTGTGTTGCTTCTTCCCCGCCCGCTTCGTGTTGCTTCTTTCCCACCCGCCCGCACTGTGCTGCTCCTACCCTGCGCACCCGCCCGCTCCGTGTTGCTTTTACCGCACCCACCCGCCCGCTCCGTGTTGCTTCTTCGGCTCCGTGTTGCTTCTTTCCAACCCACCGGCCCGGTCCGTGTTGCTTCTTCCCCGCCCACCCGCCCGCTCCGTGTTGCTTCTTCCCCACCCACCCGCCCGCTCCGTGTTGCTTCTTCCCCGCCCACCCGCCCGCTCCGTGTTGCTTCTTCCCCGCCCACCCACCCGCTCTGTGTTGCTTCTTCCCGACCACCCGCTCTGTGTTGCTTCTTCCCCGCCCTCTGTGTTGATTCTTCACCGCCCACCTGCCTGCTCCGTGTTGCTTCTTCCCCGCCCCTATCCGTGTTGCTTCTTCCCCACCCGCCCGCTCCGTGTTGCTTCTTCCTCGCCCACCCATCCGCTCTGTGTTGCTTCTTCCCCGCCCGCCCGGTGTTGCTTCTTCCCCGACCACCCGCTCTGTGTTGCTTCTTCCCGACCACCCGCTCTGTGTTGATTCTTCACCGCCCACCTGCCTTCTCCGTGTTGCTTCTTCCCCGCCCTATCCGTGTTGCTTCTTCCACGCCCACCCACCCGCTCTGTGTTGCTTCTTCCCCGCCCACCCGCCCGCACCGTGTTGCTTCTTCCCCGCCCACCCGCCCGCACCGTGTTGCTTCTTCCCCGCCTGCTCCGTGTTGCTTCTTCTCTGCACACCTGCCCGCTCCGTGTTGCTTTTTCCTCACCCACCGACCGCTTCGCGTTGCTTCTTCCTCACCCGCCCGCTCCGTGTTGCTTCTTCCCCACCCGCCCGCTCCGTGTTGCTTCTTCCCCACCCGCCCGCTCCGTGTTGCTTCTTTCCCGCCCACCCGCCCGCTCCGTGTTGCTTCTTCCCCACCCACCCACCCGCTCCGTGTTGCTTCTTCCCCACCCGCTCCGTGTTGCTTCTTTCCCGCCCACCCGCCCGCTCCATGTTGCTTCTTTCCCGCCCACCCGCCCGCTCCATGTTGCTTCTTTCCCTCCCAAACCCACCCTTGTCTGGTGCTTCTTCCCCTCCCAGCCCCACCCTTATCTGTATTGCTTCTTTCCCACCCACCTGCTCCATGTTGCTTCTTCCCCGCCCACTCCGTGTTGCTTCTTCAGCTCAATGTTGCTTCTTCCCCGCCTGCTCCGTGTTGCTTCTTCCCCGCCTGCTCCGTGTTGCTTTGTCCCCACCCTCCCGCCTGCTCCGTGTTGCTTCTACCCCACATGCCCGCTCCGTGTTGCTTCTACCCCGCCCAACCGCCCGCTCCGTGTTGCTTCTACCCCACATGCCCGCTCCGTGTTGCTTCTACCCCGCCCACCCGCCCGCTCGTGGTTGCTTCTACCCTGCCCACCCGCTCCGTGTTGCTCTACCCCGCCCACCCGCCTGCTCCGTGTTGCTTCTACCCTGCCCGCTCCGTGTTGCTTCTACCTCGCCCGCCTGCTCCGTGTTGCTTCTACCCCGCCCACCCGCCCGCTCCGTGTTGCTTCTTCAGCTCCGTGTTGCTCCTTCGGCTCCGTGTTGCTCCTTCCCAACCCACCCGCTCCGTGTTGCTTCTTCCCAACCCACCCGCCCGCTCCGTGTTGCTTCTTTAGCTCTGTGTTGCTTCTTCCCCGCCTACCCGCCCGCTCTGTGTTGCTTGTTCCCTGCCCACCCGCCCGCTCTGTTGATTCTTCCCCGCCCACCCGCCTTCTCTGTGTTGATTCTTACCCACCCGCTCCGTGTTGCTTCTTCCCCGCACACCCGCCTGCTCTGTGTTGCTTCTTCCCCGCCCGCTTCGTGTTGCTTCTTTCCCACCCGCCCGCACTGTGCTGCTCCTACCCTGCGCACCCGCCCGCTCCGTGTTGCTTCTTCGGCTCCGTGTTGCTTCTTTCCAACCCACCGGCCCGGTCCGTGTTGCTTCTTCCCCGCCCACCCGCCCGCTCCGTGTTGCTTCTTCCCCGCCCACCCGCCCGCTCCGTGTTGCTTCTTCCCCGCCCACCCGCCCGCTCCGTGTTGCTTCTTCCCCGCCCACCCACCCGCTCTGTGTTGCTTCTTCCCCGACCACCCGCTCTGTGTTGCTTCTTCCCCGCCCTCTGTGTTGATTCTTCACCGCCCACCTGCCTGCTCCGTGTTGCTTCTTCCCCGCCCTATCCGTGTTGCTTCTTCCCCACCCGCCCGCTCCGTGTTGCTTCTTCCTCGCCCACCCATCCGCTCTGTGTTGCTTCTTCCCCGCCCGCCCGGTGTTGCTTCTTCCCCGACCACCCGCTCTGTGTTGCTTCTTCCCCGACCACCCGCTCTGTGTTGATTCTTCACCGCCCACCTGCCTTCTCCGTGTTGCTTCTTCCCCGCCCTATCCGTGTTGCTTCTTCCACGCCCACCCACCCGCTCTGTGTTGCTTCTTCCCCGCCCACCCACCCGCTCTGTGTTGCTTCTTCCCCGCCCACCCGCCCGCACCGTGTTGCTTCTTCCCCACCCGCCCGCACCGTGTTGCTTCTTCCCCGCCTGCTCCGTGTTGCTTCTTCTCTGCACACCCGCCCGCTCCGTGTTGCTTTTTCCTCACCCACCGACCGCTTCGCGTTGCTTCTTCCTCACCCGCCCGCTCCGTGTTGCTTCTTCCCCATCCGCCCGCTCCGTGTTGCTTCTTCCCCACCCGCCCGCTCCGTGTTGCTTCTTTCCCGCCCACCCGCCCGCTCCGTGTTGCTTCTTCCCCACCCGCTCCGTGTTGCTTCTTCCCCACCCGCTCCGTGTTGCTTCTTCCCCACCCGCTCCGTGTTGCTTCTTTCCCGCCCACCCGCCCGCTCCATGTTGCTTCTTTCCCGCCCACCAGCCCACTCCATGTTGCTTCTTCCCCGCCCACCCGCCCACTCCATGTTGCTTCTTCCCCGCCCACCCGCCCACTCCATGTTGCTTCTTCCCCGCCCGCTCCATGTTGCTTCTTCCACGCCTGCCCGCCCGCTCCATGTTGCTTCTTCCCCGCCCGCTCCATGTTGCTTCTTCCCGCCCGCTCCATGTTGCTTCTTCCCCGCTCACCCGCCCGCTCCATGTTGCTTCTTCCTTGCCCACCCGCTTCGTGTTGCTTTTTCCTCACCCACCCGACCGCTTCGCGTTGCTTCTTCCTCACCCGCTCGCCCAGTGTTGCTTTTTCCCCGTCCACCCCCAGTTCCTTCCTCCCTGCCTGCCAGCTAGCTGTTGCTTTTTCCCCGCCTGCCTGCCAGCTAGCTGTTGCTTTTTCCCCGCCTGCCTGCCAGCTAGCTGTTGCTTTTTCCCCGCCTGCCTGCCAGCTAGCTGTTGCTTTTTCCCCGCCTGCTAGCTAGCTGTTGCTTCTTCCCCGCCTGCCAGCTAGCTGGTGCTTCTTCCCCGCCTGCCAGCTAGCTGGTGCTTCTTCCCTGCCTGCCAGCTAGCTGGTGCTTCTTCCCTGCCTGCCAGCTAGCTGTTGCTTCTTCCCTGCCTGCCAGCTAGCTGTTGCTTCTTCCCCGCCTGCCAGCTAGCTGTTGCTTCTTCCCCGCCTGCCAGCTAGCTGTTGCTTCTTCCCCGCCTGCCAGCTAGCTTTGCTTCTACCCCGCCCACCACTTAGCTACTTAGCAGTCATATGCATCGATTCCCACTTCACCACACGGCATATGTCTGGGATAGGCATGCCCCTGGATAAGGCTGTATAGCTTGCCTTTGCTCTGGTAGAGTGAGCCCTTATATCGTCTGACAGTCCTTTTTTGGCAAAGGCATAGCAGATTGTAATACAAAGCACTGTACAAGTCCAGTGATACAGTGTATATGGGACCTACGTCTGGGCTTACACGTTCCACTTAGAGCGACACACTAATGCATACAAAAAAAAGCAATGGATTGAAGGCTTGCCAGCACAGAGGGCAAAAACCCACCCTGCCCCGTTTGTTCACATACTATGTCACTATTTTTTTTACCTGTAAAGATGTGACCAGACAGACTTTGATGGGAGGGCATGAAGGCCTTCAGGACCAGGCATATCGCCTGCAGTTTGAGCAAGTTGATGAGGATTCCTTGCTTCTTTAAAATCCAGAGTCCTCTGATCTCCAGCTCCTCCTTATGGCCATCGTCCCCTAAAGTAGTGCCATCTGTTACAACTGAGGTGGTGGCTAATGGACCTTTTCACAGCTGAAGTTCTCCTCTTCCAATCACCACTCGTGATCTGTTGCAGTTTCTGAGTTACTTTTGATGTTCATTTTGTCCCCATGTTGGAGCCATTGCAGGTGGAGGCACCACTGACAAGCCCTCATGTGCCAGTGTGAATGGGTTTGCAGTCCTGATTTTCCATCTGTAGGTTCTGAGGATAAAGTAGCTCTAGACCCGCAGCTCCATTTGGTATTTGGCTGATGGGTTGCTGTCCTCTGCATGATGGGGGCAGGGGTCATGTGGGGCCCCCTGAGTGGAGGGACTTCACGTTCCCAGCAGTTTCTTCTGGAAAAGTGACTGTCCATGTGGTTAACATTATCCTGGCCCATTATCCATTTGTTTTCAGTGGCGTTTTATCAGTCTTGAGTTCCTGCATGTACCAACTGGTATGGGGGGGGGGGAGGGGCTAGATCTTGCTGTGTTTGAGAGGGGCCAGGGAATAGGCACAGCAGGCAATCCAGTTAAAATTCTTGGTGGATTTGGGTCAGTGTGCGTTGAGAGCTGTGTTCCAGTCCTTGTCAGTGATGGTGCTCCAGTTTTGATGGGCTGGTCTGGGTTTGGTGAGTTGGTGAGTGTGCATTGGGCGGGGATGCTGAAGTGGATGTGGTCTGTCCGGGAGACTAATGTGGGCTTTTTGACTCTGCTGTTGCGTAAGGTGATGAAAAATGGGGGTGGGGGAGAATTTCATGTGCAGGTGCAGGCCAGGTTTCTGTGAGGAAAAGTCGATCCGGGGCATTCTCGAAAGGTAGGTCCCAAATCTCCATGGCATGTTTGGTGAGTGAGCAGGTATTGAGGAGCATGTATGTGAGTGCAGAGTGTTGTGTGGGCAGTTGCTGGACTCAGTGGGGTTTTGGGTTCTAGCTATGCGGGTGCAGAAGGTGTGGGTAAGTGCATGAAAACTTGCAGGAAACGCAGAACGCTTCCTTGGTGTTGTGGGGTGTGGTGAGGCGACAGCATAGGGCGCTGCAGCCAGGGTTCAGTGCTTGGAGGGTCGTAGTGGCAGCAGGACAGAGGACCAGGGTTCCTAGGCTGGATAGGGTCAAGGCACAGATGAACTTACCATTGGCACGCCAGCAGCTGCCATTAAATAGATCATGTGAGGAGTGGTGTCACTTCCTGTGCAGATGGATGATAGGAAATCCAGGAATGTCACTCGTGCATATGAATGATGGATAAATCATCCATCAGCTCACCCAACACTTGGTGGTTGGAGAATTGAGAGACAAGAAGACCTTACAATTGTCATCTGTGCTCTGCTCCTCAGCTATGGCCCTCGAGGCTGGAGCACTGTATGATGTCTAATTAGCAGTTTGAGATAATGTGTATGCAAAGCTGTGATTGCTGCCTCCAATGACCAAAGCAGGACACACATACCCAGAAATTTTATGTTTATACCTATATTAAAGCCTCAGGGAAGAGGTCTGAAGTATATGAAAACTAATGCATAAGGAATGTTTTCTTTCGAACAAGTAAACTGTGGCAACAATTATTTGGTAAATACCAGGAGCCAGATTTGTTAAAGTTTTGCATTGCCCTTGTTCCATGCGAGGGCGACTCAAAACCTAGATGAGATTTGCCAAGCCACGCAAAGTCACTTTGCATGGCCCTGTGTAGCTTGGTAAATCTGGCATAACGCAAGGCAGCGCAAGTCACTGCCTTGTGTTACTAAACATGGTGGGGGCGTTACATGGGTGCAGCGCGGGTGTTGCAACGCATCCGCCCATGTATTCTGAGGAATTCCCAGATTTACCAACAGTGGTAAACCTGGGAATAGTTCAGAATTGTACGCCCTCCACCCCCCACCACTAGAGGCGCAACGAGGAGAAATATCTTTATTTCTCCTAATTGTTCCTCTTTCTAAGTGTGCTGCATTATGCAGCACTCTTACAAAGAGGAATACTCCTCTAAGGAATGTTATTGTGCAGGAAGGTGTGCCTTCCTGCACAAAAACAATCCTGCCTGTAACACTGGCACCATGGCACAAGGGGGCCTATGTTGGTACTAGGCTGCCTGCTAATTGTGCACAGGCAGAGGACAGGAATACACCCTATCTTAGATGAGGCGCATTGCTGTGCTCCCTCTTTCGCGCTGCGCAGCAAGGTTTCTTGCTACATTGTACTGCGTGAAAGTTTGATAAATCTGGCCCCCGATATTCATTTTTAGTATGTTTATTTTTTTTCATGTAAATATTTTGTGGACGTTTTACACTCTTTATTATTTAGATATTTTATCTTATTAGCAATCATACAGCTCGGGATTTATTTTTATTCAAACTCTGCTTGCAGTATCTTAATGATGCTGACTCTCATTGCTTTACGGTGCACTGTGGCCCCACGTTTCCCTTGAAGACTGTTTATTCCTTTTTTTTTTTTTTTTTTACAATTTCCCTGCAATACATACGTTCTGTGAGAGGTTGTACAGCCTTGTTTGCATAATTTCTTCGCACCTGAACATGTTGAGTTGTACACTTGGTCTTTTAACTGTAAAGAACATCAATTCTTTACCCTTATATTTGGATTACTCTATTGCCTCTTTGTACCTCTAACTTTCAGATGTGTACTTTCTCAAAGTTGTGTTTTACTGTCTCCATTTTAATTCCAATTATTTTCCCCGTATACCTCATTTCAAATAAAATACGCTCAATGATACTGCAAATAATTGTATTATTTAAAGCACATGAATATAGACAATCCTGTTCTTGTGTCACCTATTTCTCTGTTTTAGTGAGAGCCTGATAAATATTTATTTACTTTCAATTTTCAGAAATTATTATAGAACTGATTTTGTCACAAATGGACAACTGGAAGATAATCCAGGAGAATTTGAGCACTAACAGCAAACAGTCTTTATCATCTATATAAAGGAAGCAGAACAAGCACAAGAGTTTTGACGACAGAGTGAGATTCCTCGTTGACAATGTTAAACTAAAATACAATTTTAAAACAGTGGACCACTACATAGTATGCAGTGTAAATGTATTGTGTTTATAACATGCAAATACAACTATTTAATTCTAAAATAAACATGAAAAGTTACTGAAGTTCTTACATAGTTTTGTCTGTTCAAGAAGTGTGAAAGAATATTAAGTAACCCAGTATTTATAAAAACTTGTTTTATACTAAATGAAATGTGTTTTATGTTTGTATTGTTGACGTTTATCTTTGACCTGCATTGTCTTCGACCATAATGTCACAAGTGAGTGGTTGTTTGTGTCTAAAATCTATTCCTAAAATAAATGTAAGTATCTATATTTAAATTGTTTTTTATTTTGCATTATCAAAGCAGGCTTCTGCTTGCAATAACATATACTCCAAAAAAAGAATAAATCATTGGCAAAAATTCCAAACATATCAGTGTTTTGTTAACCTGTCTGTCGATGGTGAAAAGAGCTAAAGTGCAAAGAAAAAAAAGAAAGTGAGAGAAAGATAGATAGATTCTGAGATAATAGGTTCACACATTATGATGTATAAAACTACCAGTAGCAATTAATACAAACAAGTACAGGCAAAAGCACAATGCCAATTCAACCGCAACTTCATCCATCAATTGATAAATGTGTTTGGAACAGTCATAGCTATAGCTTACGCTGAAAATTGCCTCTTAAATCAGTCCCAATCCCCACCTGTGAAGTACATACTGATTAAAATACAAGTAAAATGTTAACGCATTGTAGATGAAAAAAAATAACTGTACACCTAGATTGTATTATTATATTCAAACTAATATGTATCAAACGTCTGTGTTTCTTTTGTCACAATGAAAACATTAGGCACACATAATATGACTATCACAGATGTAAGCAGGCAGTGCATCATAAACAAATACGTATGCTGTGGGGAGAATATTCGACTGTATATTTTTTTAAAGACTTGACCTAGCATATAATAAAAGCCCAATTTTTGGAATGACAATGTAAGGGTCTGTTTATTGACGCAAATTGAGCAAGCAGCTGTTTAAGTTGCACTTCTAGTTCATCATTATCCTCCTCATTTTAGAAATAGATATGTTTATTGGTTTTGTGTAGCATTGCTTTATCGCCTGCTACATTGATTTAGACCACTGAAGGATACAATCATTATAGACCCTAGATTGGATTTGCAGGCAACAACGCTAGGAATCAGAACATCTGCAAAACTGAACACTGGCTCTGAGGCTAGCTAATGGCTTTGTCCCCGCACTCTTAGTACTTTAATCTAGTGGTACAAATTGAAGAGACTTCTGAATTCCGATTTGGGCTATGTAGCATAGTGACTGGCCCAATACATCCTATGTAGATGGCAGAGTGCCTTGACTTGTAAGGGATGTTCCTTTGGTAACCAATGAGTAGTTAAGTGAAGAGTTTATATAGTTTTAATCATCTACTAAGCTATGGTTCTAGTACTCTAGGCAAACTCCTTACTTGAACCTAAGTAAAAACGACTGCAGCAATTAAGATGGCAGTTAATAATGTATCTCTTTCTTCCCCCCACATAATAAAAGTAGGTAAATGATAGTGCGAGGTGCGGGACACATGGCGAAGTTACACAGGTAGTGTATGATAATAGTTCACTCTATCAAATCTGTGGAGTTTGACCCTCACTTTGTAAGGGTGTGGGAGTTATCTGAATATATAAAACAAAATGAGTAACCTTTTTTTTCCTTTTCTTTAACAGGAGGGCCTTTTCCACAGACTGAGTGTGCACTAACTTTAAAAAGCTCACTTTTGCAGACCTGTAGCATTCAAAGTTCACACTGTCCAGAGGAGGAACACTTTGTTGGAATCCTAAAATACTCAGAGGCATTCACACACACTGTTGGAAATAAACAGGCATTCAGTAGAAACTGTTGGCAGGAAGCTCACTCCTGTAACACTGACTAGGAGTTGCAAGTTATCTCACATTGCTGGAACTTTATACAGCTGACGGGGTTCTGTTTGGCAGGTTAAGGGGAGGTTGAGTGAGCATTTGGAACTACTAGAATCATAGCAATTTGGACTACGTAAACACTTGATTAATCTTAACTCCATCGAAGAGAGGGGAGCCCTAGAAAAACACTCGTGAAGTCTTGACTGTCTTAACTTGACAGAACAGCTGTCTGTAGAGTTTGTGGACCAATTCTTTAAAATCTAGAATGAGGTTTGGCTCCGCCTGGAGGATTATTTCTCTATCACATCATGCTGTTGACTGTTTCATACATCATATAGCCCTCCTGCTTGCATTGCAGTGTATGGGGGCTATTTTACATCTCAAAAGTATGCAGCATTAAACATTGAATTATTTATTTCATATATGCATTGTATACAAAAGTTTTTTTCACTGCAGCACATTTTTTAAATGTTTGTTAGGACTCCAAATGCAAGCCAGATATACTGGCTTTGCCAGTTCCCATTTAATCTATGTTGGCATTTGCCTTTGAACACATTTGCTAGCACATCTTTCAGCCTGTTAATATCACTGTCATGTTGGTGTTTTGTATAGCACATGTATACCCTTGAGGTTTCATAGTTCTGAGAAACTCAAATAGACTGGTATAGGTTGAATGCTTTATCAGTAGAAAGGAACTGTCTTTGGAATTGTTCCAACATACTTATCGCGAACATAACCTGAATCTTGTCAAATATCTGCACCATTCTTACTGGCAGACTACCAAGATAGTTTGAACAGGACGTTTTCAGCAAAAAATGTGAAAAACAGCACCAGCTTGTCACTGTGCTTTGTTTAAGGAGCAGCTATAAATGTTGAAGATTAGTGGAGACTACATCTGACCTCTTACATACACCATAGATGGTGCATATTGCAAATTACACATCACCCATACAAACCGTAGTAAACCTATTAGGAAGAGTGGAGCTAATCTATTTCCTTGCAGCTAATCTATTTCCCTGCTTTCCATAGAACCCTGTCAAGGACCTAGTGTGTTAGCAACACGTCATTAAATGTTAGTTACACCACAGCGTGGGAGGAATGCACATGGTGAAAAATGGTAGTTTCGACCTCTTTGTGCCCAACTGTATACATAATTTGAATCCGAGCAGGTGAGGAAGAAACCATCTTGCTGTACTTGACTGTTCCCTATGTGCCCTAGTGAGCATCTCACAGATTAGATGCATTGCAAGAAGTAAGTTCCTTTTTGCCATATAAAAAAACAAAACTATGGGCATCAAGTGGGTGATTGGCAAACCAATCCTAACTTTACAGATTTGCGTGCAAAATCTTTGGCATTTAATAGGACCATGTAAATGAGTACAGTGTCTATTGACTATGCAGTTTTGGTTGTCCTGTTTGTGTCATCGACCTTACGCAGCAGTTAGACAGATTGCATCAGTAGAAACATGGTCTGTGATCTATGTATGGAGACGTGTTCGAGTTTAATATTTTATCCGTTAAACCCAAGTGAACAAACTACGACAATTGGGTGGTGTTTCTCCACTGTATCCAGTTGAAGAAGGAATTCAGGCCTCATGACGTTACTTGGCAAAGGGGCCAATGGTGTGGTCCAGCTATCCTCGGCCCACTTTGGTTCTCTGTTTTAGTTTTACATTTTGCTCTGATGCAGCGCGTACAATAAAACTATTCTCCTCCTAGGTCACTTATTGGTCAATCCAGGGGCAAACTATATTTTCTCACATCCACATGACGATGGGGCCCATAAACATCGCCTATCACACACGCACACACCTGGATTTCCTTTACACTTTTACGAAAATCTGTACTCCTAGGAGAAGCATGAGAACTAAATGGAAAACACCATTTATGTACCGCTGGAAGGAGCCGGGATATCTTATTACCTAAAACTATCGTTTTCTTTTCAGTTATTTCTTAAGATATTCCTGCTTATTGTTTTGTCGATGAATCATTCATGTAAGAAATTAGTTCATAGTGATTAAGACCAGCTAAATCACAATAACCAATTACTGGTGTCACAATCATTTAGTAAAATAACCACGGAGTCGTTTGATTTAAAGAATATTAAATTTTATATAATTTTAAAAGCATGAGAAAGAATTTAAACTTTTTATTCAATTATTCATTCATTATTAATTCAAATATTTATTAAGCATAATCAATTTTATTGCAGAAAGGAAATTTTTGTCATGAAGCAAAACCCTAATTACCTGCCTACCTTCCTAATTTAGCCTAATGATTTCTAACCTAAGTTTAAGAATTAAAAATAACCTGATTCTCATACTCAACTGGAAAATTAAGACAGCAACAGAAACTTCAGCTCGTCAGCATCAGCTACCTGCAACCCGTCTCATCTAACAGTCTTTCAGCATCTCCCGCTCAGTAATGGATCGATCAGGACCACCAAGCACTGGAAGCCACCAACACCAACACGACTCTCCAACTCCGATCGTGACTGTGTCCCCCTCCCACTAAGAGTAGGCCCTCTTATACCCTAATTCTAACTTTGCTAACTAATTGTTGCAACATTAATAACACTGGTTCATTGGTTCATACATTTCATCTATTCATTCTTTAATCAAGTTCTCTTGGATCCAACGGGTCCTTGGATCATTTCCTTTCTCACAGTTCAAGACATGTTTCCATCCGCTTCGATCAGTACATTTGTAACTTCTTTCGATACATTCGAGAACTCTGCAGGCATTGTCCTTTCTCTTAAAATGGTTTCCCACGGTTCCTTGCTGATCACCACGACACACTATCAGTTCAATTAGGTCACATCAGCCTTGACCATTCTCGCATCCTAGCCTCTCAGCAACATCACGAGGTTAGCTTTTCTCCAACTTTTCTCCCTTGTCACGTGTTTCCCCGCACTTGCGCACTTCATTAACTGGCAGCCATTTTATATCGCCACTCGTTTATACTTAGAAGCACTATTTTGAAATAAACAAAACATAATTAAAATAGAGAAACATAGCCTTTTCGTTTCCCTCCCGTCATCTACGTACTCCCAATTAGTTATTACCTAGCAGAAAGCAACATTTAAGCTGTTCCTTACTTACCATCACTATTGTTTTTGCAACGACACGTTTATTTTCTATGAAGCACAAATCATGCATTTATTATAAATTAGTACGCATTTATTTTTATGTTATAATTAGACACACAGACATTCGTTAATAGATTATTCAGCACATACACTTGCGATCTACCCTGCCCCACGTACAGTGTTGATTAATACATTTAAACGAACATTTTATTAATTATTTATAAAATTTGTTAGGGGTTAAAAAAAATTATTTTCTCTGCTCCATCAACTCCCCCTTTGGTGATTTTTAAATCACCACATAAAACCCAAGTTATACTTCTTTTTCAGGCAGCATATGTCTTTCATCCTTTTGCTTTTTGTTAGTTACACATCTGTTTCCTTTCATCTTGTCTTCTTGTCTCCTTATACATGCTTTCTTTCATTTTCTCTAACTCAATTTCACCCATTTCTCTCTCTCTCTTTCATTATTCTGTTATTTCTTTTTATCTTATTTTGTCTTACTTTTCTTTTTATACACGTTATTACAATTTTCAACACCATGGCTAACAATATTACTACAGTTGCTATTATTATAATTTTCCCTATCATTAGTCTACTCATTCTGGTCAACCAATTTGCTACGGAAGAAAACCCTCTACCAAGTTTTCCCAAGACACTTTCAACCTCCAGTGGAACTAGTTCTTTGTGCAAATTTGTAATATTTGTAATATACTTCTGTATATTTTCACTTTTATCAGGAATGTAAGTGCAACAATGTTGGACTTTCAGCATTCCACAGACTCCACCCTCTTTGCCAAAAGAATATCAAGGGCAAGCCGATTTTGCATCACCATAGCTCTCATGGCAACCATTTCGGTATTTACCATTAAGAACCCTCCCGCAGTATCTGTAGACAAACGATCTACTACTGTGGATAACTTCCGAATTTTAAATGCATTCAAAGATATTCCCACTGCTGGTATTAATGCTCCAAAATATCACCTACTATTTCTGAAAAACTTTCCCTCTTTCTACGTGTAAAGCTATTAATCATCTTGTATGTTCCTTTTTCTTCTCTGTCCATATGAAAGATTTTTGGAAAGACCAGGCCTACATAGCAAGTTCCATACCAATGGTCCGGTAACCTGTAATAAGCTCTATTCCCACAAATATAATAGATACCTGGAAATATTGGATCTTTTCCACCTTTGAATCCCCAACCTCCCAAAATTTGATAATTGTCATGGCAGATACTGGAACCTACAAAGTAATTGTCATAGACTGTCTTATTTCTCCTAATACACAACTTTCCTGTTTGCGGCCAATCTAATGTCATTGCTGCATTTATCTTTTTCCCTTCATGATTTCCTTCCTCAAACGTCCATAGATGTGTTCCTTCCTCTTTTATTGCTTCTTTTTGAAATTTCATTCTTCTTTCTTCAACCATTTCTAAAAATACCTTTTCTTCTTTCTTTAACTCACAGGTAAGGTTGTTATTAACTATTTCTTCTAAGGTTAATTTTCTATGTTCTAGAAAGAATTCTCCTAAAACTTTTGCTGGTTTTACTTTGTTAAGTTCTGGTACTACTGGAACGTTTGCAAAAATCTTATCTATATCAGTATAATAAGATTCTAATCTACCTGTTTTATTAAATAAACTTGCTATTACACTACAGGTTATTCCATAAGTTAGAGGTAGGTGATGATAAGTCACACCTTCTGACACTGATGCAGGCAACTGCATACAAACATAACAATCTCTCACATCCATTGTCTCTACATATTCATACAACAATTTTGTAAAAACATTTTTAGAAAAGTCTGTTACTGACTTATCCTTATGTAATTCTGCACTACTTCTTAAAATAACTGGTTCTTTAATATTAGTTTCTTTTTCTGGTTTAGTATCATTCTTCGATTCTATTACAGCTAAACTAATAGGAATTGTGATTGCTAAAACTATCCATACGGTCATTAATAAACCTGTACAAAAGCAGCATATTTTACACCATCTTTTTACAAACTCACATTTATCTCTTCTATCCCTAGTATTTTCCATTTTGCTTTTATCTTTTGTTTAAGTTTCAGAAAATTGTGTCACTACACCTCAGAAATGACTCAGATGCCACTCCGCTTTCCAAAAGTCTTTGCTCTGTACTTTCTTTTAATTCTCTCCAGAATTCTTTCGTTGTCACATCCGGTGATTTGTCATATCCAGTAAAATTGTCATGTCCGGCAGAAGCACTATAAGTCTTCACTTCAGGTTTGTTGCATCTCACCTTTACCCATTCGACTTCTTAGTCTCTGGTTCTCGTGAGTGTTTCCTTCTTCTTTGTAATCCGTCAGTGCGATATATAGCCACTCAGGTGACTTATACTTTGCATTCACTTTCTTCGTTCTTTTAGACTTTTGCAGTCGTTTTCCACTTGGCTTTTCTTGTCCCTTTTGACTTGTTATTTCATTCACTTGTTCAGCACTTTCTTCTCCTGCTCTTATTATTCTATATCTCAATTTTCTTATATAGTTGCTGGGCCAATTATCTCCTTTTCTTGGCCTTTTGGCTTCACCTTCTTTTTCTTCTCTTTCTGATTTCCAATTTCTTTTTCTTGATTCAGTTTTTGCTTTCTCCTCTTCTCCACTCTCTTCAGATTCGGTTTCGACTGTTTCACTATTGTCTCTTATTTTGAAGCTTATGACCTCGTCGTTTCTTACTGGTGGATCTGTCTTCTCCTTCTTGTGTTCCCTTATTACTGTCCCTCCTCGGTGTTCTTCCGATTTGGTGTTTTCCTCACTTTCTACTTCTAAATTTCCCTGTTCTTTTGTTTCTCTATCTGTCCCTATTGCTCCTCGGGGTTCTTCTCGATTCTCTAGCTTTTTGTGTACTTCTTTCCCTACTTCGTCTATTAATATTATTTCTGAAGGATTTCCACCATAACTTGTACTTGGTTGCTCATCTAGATCATTTTCTTGCTCATTTTCTTCTCTAATTGGTTTATAACCCCAAGTTCTCCTTCGAAATTCTTCACAGTTTGCAACTGAATCATCAGATCCTGAACTTGTGTCAGATATTTCCAGATGTCGACTTACAGGTCGATCTTCAGGTTCTGGAATTTCTGAATTTCTTTCTTCTTCTTCTTCTTCTTCTTCTTCTTCTTCTCTAGAGGTGCTCGCAGTTGGGGTTTCCAGATGTCGACTTTCAGGTCGATCTTCAAGTTCTGGCACCCTTTCTCTTATTCTTGTTGTCCCAGCTGTTAAACTTTTATCCCACACTTCCAGGCGTCGACTCCCATGTCGATCAGTAGGTTCTTGAACTCTGATTGTGTGGCTGGCATGGACCCAGTTCTTCACTCCTGCACACTTGACTGCAGTCGTTGTCACTAGGATTACCTGTCGTGGTTCGTCCCAGCGAGGAACTAGACCGTTTCTTCTCCTGTGGATTTTTATACGGACCCAGTCTCCTGGATTCAAGTCGTGGGCTGGTTTTCTTTCAAGAGTGGTCGCATCCGGTCCAACCTGATGAAACACAGAACGCACCACATCAGCCAGTCCCTTGCAATAATCCAGTACTAGATCATCAGTTATAGTCAATAACTTGTTGACAGGTACTTGTGCTTGTCTCATTGCTCGTCCCATGATCATTTCATGAGGACTAAGTCCAGTTTTCTTTTCAGGGATGCTTCTGATGGTCATCAGAACAAGGGGCAGTGCATCTGGCCATTTGAGTCCTGTAGCTTGACACATTTTTCCTAATCTGTTCTTAATTGTTCCATTAATTTGCTCTACTACCCCAGAAGCCTCTGGTCTGTAAGCACAATGTAGTTTTTGTTTAATACTCAATGCTTCGCAAATCAATTGGATCAACTCATTTTGAAAATGTGTTCCTCTATCTGTCTCAACCGTGACTGGAAAACCATACCTTGGAATGAACTCTCGCAGCATAAGTTTTGCCACCGTTGTTCCATCATTCCTTCTAGTGGGGTATGCCTCCACCCAACAAGAAAACAAACAGACGACCACTAGAACATATTTTAGTCTGTTACAAGGGGGCATTTCGATAAAGTCCAATTGCATTCTAGTGAACGGACCTCCTTCTCGTCCTATTGTTCCTAGACTCACTACCGTCTTTCTTCCTGGGTTAAACTGCTGACAAATAAGACATCTTTGACAAAGGCTTTCAGCTATCGCTCTGAATTTTGGGTTATACCAAGTTTGTCTGAAAAGTCTGATCATTGCATCTCTCCCAATATGAGCTTGTCCATGGTACATCCGTGCCATGTCTGCAATCATGCTATCAGGCATAACTGGTCTTTCATCTCTGTACACCCACACACCATTATTTTCCTGTCTTCTACATCCTGCTTTTATCCAGTAATCTTTTTCCTCATCATTTGCAGCTTCCTGTAACTGTCTTACTTCATCCCATGTCTCGACAGCGTTAGTAAAAAGCAAAGGAGAAGAGATATGCTCCCTTTCTCTGTTTTTATTCAGGGACACCATGTTCTCTGCACAATATTTGGCGATCTCATCAGCATAGTTGTTGCCAACAGCTATGTAATCTTCGTTTTTCTTATGTGCCTTGCACTTCACTACAGCTATTTGTTTAGGCAGCTGTATCGCCTCAAGCAGCTTTTTAACAAAATCTCCATTTCTGATAGGTGTTCCTGCAGACGTCAAGAAACCTCTTTGTGACCAAATCTGACCGAAGTCGTGTACGATACCGAAACCATATTGGCTATCGGTCACAATCGTGACTCGCACATTTCTTCCTAATTTACATGCTTGAATCAAAGCAATCAGTTCCGCAACTTGTGCAGACCTTATTCCTTTCAGACAAGACGCTTCCATCACAGTTGCCACTGTGCACACTGCGTAAGCTGCGCTTAAAACTCCTTCTTTCGTTCTCAAACATGAGCCATCTACAAACATGACATAATCTGATTCCTTTAACGGTTCATCTTTTATGTCAGCTCTTGGTTTTGTGCAATATTCCAGCACATTCAGACAATCATGATCTACTTCGCCTTGTTCAATTATACTCTCTTCATCTGGCAATGATGTTGAAGGATTCACATTCATGCATCTATCTATGGTCACATTTTCAGCACTCAAGATTACTTTTTCGTACTTAGTCAGCCGACTATGTGTCATGTACTGTGTTTTTGTTCTTGTCAAAAGAATTTCTACTGAATGGGGAACATATACTCTCAGTGGATACCCCTTCACTATACCTTCACTTTGTTCCAGACTTACACAAGTAGCAGCAACTGCTTTCAGACATCCGGGCAATGCTTTTGCTATAGGATCTAAAACAGCTGAAAAATAAGCAATTGGTCTTTTCATTGTTCCATGTTTTTGTACCAGTACTGAAAACGCACATCCATCTCTTTCACTGCAGTACAATTCAAAATCCTTCTCATAATCAGGCATGCCTAAAGCAGGGGCCTCACACAATTTCTTTTTCAACTCTTTGAAAGATTTCATTTCTTCGTTATTTAACTCAAAAGGGTCTCTTACATCTTTCTTGGTCAACTTTTGTAATGGTTTTGCAATCAAAGAGAAACCACTTATCCATTGTCGACAATATCCAACCATTCCCAGAAACATTCTTACCTCTCTTTGCGTCATTGGTGCTCTCATTCCTTGAATCATTCTTACTCTTTCTGTCGCTATCTTTCGCACTCCTTTCTCAATTTTATGCCCTAAATATTGAACTTCTTTTGGCAAAATTGCAATTTTGAAGGGGACACTTTATGTCCTCTTTTCTCTAGATGGTTCAGTAAAGCAATTGTATCACTTACACATGCTTCTTTTGTTTTCGATGCCACCAATAGGTCATCGATATACTGCACCATCACTGACTTTTCTGGCATTTTCAAATCTTCCAGAGATTTCTTTAGAATCTGATTAAAGATTGAGGGGCTTTCTGTATACCCCTGAGGAATTCGGCACCATGCCAAAATACGCTCTCCGAACCGGAACGCAAATAATGGCTGGCTATCTGGATGCAAAGGAATAGAGGAAAAATGCGTGACACAAATCTATCACTGTGTACCACTCAGCTTCGTGTGGAATTTGATATAGAATTACTGCAGGGTTTGGCACTATTGGACAACAGGGCACAACTATTTTGTTGATCTTTCTCAAATCCTGTACTATTCTATATGTTCCGTTTGGCTTTTTCAGTCCCATAATAGGTGAATTACATGGACTGCTCATTATTTCTTTTAGAATTCCCTGTTCAATCATTTTATTTATTACAGGAGTTATTCCTTCAATTATTTCTGGAGTTAATTTGTACTGTGGCGTATTCAGGTAAGTTGTTCCTTCTTTTACTGTTACTTTTTTCGGGATCAACTTCTTTCATTAATCCAATATCTTCTCCTGTAAAATCCCACACACTTTCTTTCACTGCAATTTTTAGTTCTTCTGGAAGTTTTTCTGCATCAAATGCAGGAAACAACCCATTCATTTCAGGTTCCTGATTCATCAAAGTTACTTTATACAATACATCTTCATCTGAGGTCTGAAATCCAATTCCATCTGGTGTACAATAAATTGTGCAATTCATCTTGCACAAGAGGTCACGACCTAAAAGATTTACAGGACTACAATCGCACACTACAAATTTATGCATTTTGCTAAAAGAACCAATTTTTACTTCCACTAATTCAGTAAGTGGTGTTTTAATCTGCTGATTTGCTACTCCTACCACTTGGATGCATTCACCTGAGAGAGGAAGGTTTGGAATTTCCACTGATCTAACAGTAGAACGGGTAGCTCCAGTATCGACAAGGAATGTTACATTTGCACCATTCACTTCTCCATCCACAAAGGGACCAGACTGATCTACCTCTAGAGTTGCGCCAAGCACGCACTCTTTCCCCTCTCCTGGGCACCGTCAGAAACTTTCATCCGGCTCATCCTCACTCTGACGCAACCAATACTGAGAAATGTTAGCTGCTCGCGGCAACTGTGTTACCTGCTCTCCTCCGTAGAATCCTGTTTCTGTACTGTATCTTTGCTGGTTAACAGTGTTGGGAAGTGGTGGTTGCGGCACCTGACTTTGTTGAACAACTACCTCATTCTGCACCTGTGGAGTTAATGATTGATTTTCCGGATTAGGTTTAGGTGGGAACTTACACTCGCTTTCTCCAATGCCCTAATTTTCCGCAATTATGACAGGGCCATTTCTTCTTTGCCTCCTCTAGACTCACTTGACCTTTCCCTTTACCTATGTTAGGTCGCATTTTATTCTGTCCTGTTTCATTCCCACTATTACTATCCAATTGAGCTTCTTGTTTTTCTGCCACTTTCACCTGTGCCCACATTGCCTTCTCTTTCAATTTACGCTGTCTACTCTCAATATCATCACTGCAATACTTAGCATACCTTAGCACATCATCGACTGTGCCATTCTGCCAATTAATCATATGCTGTTTAATCATTTCACTAATCTCTGGCTTCAATCCAAACACAAATCTGTACACAAAATGACTCATATCTTTTTCACTTAATTCCTCATATCCACTATACTGCTTGAAAACCAACAACAACCTCTCATAATAGGCGTGTACAGACTCCTTACTTTCCTGTGTAGTTCTATCGATTTTTACCCAATCTGTCTCTTTAGGAGGAATCTTATTCTTCAAAAAGGTAATCACCTTATACTTCTTCATCACCTCAGGACCTGGAGCTCCTGTCTTAGGATCTCTTGGATATTCTGTAGTTGGCCAGTCAACTGTAATCTTACATTCTGACCACAAATCAGTTGGTACCACTATGTCAAATAATCCATCTAAATCTATCCACAACACCTTTGAAAGCTTTACAAATCTCTCTACTTGTCGGTACCATTCAACTGGTTTCTCTCTTAGCTTCGGAAAGTCATTTGTAAATGACAGTATATCCTGCCTAGTCCAGGGAACATGCACATAACTACCACCTGGAGTTTCTCTCATAGGGTATTCTCTGGCAACAGGTTCCTTTTCAGTTATCATAAAAGCCAAAGAAGCTTTGTCTGTAGTTTTCTCATTCTTCTTTGTCCATCTAGCCTTCCATCTGTCCACATCACCCCATTTTCTCAATAACACAATTAACTCTTTTATTTGTGTCAGCCTTCCTGCCGTGTTCAAATTTTCAATATCTTTTTCACAAAAGTCTACTCTATATGGTTTCTGCAACGTTTTCACTTTCGCAAAGTCTATTCCAATTTCACTGGCTACTTCTTCTAGTTTGTCATGTAAATTCTTTGCTCTCCATGTAATACTTTTGCACAGAAACATTATTTCATCATCCTGGTAATTTTTTATCTTTTCTGTACCAATCGTTCCTAGAATTAATTCTTCCATGTCAATTTTTAACCAAATTACATCTAATGGTTTTTCTTCTGGTTCTTTTATTTTAAATGCCTTCATCCACTCATTTAACTCATCAGGAGTCGGACCTATGGGTGTATTATTTAGTTTTACCCAATTACCACTCTTTTCAGGAGTCTCTGTTGCAGATTCTGTTACCATATGCATTTTCCTACCATTGCACTCATTCACAGTCAAATTTGTAGGTGGACTTGGTCTGTAAGTACTAGCCAAATTACTTGTACTTGCACTTTGTTCCATCCTTTCTTTTTCTCTCTGAAATTGTGAACTCATGGGAATCACTAAAGATCGTTCATCAATTTTCTGATTCTCAAAAACTGGTATACTGGACCTATTGTTACAGGCACAGTCACTGCTTCCATATTTTTCGTTAATTCTCTAATCTTCTCAGTTAGTTCTTTTGTTGTCCTTGCTAATTCGCTTGCATTGTCGCTTTCCATTCCTTCATTTTGTGAAGTTCTCATTTGATCTTGTGACCTATTTATTTCAATTCTTTTTTTCCGGACTCTTATTTCGCATAGTCTCTATTAGCGGCGCATTTGGTGTCACCACTGTAGAACTCTGCTGATACGGAGGTGGATTTCTATTTAAAATATCTTCCAGCAATTCATCATCCGTTTCGCTCTCATGCATATATTTCTCCCTCTCCATATGTTTCTTTTTCTCAGTCCGTTTTCTCTTAGTCTCTTCCTCAACTGTAAAAGCTGGAAACAAACCTCCTGTCATGTTAGCACATCTCCATCGCTTTATTCTATCTTCATGATTTATTCCCCACATTCTTCCAGGCATAAACTCATGATCTCTTAAACCTCTGAATCTCTCTCGCTCCTACATCTCATCCTCCCATTCTGTCAACGCTTCAAACTGTGTCGGTCTAGGTCTAGGTTCTAGATTTGTCATTTTTTCTCGCAAATTTCGCAAAACCGCTACACTAAACGAACCATTCTCAGGGAAAGCTAATGCACCATCATTCTTCGTATACTTTGCCCAATTTTCTAACCATATGCATGTATGATATTCATATTTCAGCATCATATGTGAAGCTGCTGATTTCGGCGGAGGAATTACTTGTCCCTCTCTAGTCACAACCTTTTTGTCTTTCTTAAAGAAATTCTTTATTTTTGTCGTCCATGACGTTCTCTCCCTTTCATACTCGTAATACGGCATATTTTCGATTTTGTTTTTCTCTTCACACTAGCACTGTTCTGTGTACGGAACTTCAACCAATTACAGCGCGACTCACACTAACGCACCAATCAGAACAATTCCCTTCGTCCGCGAACCAACCAATCCTAGCGCGGCACTTTTCTACGTCACTCCTGACTCTGTGTTCACGTGACTAGCGCACTATCCAATCCTAGCGCAGCACTGTTCTACGTCACTCCTGCTCTTTTACCCCTCCTTTACAAAATTTATCGGAAATTTTTCTTTTCACTGTTTTCTCCGTTAGTTACAACAATTAAAACAATTCCATAGTCTGATTCGCTAAACAAAAGTGACAGCTTTGTCCTTTTACACAAGAATCCTGTATTTCCAGTAGGCAGCGCTTACCTCTACCCTACCACAGAATTATTAACTCTCGCCGATAAAGTAGCACTTCCTCTACCTTACCCTTCTTTCAAGCAAACAATTTACTCGTTTCTCTGGGGATAAGACACATGTGGAGACTAGGCTCCTGAGAATTAAGGCCAAAGTTTCACAAGAAACGTGATTTGCTATTTCAGTTACACACCTTTCGTACAGAAAATCCCTAACATAACACAACCTGTGTTATTACCAAAATGAATTCAGACCATGTACCAAATTCCATGTGACTTCTCTTGCCACACGTGTTCCACTTCCTACATCCCAGAAGCGTGAAAACTCACATATAACATAACACGACTCAACATATAGTATTAGTCATAAAATAAATAATAAAAATCAAACAATAATCACTAAACTAATCTATAGAAAACCATAACTCTGCTACCAAGAAATCTGATGCAGCGCGTACAATAAAACTATTCTCCTCCTAGGTCACTTATTGGTCAATCCAGGGGCAAACTATATTTTCTCACATCCACATGACGATGGGGCCCATAAACATCGCCTATCACACACCTGGATTTCCTTTACACTTTTACGAAAATCTGTACTCCTAGGAGAAGCATGAGAACTAAATGGAAAACACCATTTATGTACCGCTGGAAGGAGCCGGGATATCTTATTACCTAAAACTATCGTTTTCTTTTCAGTTATTTCTTTAGATATTCGTGCTCATTGTTTTGTCGATGAATCATTCATGTAAGAAATTAGTTCATAGTGATTAAGACCAGCTAAATCACAATAACCAATTACTGGTGTCACAATCATTTAGTAAAATAACCACTGAGTCGTTTGATTTAAAGAATCTTAAATTTTATATAATTTTAAAAGCATGAGAAAGAATTTAAACTTTTTATTCAATTATTCATTCATTATTAATTCAAATATTTATTAAGCATAATCAATTTTATTGCAGAAAGGAAATTTTTGTCATGAAGCAAAACCCTAATTACCTGCCTACCTTCCTAATTTAGCCTAATGATTTCTAACCTAAGTTTAAGAATTAAAAATAACCTGATTCTCATACTCAACTGGAAAATTAAGACAGCAACAGAAACTTCAGCTCGTCAGCATCAGCTACCTGCAACCCGTCTCATCTAACAGTCTTTCCGCATCTCCCGCTCAGTAATGGATCGATCAGGACCACCAAGCACTGGAAGCCACCAACACGACTCTCCAACTCCGATCGTGACTGTGTCCCCTCCCACTAAGAGTAGGCCCTCTTATACCCTAATTCTAACTTTGCTAACTAATTGTTGCAACATTAATAACACGCTTTTCTTTCATTGGTTCATACATTTCATCTATTCATTCTTTAATCAAGTTCTCTTGGATCCAACGGGTCCTTGGATCATTTCCTTTCTCACAGTTCAAGACATGTTTCCATCCGCTTCGATCAGTACATTTGTAACTTCTTTCGATACATTCGAGAACTCTGCAGGCATTGTCCTTTCTCTTAAAATGGTTTCCCACGGTTCCTTGCTGATCACCACGACACACTATCAGTTCAATTAGGTCACATCAGCCTTGACCATTCTCGCATCCTAGCCTCTCAGCAACATCACGAGGTTAGCTTTTCTCCAACTTTTCTCCCTTGTCACGTGTTTCCCCGCACTTGCGCACTTCATTAACTGGCAGCCATTTTATATCGCCACTCGTTTATACTTAGAAGCACTATTTTGAAATAAACAAAACATAATTAAAATAGAGAAACATAGCCTTTTCGTTTCCCTCCCGTCATCTACGTACCCCAATTAGTTATTACCTAGCAGAAAGCAACATTTAAGCTGTTCCTTACTTACCATCACTATTGTTTTTGCAACGACACGTTTATTTTCTATGAAGCACAAATCATGCATTTATTATAAATTAGTACACATTTATTTTTATGTTATAATTAGACACACAGACATTCGTTAATAGATTATTCAGCACATACACTTGCGTATTACCCTTCCCCACGTACAGTGTTGATTAATACATTTAAACGAACATTTTATTAATTATTTATAAAATTTGTTAGGGGTTAAAAACTTTTTATTTTCTCTGCTCCATCAGCACATTTTAGCAGACTTCCTTTTAGCCCTGCTACCTTTTACAGATTTAATTTTCATGATATGATTTTAAATAATGCTGCATATGCTGCTTGTTTTTAGAAAACCTTTCCTGCTACACAATCTGTACTTTGTTCAAGGCTAGGAACATAGAATGATCCTGATACATGTGTTGTCTACTTGGAGACAGCTTCTATCATATTGCATCAGAGCCGTATCACTAACACTGTGGTTTTTATTATATACAGGGTGCACTGTCCCTTAGTGGGTCAGAGGGGGCACTCCAGCCACAATGGTACTAGGACGAATGTTGTGCTCAGCATGCGTATCTGCCAATGCTGATCTTCCGTGCTGATCCTGAAGAGAGGGATTGCCAAGTCAACTCCAGACCAAGTCACTCGGGTATGGGGTCTCAGGCTATCCTCAGAAATTGGGCAGAGGGTACACCCGCTATGCTCTCAGAATAGGGGTAGTGTTGGGTAGGAATATAGAAATCAGACTGCCATGGTTGGACAGTTTATTCTTTTCACCATGTTGACAATACTGGTTACTGTGCTTTGTTTTATCTGCCTAATAATCACAGCACATTCTTTCTATGCAAGACTACAATTGTTTCAATAAATATATTGAAAACGTCTTTAGTATCTTTCCTGTGTTTTACCTAGGGCATGCATGAGTAAGCAATGAAAGGGGTAAGATCTGTTTCCACAATTCCCTTGGGGATCAGTGTGTCATGTTCCAGGTTGACAAAATCACCTACCACCCCAGAAGGGTTAGGGGTTTGTGTGAGGCACTGTGAGCTTTCTAAAAGTTGGACCACCAGTTTCTGATGATATAGATGGACTCAGTCCCTGCATTCTGAAGTCCTGTTGTCCTAATACGCAGTCCTACATTTTTTAGTGGGAACCATATAACATGGCGCCACCAACATTCTTTGGTCAGGTACTTATTTAACGGGTCATCCGAGTAGTTCTTGTGTGTGCCCTAGATACCCCTTGTCACCTTTTAAAAGAGACGTCCCTGGTGTTCGGGACAAAGCCTCCTCAGCATAATAGGAAGCACCTATCTTTGTAAGTTGTTCAAGCTTGAGCATTTAAAAGGATACCCCACTATAGTTATTCCCTCTGAATACCTTTTGTTACAAAGGCGAAAAAATGTATATTCCTACTAATTGCAGGCCAGCTGCTACAGCACATTTCACATTCCATGGGCTACAAAATGAGGGGTGGAGATGTAACCTTCGTGGATGAGGCCCACAATGCTTACAGAACTGAAGTAGTCTACTCCTGGGTCACTTTTTCAGCAATAAATGCTAATACACAAATTTTACTATTGTGATGAAGCATCTTTACTAAGCCAATACAGACCTTAAAATAATTTAGAAATACCTTTAACATATCAGGAACATCAAAATTGGTTCCAAGGTGCCCTACCATATACATTAAACAACATATGACTCGGTCCCCTCAGCAATGACTGGGCTACATAACCAGCACTAGCTGGCTACGTACCATACCCAATCTTAGGACTGCTTAATGCTGGTGCTCTACATACTCTCTATACTGGTCTAGTTAGACTATACAGACGTTCAACACAATTTGTATTGCATACAATAACAACTGCCCCAGCAAGGACTGTTCAAGCTGTGCAGCCACAGTAGGCTGTGCCGCAATTCGTCCTGTAACTAATAATGCTATAATGGGAAAGGTTTTCACCAGACAGAAGGAAATTCCATTCAGGATTGCAGAAAAAACAAATCAGCTTAAAGCAGTTTTTCTCCATACGAGACCCCACGATAAACATAGAATTCTCACAATGTACTTGCTACTTGGAATGAGTCTCACCACAAACTACTGTGCCACTGTGGGTACAGTGTTTGATGCAATATATACCATAACTCATGGTACACCATCACTAAGCTGTTTACCCAGAAGTGCTAAAACAAATTCAAAATGAATACGGGGCGGCCCCTCCCCTGGATTTAGGGATGAAATTAATTGGCAACTTTGCCACAGTATCCTCAATTATATTAAGTAACATTAAAGGGGAAGAAGCAGCACTGGCAATATGCCAAAGACTCGCGCAGGTTGCAGTAGCGGACCAGGAGCGCAAATTACCAAAAATTATTGCGGGCACCTATTCATCTATAGGTCGAGATAATTTAGGAACCAAACCAAATAAGCCACAGCTTAAAGGTAGTTCCGAGAAAGACAATACCAAACCAGCAACAGACACAGAAAAATAAAGATAACGCTAAATCACAGGGTGCATCTCCTCAACCGAAGTCCTCCAGTAAACGTTACAATTTACGTAACTGTGATAACATTAAACAACCTGATAGGTATCAGTATTCTGATACACGTCGATCAGAGAGAGGGGGGCAATCAGAGCGCAGACCAGAAGAGTATGTGAAACCGAAAAAGGACAACGCTTGTCTGCCATCAGCATAGAAATGCAATAGAAACTTCCACAACAAAAACCCCCAATTCAAGAAAAAGGTTGCAGGAATTTCAGCAAAATATGCCACACATATTGAGAACTCTCCTTCAAAACAAGATGTGGGCAGTGACTCTGCTAGACTGCGTGGCAGAAGTCACAATAGTTTTCTAGAATTTTCTAGAGTTACTGGATGCGAAAGCAACTGACGACTTTATAGAAGTCAAAACCCCATATCAAAGCGTTATCCCTCGGGACAGGCTTTATAAATTCGATATACAAATAGAGGGTGACAAAATGCAAACTATTAAAAGAATATTCAGGGAAAATGTAACAGTTATGATATTCTTTTAGTGGAGGTCAATTGGACACCAGAGTTTGTAAAAACAGCCCCACAAAGAGAGGAGGTAAGTTTACCATTATTTTCAGTGCTTATCCCCAAAGAGGTTAAACAAGTGTATGCTGCAGAATGGGCTATTGCACAAGCCCTGGCATTATACCGCAACCATGTCGGCTGGGATAAGGATTTGCCTTATCACATAATACCCATAAGGTCCAGCCTGCAGGTGCAGCCACAATATCCAATTAAAGATGAAGTGAAAGCACCAGTGAGAGAAATTCTCTCACAATTCAAATACCAGGGAATTATTGAACACTGCGTATCTCCTATGAATAATCACTTATTTCCGGTAGCAAAACCAGATCATTCCTACCGCATAGTCTTTGATTACAGACATTTAAATAGTCACACTAACATTTGCAATACAAAACTCACACAGTACGGCTCTAATGAACAACATTGTTCAGTAAAGGTACAAAAAACTTGGATATCGCCAACGTTTTTTCTGCCAAATATAGCGCCTGGAAGTAGAGACTTGACCGCGTTCTTAGCTCTGGGCTCACAGCGCCGTTTTTTCGATTGCATCAAGGTTATAAGAACAGTCCAGGACTGTTTGCTGCCCAAGTAATGTCAATTCTACATGATATTGGTGCTGCATTTCCTAGAGAAATGTGCTCTTTTTCAACCACCAAACACACTTAAAAAAATTGCAATCCTTATCAGGATTCTTCAACTTTGGTAGAACATAAATACCAGATTATTTCCCCCATGCATAAAACCTTTGCATGATTTAATTGGCCCTGATTTTTCCAACATACATTGGACATCAGAACATACACAAATGCTCAGATCACTACAGACTGATATGCTAGCATAGAGAAACTTAAACACGTGTAAACAAATCAAATTTGGTCACCAGGCTCATTGAGGGTGCCATAGGCTTTACTTACGATACATTCAATGAAGGGGACAGTGCTGATTGCATGTAAATCGCATCTATATTCCAGATTCAAAAATGCTTTTTGCATCCACTGAGAAAATACTGAATGCTGTTCAGATGGCTGTCATTAAGGAAAGACCACTGGCTCAAGGGAAACAAATAACTGTTGTTACTCCCGTCCCAGCCTTAGATGCTGTTACAAAAGCCAGAGTTCCTAAAGCAAAGGCCTTACATCCTAGATGGATGTAATGGGCCACTTCCCTGATGACTACTGACTTAGACTTTTTTTGACCCTACTTTACAAACGCCAGAATTTCTCCAATAGCCCAGTAACATATTTTCTCTTGATCAATACAAACACATCCTATACACTGACAGTTCAGCCCAGCCTGCTATAAGCACCAAACACCAATACTCAGCGACTTGCGCCGCAGTACACAATGTCATGATGGATGGAAAGTTCGGTCCTCAAAAAACATTTACGCAGTCCCTAGGGGATTGTAGTGTACAAATGGCTGAACGCATTGGTTCTGGCACTAGAGAATACGGATCCTGAATTCCCCACACTGATAGTGTCTGACTCGTATTACTGTCCAGTCTTTAAATGAAAAATTACATTACTGGCGCCTGAATGGATTCAGAGACTCAAAAGGTAATACTATCAAGAACAAACTGCTTTGGGGAAAGGTGGCACAACTTAAAGACAGTTTGCCACAGGCTCATATAATACACACATTGAGTCATCAGCATGTTAGAATACACGTTGTAGGGAATTCATTGGCAGATTTAAGACTGCAACTGTAGCTGCGATTACTCGTTCTCACACGAGGGTAGATGAAGATATAACTGCTGTCAATGCTTCATGCAATGGCCTTTGCCTAAAAAATATCCAGCATAATATTTCTACCATTTCAAATTAATCGTGAAAGAATGCAATGGCATGGGAGGATCTACACTATATTATGAGAAAACGGGTAGTGATTTCCTGTGGGGCCATGAAAGCCGTTTTCTCCAAGTTCAAAAATAGAATGTTTACAAATCCAACAAAAAAAAACAATGTAGGGGTTGTCAGATTACTTTATTACATCAAAAATAAAGGTGTTTGTTGTAAGATATGCATGCCGATAATTTCCCATAAGAAGGCAACCTTTTTTTTTTTTTACAATATATTTTTATTGGTGTACATAAAGCGACAGTTTGTGTTTATAGAGTACAATACAATACCATTGTTACAAACAGTTAAGGCGAATAACCATTACGTGTATGAGGTAGAGTAACCAGGTGTAAGCCATGTAACACCTTGGTTTTCCCTTTATCACTTCAGCCAAACAAAGGAAAGATGCGAAACTCTGTCCACCCTAGACAACCTCCCCCACCATGATTCATTTATTGCACCCTCCCCCCTCAGTGCATAAAATGAATCACGGGATGTTGGGCTACATGTGCTCCTCTCCAGTGCCATTCAGAGATATATTATTGTGGAGGGATTTTACCACATAGAAAGGCTAAGTACTGTGAGAAAGAAAGAGTTAGTGCTCGCTATATATGTATTCGTCTGGGGTACTCATGTCTTTTGAAGTGTCCTGAAATTGTTCTATCAGTATGTCCTAATATTGGGCAATAAGGTAATTCCTACGGTCCACCCGCCCTTCTCTGTGAAGTAAAACGTTCTCGGTTTGTGCCCATTACAGAGTAGCCGTAACCCAGGTGGTGATAGGGGGGTGGGTGGGAGGAATGGTTGGGTCTTTCCAGCGAAAAGCAACATTTCGCTTTGGTAAGCAGACCAACAACATTCTATCAAACCATATTATTCGGACATTAATGGATTTAAAACAGCAGCTATAGTATTTTCAAAATGCATTCCATTTGTTCCTCCGATGTTACCATGTATATCCAAGAGCAAGTAGTCACAAAGGTTTTCCTTCAGTGGCTCTCCACTAATAATTCAAAACATTGATTTGCGCTGCCAGTGCATAGGATCCCAGAGCCCTTTTTATTTTTTATTAAATACTAATAAAATAAAATTTTCTTTACAAATGGCAATTTGTTAAAACAGTTGACAGCCTGCTATAATGAACAATTTTTGCTTTATTTTAAGAAGGCCATTTTAAAAAGTCACTACATTAATAAAAGTACCATGAAAAAGAAAACACTTTCACAAACCTTTTTAAAGAGAAAAAGTAAGAGAAAAGCAGGGAAATTGAGCTAAATAAGCTACCGCCTAGAGAGGCATGAAAACTAGTATTACAGGTAAGCAACTTAACCTTGTCCTCATGGGCTCTCCATTATTGATAATCGTAAACACTGAATAAAAAGGCAAGCCCATCCCAAATATCAGGCAGTAAAGGAGAAAAGAAAACAATCTTACTGGTCTGAAAGTATTCTTTAAAGGGCTTGCCTATCCTGGCATCTGCCCTGAAATCTGAATCAAGGCAGTAGAGACTTTGAATTTATCGACCAACCAACATAATGCGACTTTACGGATATCCACTAAGGAAATATTTCTCAACAAGGCAGTAATTTCAACTTTTCCCCTGTAGAATGTTAGGTAAACCCAAAAGCTCAAAGAATAACTTACTTTTTGTTAACAGAATACTATGCAAGAGACAATCTGAAATTACTTTGGGAAGAAAGCTTGAACGAGTCATCCTGAGCATTTTATTCTTAGGGAAAAATGAGTAAGGTTTAGGAAAGCACTTGGCCTGAATTTTACTGATGTTGCTTACAAATATCACCATACATAAAACAGAAAGGTGACCTTTAAAATAGATGAATGTTCAGTATTATTGTTTGTTGGCTCTACTAACCACAATGTGCTCCAGGAACCTCCACTTGTAGCAAGGCTTGATATCTTGGATATTGCTCATCACGTAGATGTAACCTTTTTGTCTTTTTGATTACAGACCAAAATCTTGAAATAAATTGATCTTCTGTCAGTTGGTTCAATGTGATTTTGACAAAAATCAAACATGAAGAAAATGGATGTGATGAATTTGTTGTTGAAACCTTGTGAAAACATTTTCTTTTAGAATGGCATTCACCAGGTTAACAAAACCAACCTACTGAAAGCCAATCTTGAATAAACCTATGTTTCATCAGGTTTGATTGTTGTTTTGTGGCTTTTAAGGGGAGGCAGCGCCTTCTAGAACTCCACCCTGCCCCTCCTCTAAAAGGCCTTCTTTCCTGCATACCATGGCCTCTTCAATACTCCTCCTTTCCATTTTACTCTCCCCCCCCCCCAAGCCTTTACTCCCTTTTCCACTTTACGCATATTTTTTTGTTTGTTTAACAAACACTACACTCCCACTCTGGATTCTTACTACTGATGGCAGAATATAGATTGTACGTAATTTTGAAGTCATAATATTATGGGTACCATAATATTTATGGTAGGTATATTGTTTTTCTTGTTTTAAATCCTATTGAAGTTTTAAATATCTACTACTATAATATGGTGGTTTTAATATCTGGTTTATGCTTTTTATTGTGTTTTTCAAATGTTCACTTTTTAGATATTGTATTTTATTGGGGTGTTTTTTTCATGCTTTAGCTTTATTTTTACATTTTAAAGTTGTAATTGTATTATTTTGGGTTGTTGGGATTTGTAAGAGTTTGGGGTGGATAGTTTTTTGTTAAAATAAATTGTTTTACATTGATATATTATAAACATTTGTCTTAAGTTTAATATTTGTCAGGATGTTGGGTTTTATAGTAGTAGTTTTAGTTGGGGAGTTTTTTTAAATTGTCAATATTTTTGAGGCCAATTAAATGTTTTATTTTACTATTTAAATATTTTTTGATTTATGGTTTGGGTTTTATAGGGGTATTGAGAGGGTATTTTGAAATTTAAATATTTTGTTTTAAATATTTGTGTATTTGGGTTAACATAGTTTAAAAAATGTATTCATAGAAAATTTCTTAAGAAATGACTAAACTTTACATTTTTAGTTATTTGTGTGACACAAAATTAAATGTGAATTTTTAATGTAACTTTATTTCATTATTAGATTTAATTATTTATTACTTTATTCTTTACTTTAATAGGTAGTACATTTGTGATATTTTAGTTTGGTTTATTTTATTTTGATTTACGTACATTTTTTCCCTTTAATTAATTTGGAGTTTGAATAGTAAATCTCTCCCACCCCCCAAAGATTCCAACACTTTCTCTACTAATGTTTAGTTTCCAGTGGGAATATTAAATTTGACTAGCCACCCACCCCCACACCTCCCCAATACCCCAACGCTTTCCCAAATATTGCTTTGTGTGGAGAGAGAATAGTAAATCTAAGAAGTCCAACGCTTTACCGAATGCTGTTCAGTTTGGAGTGAGAATAGTAAACCTGAACTCACCCACCACCTTTCCCCTCAATCCAACCCTTCCTCCAATGTTGCTTAGTTTGGAGTGGGGAATAGTAAATCTGACCTGTCACAAAAATGTACAATTATTGATAATGGAAATGGATTAAAAAATGTTTTACATTTTTGTAGATTTATATGAAATTATCTGATATTTAAAATGTTTATTTAGTAAAATATTTTGAAGATGTTTAGTTTGAACTTTCTTTTCAGATAAATCAATGTTAATAAATATATTTTTATTCATCTACGTATTGTAATTTACATATTTTAATGTTATATTTTAATGTGCACAAGTTATTTTTTATTAGTTGTAATTTAAAATGCTTATCTTTTTAAAGCATTACAAAATACATGTATTTGCATTCTATTAAAAAAAATTAAAAAGTATTGCAACATTTTAAAATTAAGTAAATACACTTAGGGGTCGATTCCGATTCGGGCCGGAAATTTCTCCGACCGAGCCGGACCCGGAGAGATTTCCGACCGAATCGGACCCGTGCAGTCCGACCGAACGAGTACGATGCGTCCGTATGTTATCGGACTCGAGTCGGGTCGGACTCCCATTGAAGTCAATGGGAGCCGGTCATACAACGCGTACGCGGGCTCCCATTGACTCAATGGGTGCGAGGCGGAGAAGGGCGCCCCTACAGCGGGTACGCGGCGAAGCGATTCGCGCCGTACACGCACAGGTAGGGGGACCCTTGGGTCCCCCTGTGTGCGACTCTCGCACGGCTACGCGTACAGGGGGTCCGACACGGACCCCCAAAGTACGGCTCCGACAGCTCTTTCGAGCCGGAGTGCGCGGCTCGGTCGGACTGCCCGCGGCGCGCATCGTACTTACCCGGCCGGGAACGTCTCCATTGCGCGGTGCGAGTCGAGTCCGAGCGAGTCGGTCGGAGCGGTTCGAGCCGGGAGCGAGTCGGTCGGAGCGGTCGGGACGCCCGGACGAGTCGGTCGGCGATTTCGCATCGTACTCGCTCGGCCGGACCCGCGTACGGTTCGGTCGGGAAACAGGGCTCCGAATCGGATCCGGTAAAGCCGAATCCGATTCGGAGCACTACCGGCCGAGATCGGAATCGGCCCCTTAATGTTTTTGAATTTTCTTTTCAGTGTTTTACACTATTTTGATCTTTGTTAATTTTAAAACTTGACGTAATCTATATTTTTGCATTACAGATTTTCTAGCGTTAGATATTTTTGTAGGACGATATCTTGAAACCAGTATTTTTGTTATTTTAACGATCAGTATAGGTTTTTCATATTATGGTTGTCTATATTTTGCGCTCAATATTATTGGAGTTCGATATTCAGAACTACAGCCCTAGCACTCCTGTTTCACTTCCTTTTTTCAAACCTTTCATTCCGCCTCCTGCATTACTCCTGCTTTTTAAACAAATTCCGTACTCCCACCATACCTCTTTTTCAAAACCCTTACTCCCCCAACTTTACTTTTTACAAACTCCTTACACCCACCCCGCTTAACTCCCTTTTTCAAATCCATTACTTCCACTCCATCGTTCCTCGTTTTTACCCACACCCTTTACTCTATTTTTCAAAACCTTACTGCTGTTTCAGCCTTACTAATTTGTTTTTTCCATTTTTTTAAACAAACCCCATACTACCTTTGCCGCATTACTCCTTTTTTTCTTTTTTAACAATCCCCTTACTGGCACTTTACTCCTATGTCCAAACCCTTACTGCCTCTCCCGCTTTACACCTGTTTTTTTTTTTTACAGACTTGCTCGCCTTCCCACCTTAATCTCATTTCCTTTACAAACCCCTCGCTCTGTACTCTTTTTTTCCAAACAAACTCCTTACTCAGTCTCCCACTTTTTAGGTCGAGCATTCGAGAGCTCTTGTATATACTTTAGTATATACTTTTATACTTTAGTGTATACTTATGTGTATGTACTTTGTGGGCTCTGGAGATCAGCCCTAGGACTTGTCTGCTTCCGCGTAGGGACTTTTTTTTCTGTTAACCTGCCTCTATTTAACTTTCTTGATAGAAAACGACCAGCAGAGGTCAGTAAAATACCAGAATCACTTTAGAATTCTCTTGATTCCAGTCCATAGAAATTGTCTTCCACGTGCACCCGTAGACAATAAAAAAAAAATTTAAATCTTGTATTTTCAGTGATATGACCACCGAAGGCCCTGATTTTATATTAAAAACAGCTTTGGACTATACCATTTCCCGCTGAAAGGCAATATTTCTCTCCATGTGTTCCCATACCTGGCGTGTCACGCAGTTTGGTGCTTACTTTCCCTCCATGTTAAAGAACAGTAGATGTTTCAGCACCAAGGCTAATGTGCTGCATAGTTAAATAAATATAAGGTCCCAAAGGCGAGACCGATTGCATTGCAAATGCTTGTTTGTTTTTGCAATCATTTACTCTAACTTGTGCTTTCCTTTAATTTTTTCTTTTACAATCCCCTCCTTTAACCATTTTTTTTTTTTTTAAACCCTTACAACTCCCTTTTTTAACAAGCATCTTATTTCCCCTTGAACAGATTTAATTTCTTAACTTGGTAAGGAGCTCATTTAATTGTGAAAGAATCTAGTTTGCCAGCTGTTGTCTATCAGTAGGTAATATTACCAGTGCTCTATTCCTAAATGATCTAGGCTTATTACTGTAGACTTTGACGAAATGATCTCACCTTCCACATTATAAACATAGGTTCTGTCTTTTTTTTTTTCCCCTTCTTTTTCATCTTTATATATATGGCCTTTTACACTGTCCAACTACTTAGCTTCTGGAACTATATTCTTCTCTGACTGAACTGCTAATCCTTTATTTTTTCTGAACAGTGATCAAATTGGCGATGATCTAATTGACCACTAAATCTATAAACTCTTCACGGTAAGTAAGGGGGATTACCACTTTTGCTAAAACATTCTTTAACTCACCTAGTCCTTTATAATATAGCAATGCTTTCTTTTTTCTTTCTGGCCTACCGCCAAATGATTAAGAGCCTGATTACAAGTTCGGCAGTCTTACCGCCCTGTTCCCAAGAAGACCACCACATCGGTGGCGGTCTCCTGCCCGCCTTACTACAATGTTTCCGCTGGGTCAGCGGTGGTGTTTGACGGTGGTGTGTATTCTTTTAATATGTGTTGATGTAGGTGTGTATATTTTGACTGCACAAGTGTTAAATGTACACATATAATGACGTGAAAAAATAGTACTTTCCCATTGCTGTAGTCCGGACCATATGTGCCCAGTCAAAGGGTAAATACTGCAAAACGGACTTACCTGGATTTAGGCGCCAACCGGGTTGTTTTCTTAAGGGTCAAGATGCTGCTGTGAAGGGGGGGCCTGGAGGAAGGGATCCACTTGGGAGACGAGGAGAAGAAAAGGAAATGGGTGAGTATCCACCACAAATCCTTTGATTCCACTGCCTCAAAGCGGTCTGTCTTCCAGCCACGGTCGGCTCGTCAGAAAGCCAACTCGTCATTCCAACGGCGGTGAACTTCTCTGTACCGCCCTATGACAGCTGCTTTTTCCTGACTGCCGTCAAGGTGGGAGGAAGTCGGCAAATGGCTGGCGGTGTCAGCAGTGCTCCAGCGGTCTTTCGTACAGCAAACCTGCCAACAGTCGGCGGTGGTGACTCTGATGCGACAGCAGTCCCAAAACTGCCAAAGTCGTAATCGGCCCTAAATGTGCTAACATACCTTAATAAGTCTTGATGGTCTTAGTTCAGTGTTAACTCCTTATCCAAAAAAGCTATGTACCTTTCTATCAAAAAAATCTCACGTGTTCACAAAAGGCAGAAAATTATTTAGCAAAGGGTTATTTTTCTCTATCAATGGAATATTCCAGGTTGCAGCATTCTCACTTACATGTGATAAAACAAAAGTTAGTTTAATCTTTCAGGAGGTGCCAGAGCAGCAGCGGCTGCTACCGGACGGGGTGGGAAGGAGAGAGGAGAGGAATTAAATAATAAGGACTTACCTTTAACGGCTGGCCGCCACCTCTCCTCCATCCTTGTTCTCTTCCTGTCCTGTCGGGGCTGGCAGCGAGAAGCACTCGGGCAGACAGGCTCCCGTGAGCCAATCACAATGCTGCAATGCAGCGTTGTGTTTGGTCTGAGGGCCGTGGATCGGCGCTCAGACTGCAACAGGAAGCCTGTGCATGTTCCTGACCAGGCTGTGAAAGGCAGCCTGGTAGGAACATGCAAACCTCGTATGAACTGTTTGGTCGGCCCAAGAGCGCCGGCCAAACAGTTTATGTGGACTTAGGGAGTGCACAGTACTCCTCCCCTGGCCAGCCCTGCCCCACCCCACCACTGACTGCAATAGGGAAAATAAAATGATAATAACAATAGTTATTATAATTTTATTTTTCCTTTCTGCAGTGGGGCGACGCTCCTCTGCCTTAGTGGAGGAGCCGCGACTGTGCCAGGGCTATGATCAGGGTGACCACAGAAGTAGGATGTGTAATAGACTTTGGGGCATATTTCTTAAGGTTTTGTGTCACCATTACACTACGCAAAACCTAAATTAGATTTATCAAGCCACACATGGCCACCCTGCATGGTCCCGAGTAGCTTGATAAATCTAGAAATAACGCAAGGAAGCACATTACTCTGCAGCAGGGAGGAGTTACATGGGCGGAGCATGGGTTTTCCCCTGCATCCAAACATGTATTTTGGCGCATTCCCAAATTTACCCTAAAACTGTGGTAGACCTGAGAATGTGTCTAAATGCTACTCCTCCCCAGGAGAGGTGTAACGAGGAGAAATAGGTTTATTTCTCCTCGTTTTTACCTCTTTCTACGTGTGCTGCATTCTGCAGCACACATCAAAAGAGGAAAAAGCCTCTGAGGATTTATTTTTGTGCAGGAAGGTGTCCCTTCCTGCACAAAAACAATCCTGCCTACAATGCAGGCAGCTTGCACCAGGGCACAAGGGAGCCAGTGTTGGCACTAGGCAGCCAAAAGTGCGCCAGTGCTAGGAAATGGCATGAATGTGCAGTATAATGGTAATTATGGTGCATTCCTGCTCTTTGACTTTCACACAGCAAGATGGCTTGCTGTGAATTTTTGATAAATATGGCCCTTAATATCTCATAATAAATGTGGCTATATGTCCAAGGGTGTATGTAGCTGTTGCCTTTCTTCGCAAAGAAACTCTCTCTTGCTTACCTATATTTAACTCTGAGTACAGTCTTACTCTCAGACCTGACTGAACTGACCTCCTGCTGCATTTTGGTTACAATATCTAGAATTAGAGATGAGGTAGTTTTAGAATCCGTCACTCAGGTTTAAAGATAATGTGGGCAAGGAATTTGTTACCAAGCACTAACCATGCACTCTGCCATAAAAATGGAGTAAAATAGAAAACAAAGACATTGGATATCACCACTCCAACTGGGCGTGGATATCTAAATGCAATAGGAGGTATCTTAGTAATGTGCCATTAAAAGTCTGCATCTAACCTTAACTGTGGAAATGATTTATATGTAAAGAACTCTTTGTCCTGGTATGAAGCATAACAAGAGTTGAGTAACTTTATATATGATCACCAGTCCTCTTTTGGTAAAGTAACTTCTGCAAACTTTGGAAGTATGCAGTTTTCTGATGAATATAACTTAGTTTCCACTTGACGGTTGTGCAACTGGAAAATGAATAAACAGATAAACAGTTTGTCGTGCCTATTCTTAAAAATACATATATCGGGGGCGTGGCCTAGCGAGCTAAGATGGCGGTCGCACCTTGAGTGTGCTCCCGGACCCCTCCGCTATCCGGCCGTAATCTGCCCGTCCTATAACCCATCTAATGCTGAAACCCGGCGATATCCACCGCCGAGGCATGCCCTGACGAGACTCCTGGCTGGGTGGACCTGAGACACCAGGAGCACACCACAATCCGACCTGTCCGGCCGGTGCTCACTTCCAACATGGCGGCTATTTGGTACCTGCGGCCTTGAGCGGCGCTGTCCAGGCCTCTGACGAGCTGTTGGCCTGGGGGAGCCATAGAGACCGAGGGACCTTGTGGGGACGAGAGCGGTCCCGGCACCGCCGGCCTCCTCGCTCCCTGGCAAAGCTGAACTCTCCGCCGAATCCAGCCCGCCGTGATCGTGCTTGGCGCCGCTGGCGCGAAAATTGCTCCCGGCCCCCTGCCTCGGCGGGGACACCCGCATCTGTGTCTGGCTTCCCCGTGGCGCTGCTGCGGTTTCGGCCGTGCCATCAGGCGGCAGGACTCTGAGGTAGTGGACTGGGGGCCGGCGGCGTGTGGGACCTGGGCGCGGAGCACCGGCCTGCGGGGTGACCTGAAACCCTCCCCCTCCTCCTCCCGTACCTGCTGAGGTTGGCCCCGAGAGAGGCGCTGTCCCTGCCGCCCTCCGGTGCGGCGATCCTGCGGCTGCATTCGGCTCCAGGCGACATTGAGGTGGTGGTGGCGGCCGTTGCATCGTGCGGCGAGAAGCGGGAGCTGGCTGCGGGAGATCCCTTGGCTGCAGCGTACCCCTCTGGCGGTGGAGACCCAGTGATCAGCTGACTACGGAGCGGTGAGTCCGGGCGCCGGGGAGGGCTAGAAGCTGAGGACCGAGACCCCGTGCGCCCGGCCTGCGCCCGGCCTGCTTGGGTGAATTGGGTGCTGCTCTGTGTGGTCCGGCCCGCTGTCTTGGCCTGCTGCGTCTCCCTGCCCCGCCTGCAGTGCGTCGGGCCTCCGTGGCCCCGGCGCCCACCCCGCGATCAAGCTCCAGCGGCTCCCTGCTCCTGAGGACTGTTTCTCTCCTCCTCCTCCCTCCTTGCCTGGAGGGGCCGCTGCTGCCACCGGGGCCGCCCCATTGGCGAGTAGAGGTGTCTGGGTCCCCCTGTGGGGGTAACGACAGCAGCCACACTCCGGCCCTCTGCAACGTTGCCGTGAAATCGGCCGCCATACCGGGCGGTGGGGGGCGACGGACCTGTTGTGGTGGCAAATCCTGGAGATGACGCTGCTGCACTGAGAGGTGGGATCCGGCGTTTGGCAGCCTCCAGACCGGGACCTGCTAGGGGAGCCTCCTGTGCGCCTCATACGCTGTGCAGCCTGGGCCCCGTGCGGTGCTGGACCGGCGGGCCTGCTACTCCCCTTACCCCGCTGCGGCGGGCCCTGTCTCCTGGGCTCTGGACTCCTCCCTGCCGGCCTGCGATCTGTTGCGGTGGGCCTACTGGATCGGAGTCTCCCCGTGACATACACCCTACATATCAGTGCCCCGTCCTGGGGAACCGGTGGCACAGAGAAGGTTGGTCTCCCCTTGATCGGCATTACCGCACTTACTGACACTGTGGCCCCTCTGCTGGAGAGGCCTCGCTGGCAGATCGGGGAGGGACACCGTTGTGCTACCCCCCGCCACGGTCGTGGCCCAGGAGGGTCCAGGTGGCGGCAACTACCGTGGGGCGTGACGACTGGCACAACATTCCTCCGACTCTGAATTGACCTGCAGGAGCCGGGTGCGGTCTGGGGTCTCCCGCTCCGGAGGATTTGGTACCTGCCTTGGGGCCTCGCCGGGGGTGGCTGCACCGCCTCGCGGGTCGACTGGTGTGGGGACCCAAGGCTCTGGGTCCTACCTGCGCCTCTTGCCCCGGGTCGGGGGCCACGAAGACGCTCTACGGCGCTGTCTGAACTCGGACCCGCGGAGTGCCGATCATGGGTCGCGACAAAGTGGCCAAGACCCCGGCCACCCAGACTAAAATGGACCGTTTTACCACCACAGATGCCGGGGCGGTTGGAGGACCCATCGACAAAGACGCCCCACCGGCCGCTGACCTGACTACCATACTCCAGGCCATACATGCCTCACAGTCCTCTGTGGAGGGGAAAATTGCAGAGGTCCGAGTAGACATTACCCTCATCCAGCAAGACATGCGAAATGCGGTGACCCGAATCACGGAGACGGAGTCCCGCATCTCCACGGTGGAGGATGACGTCCACCAACTCAAGGAACAGGTCAGCCGTCTCCAATCTCACACCCAGGAGCTTCATCGGCGGGCGGAAGACGCTGAAAACAGAGCCCGTCGTAACAACCTCCGCCTAGTGGGATTCCCGGAGGGAGCGGAGCAGGGTCGCCCAGCGGACTTCGTGGAAAAATGGCTTCGCTCCTGGGTCACCGAAGGCTCGTTATCCCCATGGTTCGCGATCGAACGAGCGCACCGCTCCCTTGCCCCCAGACCTATCATGCGAATCCTTAATTTTAAAGACCGTGATTCCATCTTGGCTGAGGCCCGCAAACAGCAGGGTCTTCGATACGACAACCACACGATTATGGTCTTCCCCCGATTACACCCGAGAGGTCCAGAGTCAACGCCGATCGTTTGGGGAAGTTAAGCAAAAGTTGCGTGCCCTTAACGTCCAGCACAGGCTCCTTTTCCCAGCACGTCTGCGAGTGGTTTTCTCCAACAAGACCCTCTTCTTTGACACCCCGGAGGAGGCATGGACCTGGGCCACGGAGGAACGCCCCCTGAGAGCCGCCGACCATCCATCCGCGCCGGGTAGGCTGACCCGAGGATCCGGCAATCGAGAGGCTCCTGGCCCCCGGCCCCAGCGCACTCGCTCACGCAGACGCCGAGGTCAGAGAAGGGCCCGCTCTGATTCCCCACCGGGCCCCTCCCGACAACCAACTCCGCTACCTGGAGGGCCTTCCGGTCTGAGGCGGTCAGGATCCTCGGGACACTTGGACCCTGGAGGCTCCTCGCCCCGACCTTCATCGCTGGACCTTCCGGACACTGAACTGTCACGTAGCCCACTGCTCCTCAGAGACCCCACATGAGCGCGTCTCTGCCCGCCGGGCCTGGCTCCGCGGCCGGAGACGGCAGCTCGACTAGTCAATGCTACAACCTCAGACGGACTTAAATACGCACATCCTGCAATGAGGAGGGGTCCTCCACGTTTCCCAGTCCCGAACGTATTAGTTTGGTCTTTGTTGTTTTCCAATGTTAGGGCGACAGATGCTTCCGTTCCTGAAGTATAGGGTGGGGGTTGGGTTCGAGTGGGGGACAGTTGTCCCGGGTTCTATGTTGTTTTTGTCTTTTGTTTTTCTCATACCAGCACTTCTGCCTCATCCTGTCACAGATATACAATGACAGACCTTCTCCCTCAGTGTCCTACACTTCACGCGCGTCCACTGCTACGCTCCCTGTTCATATGGGGCACTCCATCACTAAACCTGCCTCTCCATGTCTAACGATCACTCAGGTCTAACAGCACTTCACGTTGTGTTATGGAACGTAAACGGTCTCCTTGACAAAGTTAAACGCACAGCGGCCCTGCGCTATGCACAGCGCCATAGGGTAGACATATTGCTGCTTCAGGAGACCCACCTAGTGGGCAACCGCTGCCCCTTCCTTGCGCGTTATGGCTATAGCGGGGTTTGGCACGCAGGTTTTACCCGGGGATCCCGAGGGGTGGCAGTCCTGCTGCGCCGCGCTCTGCCCTTTGTTGAGCGTAAAGCAATCCACGATCCGGGCGGTTGCTTTCTCATTCTGGAAGGCAGCATTGGGACCCAGGCCCTGAATTTGATAACGGTGTATGCTCCCCCCTCTCTGCTGTCCTCCACGCTCCGGCGCCTCACTCCACTTATAGCCGCCCTGCCTCCGGGGACCACTGTGGTGGGGGGAGACTTTAACGCAGTCATGGCCCCAGCTTTTGACTCCGATGCGACCCCTTCTATCTCTCGGGTTTCCCAATCCACAATCTTTTCGAACTGGGCTGCGAATCTGGGACTTAGTGATGCATGGCGCCTCTGGCATCTGAACACTGCTATGTTCACTCACACTTCGGCCGCCCACCACACACAAGCCAGACTAGACTATCTGTTTCTCCCGGCCCTAGAATGTCGATCGATCCAAGCCATCACTATCCTTCCCAGAGGCCTTTCGGACCATTCCCCAGTATCTATGCACCTGGGTAGCCTCCCGGCCTCTTCACGACCGATTTGGCGGCTCAATGCCTGGTTTCTCCAGGATGAAGACTTCAAGAAACATGTAGGGCTTGAGCTCCATCATTACTTCGCGGATAATCAAGGATCGGTCTCGTCCCCTGGTACCTTGTGGGAAGCCGCCAAGGCAACCATTTGCGGTTTCGACAAAGGCCAACTCAAAATCCAACGCACGAAGCAGGAGGCCCGGCTCTCACTCCTAGAGGCCCAAGCAATCAGGCTGGAAGCCTGTCCACCCGATGAACATACGGAGGCGCGGGACCGGAGACTTACCTTCCTCAGAGACGAGCTTAGGCAGGCCTCCATGGAGTCCGCTAAGCTGCTATGGAGGTCCTCCGTGGCGAGAGTGTATGGATGGGGGGATAAAAACGGGAAACTTCTTCATCGTCTGGCCACCTATCCAATGGCTAACCGTATTATTCCCGAAGTGGTGGACCCCAAGGGGCAGACACACCAAAATCCCACGGCGGTGGCCCAGTGCTTCGCCTCTTATTATGCCTCTTTATACTCTGCTCGGCCCCCAGATCTCGCCCTATCGGAACTTCTCCAGAATGAAGGATTCTCACTCCCGCGGCTCACTGACGCGGAAGCGGGTGATCTAGATCTCCCGATCACTCCAGAAGAACTTAGCGACGCTATCTCCCGTATGGCAGCGGGCAAGACGCCGGGTCCAGATGGCCTCCCGCAAGAATTTTACGCGTCCTACCGGGCCACGCTGATCCCCCATCTGCTGGAGGTATACCGTGAGGCAGCGGACCGTGGTTTCTTCCGTCCTGAGACGGATCTTGCCACCATCGTGGTGATCCCTAAGTCCCAACCCCCCTCGGTCCACTGCTCGGACTACCGCCCCATTTCCCTTATTAACTCAGAACTCAAGATCTTTGCCTCAGTTTTGGCGCAACGTCTACGCCCTCATTTGGCCAAATTGGTCCATCTGGACCAGTGCGGTTTTATGCCCGGCCGGGGCACCAGGCACTGCCTGAGAAGGCTCTACCTGGCTCTGGCGCACCATCAACAACTGACTCCTGATCTCTCCTTGCTTCTCGTGGATTTTGAGAAAGCGTTTGATTCGGTGGATTGGCGGTACCTGGATGCAGTGTTGTCAGAGACGGGATTTGGAACTCCCTTTCGCAACCTGATTAAGACCCTCTACTACAAGCCGCAGGCCCAGGTGATGGTCAATGGAGGTCTATCCAGCCCCTTCCCCATTGGGAGGGGCACGAGGCAGGGTTGCCCCCTTTCGCCCCTCCTGTTCGCATTAGCGATGGAGCCCTTTGCCTCGCTCGTCCGCGCCGACTCGCTACTTACAGGATGGCAGTGGCCCGGTTTGGAGGAGGACAAGATCGCCCTCTACGCCGACGACGTCCTGCTTTTCCTGTCGGATCCAGCCCGCTCGGGGCCTCGATGTCTCCGGGCCCTGCGTCTCTTCGAACGTGTCTCAGGTCTCCGATTGAACGCGGCCAAGTCGGTCCTGGTCCCCCTTCATTTATCGAGAGAATGCTTCGACTGGCAGTCCTCGATCCCACTCCGGCGCCAGTCATTTAAGTACCTGGGGATCTGGGTGACGCTCCTTCCTGATCTCGCCTGGGCTCTCAATGTCACTCCACTGGTGAAACGGGTACGCGCGGATCTCCTTCGCTGGCAAACATTGCTGTTGAACCTCATGGGCAGGATCGCCCTTTTTAAAATGATGGTCCTACCACGATTCCTCTACATGCTCCAAAATACACCCCCCACCTTCTCGCGGTCCTGGTTCAGAGAGATGGACAGTTTGGCCACTAAATTCCTCTGGGGAGGGCGGCGGCCGAGACTGGCTCTAGGTCATTGTAGAATTCCACCCTTTGATGGGGGGCTGGGAATGACAAACTTGCACCTATATTACCTGGCGACGAGGCTTCTCACTGTGCACGATTGGTTCAATGGTGGATGGGCGGATCCGGCCTACCGATTGGAATTACATGCTTTGGGTTTTTCCGATATCCAGGGGATGCTGTACGGAACCACTATCCCCCACACTATTCCAAGGATCACCCGTGGGGTGTTCTTGGCCTGGCGAGCGGCCCTGCGCCATACCCGCTGGTCGGGCAGACTAACCCAATGTACCCCTCTGTGGAGTGGAACATGGCTCAAAGATGTTGCTTCTCTCACCGGATTCAGAGTCTGGGATCTCATCGGCATTTCTCAGCTGGGAGATGTCTGGCACGGAAGCCACATTCGCGAATTCTCAGACATGCAGACCCGGTTCTCCCTCCACGCCTCCCAGTTCTATCGCTATCTTCAACTGCTCCACGCACTTCATGTCCACATTTCGGAAGGGACCCCCTGCCTGCATACAGCCCACCGGAGGCACAGGTCATGACTGGCAACCTGGGAAAGGGGGAATTTCTCGTATCTACCGATCCCTCACGAACAATACCCCCAACTCCCTCTCCTCTCTCCGGGATAAGTGGGAGGGCTGGATAGGCTCCCTAGAAGATGCTGATTGGAGAGACGCGCTGATGGCCCCTAAAACTGTTACTGCTTCAGCGCGACTCCGCTTAGTTCAAATATACTATCTGCACGCGGCCTACATCACACCACTGCGCATGCATCGCTCTGGGCTCCGGCCTGGGGCGTCTTGCCCCCGTTGCCAACGTTCCCAAGCAGATTTCTATCACATGGTATGGCTCTGTCCCGCAGTTACACGATACTGGGAATCAGTGACAGCTGAACTTACGGAGGTCTTGGGTTGGGAGGTCCCACTGAATCCACTCAACATCCTTTTAGGGGTTACTGATGGATTAAATGGGAACAGGGCCGAGAAGCTCTGCCTTACCACGGCACTGATGGTTGCTAAACGAGATATCGCAGCCCTTTGGCTGGACCCACTGACCCCCACTGTGGCACGGTGGCGACGGGGGGTGGACTGGTGTGCGGCGCAGGAGCGGCCAATGTATGTCACTCGCGGCTGCCCCAGAAAGTTTCGAAGGGTGTGGGGTAAATGGATCGGGTGGGTGGAAAACTGAACTTCCTGAGGCTGCTCCTTGAACAGGGTTGTGGACAATCTTGCCTACTATTTTTTGCTGGACCCATGCGTGTGAGATTATCATTCTGACTTCTATCACTGTTGGATACTGATCATTGGGCGGAAAGCTGGATTGTTACTTGTTGCAAATGTGTTAACTTAAAATCAATAAAAATTGGTTATCAAAAAAAAAAATACATATATCACGCTAAAAATCCCTTGTACGAGTACACAATTGTATATACATTTAACATCTGATTCTGTAAACCCTCCAGAAATTCCAGGAGAGTTTCCGGGCTGAGGTATGGTGGACTGAGAGATGGTTTTTTTTATTCCTTATTTCCTCCAAGCATGCTCAACATGATTATAGTTCTCAAAGGGGAGGGGTTAACGTAACACATTTTGGTAAGAGTGATGGAGAATTGGGGTATTCTTATCCACCAAGTGAATGGGTCATAAATAAAGCTGTGATGTGGTTTCCTGTGTGGAGTTGTTTTACTTGATGATAAGGTGCACCATTCTAGAATGAACGATTGTGTGAACAACAAATAGTTTTTTTTCCTTTGCGCAGCCTTTCTTCCTTTGTTCGCCACGGTGGAAAACAAGGCAACTAAAAGTAAGGAGGTGCTGCAGGAGGGCTTAAATTATAATTGTGTCTGCTTGTTTGGAGAGGTCGACAGTCTCTTCAGAGAGGCATAGGTCCATGATGGTGCATCTTTCTAGCGTTTCAGGTTTATGCATTAGGGATGGGGAGGGTTCCAGCAAACAGCCAGTCAAATGGAAAATTGACAGGATGGAGAATACAAAGCCTCGAGACTGAAGATGGAATGATGGCTTTGTATTAGCATGTGTTGATTTTTGCTGAACTTTTGGTGTTATGTCGTGTGTATTTTTGTCAGGCATAGAGTGCACTTCTAGCACAGTGGTTTCCTGTATTTCATTGTGAATAAAACAACATATTTTAATATTTGCACATTTGTTTGGTATACATTTATTTTTTAATTTTTGTGTATTGTTTTGATGTTCAAATCATTGCAATTGCTTATGCTGGTGGTCCCCAGCTTCCAATAATGGCTCAGTGTGAGACCCCCAAATTCCTGTTATGAAGCATTGGGGGTCCACAGTAGTCAAAAGGTTAAGAACAACTGTTTGAAGCATATCTCTGTCGTGTGTTTATGGGGGTAACTAGGAAAGGGATGGGGGTGACTAGGAAAGGGATGTCAACAGTCGAGAGAGACGCTTCTTTCTATAATGAAAGGTTCGGTTCTTGGTGATCCTTACAGGGTTGTTGGGAAGAGGCAGTTTATTTTACATAATGTGGTGCAATACAACGGACTTTGTTCGAAAAGGCAGTTTTGTTTTTGAAGAGCACTTACTATAAACTAGTAAAACGGCATAAAAAAAATCCATCAATGGAAGGAAAGAATTTTCCTTCCCAGCTTTGGCTCACAAAAGAAGGAAACCAGAAATATGCCCAATTTAAGGAGCTGTCAAAGGTACTTACGACAAACAAGCATCCAGAAGACCATTTCTGATAATGCAGAAAAAGTTAATTATTGCAAAAGCTAGCATCACGGATTATTTACGTAATCATTTTCTCGCTACAACATAATTCAGGACTGGTTTAAATTATCATTTAAGTATCAAGAGCCCGAGCTTGCTGTGTGGCGAACCTAGAGCAGCCATTTAAAACATAGTCAGGATTATCCCAACATGGCACAAGGGGAGGTGGCGCAGACGCCACCTTTAGGAAGTCTCATTTAATGATCTCCCCACAAAATTCCGTATTAAAGGGAGTTTCACTCATCTTTTCATCGGTCATCTTTTTGTGTTCCTATAGTCACCCCCCAGTTAGAGTATGCCCAGACGTGGGTACCGTGCTCGCCATACCTCTGGAGTCAAGCTATCCTTGCTGATGAGGGGTGATGCCCCAAAACCGGTCCTGGAATGCTTGTTTCCGGTCCGGGGAGGACCGGGCCTGGCAGGTCGGGCTGGACTGTTCCCATGGGGAGCAGGGTCAAGACTGATTTTCAGATGGCTGGGTCCAAACAGGAATGGCATGGTTAGCCAAAAAAAAAAATGGATTTAGGCCCAGATCTCTGTACTGGGGCTGAATGTTTTACAGTGTTCAGCATTCCGTCCATCTTTTTGTGTTGCTAAACAATTTCTTATACCATGAAGAGTTGTAGGACTTGCGTTATATGGGTGAATTACCTGATCATTCTTACCCACTTTGCCCCTGTACTTGTTAAAATCAAGTATACAGGTGGGTTTGTGAACTTTGGCCAACTGACTGCAAACCATGAGTGGAGACGTGATATCATCATGGATTGTAGTGAACATGTACATATGCCCATCTATTGGAGAATTTGACAGCAAGTAGTTTGTTCGAACACAGCACAGTGCTCTGATGTATTTGGAGGTTATTACAAACAAGCTCCTGCAGGAATCCTTTGTGGCAACATCGAACTCTACTGCATGCCACAGTGCCTTTGTGCTGCTCACTGAACAGCTCTACCCCTGTATAGAAGTTGCTCACATAAAGGTTATAACCATTATGAAGGGGTGATTGGACAAACTCACACACAAACTTTGCCGTGATGCCAAGCATGGAAGGGCAACCTACATAGTCCTTCCCTGTATACACTCTCAAGCTGTGCACATAACTAGTAGAACTCTCATACAGCATGGACATTTAGATGCCATAACAAGCTCTTCTGCTCAGTATGTACTGCCTAAACAGCAGCTGCCCCTTGTACAGGATCAAGGACTCATCAATGGCTATATTCTTCCCAGGAGAAGACAAATGTTCCATGACAGGCCGAATTTTGAACAACCTGTTGTGGTCTGGATGATCCGCAGGCAATACAGCAAAATTGTCAATGAAACGCAACAAGCTGCAATAGCAAAAAACAATCTCTGCTCATGACTATGTGAACCGCTTTCTGCCTATGACCAGTGCGAAGCTGAGAGCTACCCAAATCGTGCAAGTAGATCAGAAAGAATATACTCTTGGTTTAGGCACTATCCCCATTTTGAGCTTAAGGCCCAGAAATGAATTAAATTCCCCAAGTGAAGTGCACTTAGCTTCTGGATTCTGCAATCTGAACAACTCCTGCAAAGAATTTCTCCAAAGATACTAAAGGAGACACAAAAATAATTACTTAAACTTGCCACATACCCAATACCACAGCATACTTTAAGGTATGATGTGTTGTTATGTGTATTTGTAAAGCGCACTATCACCAGTGAGTGCATTCTGGAGTCTGTGTGTGTGCCCTAGCCCTACCTATGGTAGGTTGGTTAATTGAAAAGCTAGGTCTTTAGCTTCTTGCAGAATTCAAGCAGAGAAGAGGAGGCTCGGATGTGGAGAGGGAGGTTGTTCCACGCTTTAGGAGCGATGTAAGAGAACGCTAGTCTTCCTGATCTGCTTCGGTGTATGTGTGGGATGGTTGCACTCAGTAGGAGTCCTACGGAGCAGAAGAGTCCGGACGGTTGGTGGAAGGAGATAGGCCCCATCTACCTGAACAGTCATGCGTTGTGGAGTGCTTTGAATGTGTGTGCCTGTGAGGAGTTTGAATTGAGCACGTTTGTGTATTGGACACTAGTGTAGTTCCCTGAGGTGTCGTATAATGGGAGTTCTGTGAGGGAGGTTGAGGATGAGTCTGGCTGCAGAGTTCTTGATGGTCTGTAGTCTTCTAGCGAGCTACTTAGTGATCCCGGTGTAGAGGATGTTCTCATAGTCCAACTTGCTTGCGACTAGGGCGAGTGACAGTTTTTCTTGTGTTGCTTGCGAGCCATTTGAAGATCTTCCCCAGCATCTTCGGGGTGTGGAAGCAGGATGCAGTGACAGCGTTGACTTACGCAGTCATGTTCAGTTTGCTGTTGATAATTATTCTCAGGTTCCTGGCGTGGGTCCAAGTTAGGCAGGCCACCAGTTGTAGTTCCATGGTGAGGTGTTCTTGCTGAACTTCACTACTTCTGTCTTGTCCGTGTTGAGCTTAAGATAGTTGGCTTTCATCGAGTTAGCGACTTTGGTCATACAAGTGAACTTGTTTCTTGTTTTGGGAGTCTTGTCTGAGGGGGAGAGTTTGAGTTGCGTATCATCACAGTAGGAGAGGATGAGGCTTTGTAGAAATAAGGTGCCAGACTGACAGCTTGTGTTCTAACTGTTAAGAAGGAGCAGATCCAGTGGAGAGTGGGTCCTTGGATGCCAATCTCACGTAGGTGCCGGTTGGGGTGTGAGTGTCAAATGCTACAGAGAGGTCCAGGAGAATGAGCGCTGCCATGTCTCCTCTGTCAAGGATCATGCAGATGTCACCTGTGATGGCAAGGAGAGCTGTTTCTGTACTATGATTGGGCCTAAATCCAGACTGCATGGCATCAAGGAGAGGGTGGTTGCAGAGGTGGTTGGTGAGGCGTCAGTTGATTAGCGTCTCCAAGACCTTTGCTGGGTCTATAGTTGGAAAGTGTAGCTGGGTCAGCAGATGGTTTCTTGAGTAGGGGCATGACGGTGGCATGTTTCCAGGTGTACAGGAATGTGGCTGAGTAGATTGAGGCATTGAGGATGGGTGTTAGTGCTGCATTGATTGGTAGGAGTCCTTTGGTGAAGGTGTGGTGGGGGCAAGGGTCAGATGGACCCCCCCAGGGGATGATCTTCATGGTAGCAGATTTCGACAGTGGTGACAGCAGGCTACAAAGTCAGGGTTCGTTTATCAGCTGTGATGGGGTGCATGAGTGGTGGGTGTGGGACAGTGCATGAGACCTTTTAGGAGGTGCAAGTGAACTTTCCTTCCGTGTTCTGTGGTGGGGTGTGGCAGCTGGGGTTAAGCGCATGGAGAAGCACAGCAAGGTATCATGGGTAGGGGGAGAACCAGGGTACCTGGCGTGGGGCGCAGTCCAGGTGACGGGCTTGTTTTTGGCCCATCCACACTGCAACCGCCTTTAAATAGGCCCAGGGAGGATGGAGAAATGCAGGGTACGGTGGGTGGGAAACCAGTGATGTCACTTCCTCTGCAGATGGATGATGGGAAAATGATGATATATTAGCCCACTCCAGCCTCTGTTCGTTTATTTTGGCTCTCACTTGTAGCAAAGACAATTTTAGGTGAGAGACAACAAGACCATTTAAGAGTCAGACAGGGCCAAAAACTAGGTCCAGGCACCACAATAAAGGTGTTGCCCATCAGCAAATCAGATAGCCAAACAACCATTTGTAAATCTAATAGGTCTGGCCCACGCTGCCAGCATTTTGGCTTCGTCAGTGCTTAATTTCGTAAGGCTTTTGCAAAACGTTATTGTTGGGGGAGCTGCAAGGCTGTTGCCGATATAAAAGTAATTGCTTGAAGGTAAAAAGTCTAGCTATGATCTCAAGAAGCACACATTCACAGAGGCGCCCCTGGAACAGAGGAGTTGTACTTTGTGTGCGGACGTGCTTCTTGCTGTAGTATGTAGAAGAATGTGAATGGCACACACACACATGCATTTCATCAAAATAAAACAGTCATTGCTATACCAGACCTAAAAAGTAGCTCACATTTCAACACTGGTGCAGTTTAGAACATGTAGAGACGAGCTGTTTAGATAGATGCTTAGCATGGTATGGAAGACTGCATGCATTTGTGCTTGCTGCAAGCAAGGTTTGTGGTAATATCAGGAAAACATGCTACTAACCTGGGGGTCTGCACTTCTGAAATACAGGCTGACCTCCATGTTATAGGCATGTTGTCGTTTTGATTTACCTCAGATTACAGAAACCAAAAGCTAATTTTCTCCCAGGCTGGCGCGATTGCACCCACCAGGGGAAAGCATATATTTATATAAAAATTATATGGCATCCAGGGGGTCAGCCCGTGTCAACATCTGTTCACCATTTTGTCTTCTGGGGGGTGCGATCACGCTTCCCAAGGGAAAACCCATCTATTCAAAAACAATTTTCCCCGTGGGGCTTGGCCCGCGTGCCAAGGTGGGCTGTTGGCCCAAAATGCCAGAAGCCCTGGTGTCTAGAGCTTCCTGCTCATGGATTGCAGAACGTCTGCAATCCACGAGCAGGAAGATTATTGAGGGAGGTATCTTTTGAAAGGGGATACTCTGCTTTCCAACAATGCCTCCCTCAAATGTGGAGAGGCATCCTAGGCCCTGAAAATCTCACCGGAAGTAGGAGCAGTGCACTCACCAGCTTTTCCTCCTCCCCTGTGGGGGTTTGTGAAGTCAGTGCGAATGGGTTTGCGAATAGGTGTGGGCAGTGTTGCCAGATTTTGAGACCTGCCCCAAGCTGCTCATGTATAAACCCAAATTTAGCCCAAAGCAGACCAGTGTCAGCCCAAAAATCAGCCCAAAGTCGCTACTCTCAAATTATGCAGAAATAGTCATCAGAAACCATTCTGAGAATGAATCTAAATTCTATTCAATATACAGATAGTGGGAGTGGGTTGACTGGGCACCTGTGTTAATGCTACTCATTTTCAAGACCAGTCCCCACTGTGACTTTGCAACTTGTAACAGGCACTGCTAAAGTTACAATAGTAGAAAACACTGAGAGATAAAGAAAGGCAGCAATAGTATTATGTGCAAATTACTGCGTCCTCAAATTTGTATTTTAAGTAAATATGTAGAACTCACAGTGCCTGAATTGTTCATTGCATTACACATTAAAAATGGAAATAGACATAGAAAAAGGAGGCAATCTAATGTCATATTGGTATAAAACAAACATGGCTGAACGGGCAGAAGTGCAGTAATCTGTGACGCATTTGCCCAACCTCACTAACCCGAAGTGCCTGATAAAATACAAGCCAGTGTTCAGGCAAGGCCCAGAAAAATCAAAAAAAATAACCCTTAATACAAAGTCATAAAGCCTGCAGGTACTTCAAGGCTAAGTAGAGAAAACTGCCCAACATAAAAGCAAATCAACCCTACTTAAAGATTAAAAAACGAAATCCTGTCCACTGCGTACCTTCCTGGACATTTTGTCAAGCCTCAGATTTCTAAGGGGGGTGCTAATCTTATGACAGCAAGCACTAGCCAGGAGCTTTCATTAGGCCCCTCTAAGGCCGTTTGGCCACGTGTGCGCTCTCGCTGCCCTGACAGCACACACCGACTTACATCACATTTGGTTATCCAGCGGGCTGGTATTTTTTGTCAAATTTTTCAAAGTAATAAATTCATAAGAATATGGGCAGTTTGGAACTCTTCGTGCTTGAGTGACCTTATTAATATCACGTTATGCGATCAGCATTTGAATAGCGTTTTTAATGGTGTCATAACACTTCCGAAATCTGACCCTACTTTCCAGAGGTTTCGTGTTTCTCATTTACAAAATCATGAGGTCTGTTGTTATGTAATATCGCTCTTTATTGTTTAGTAATGGTTCTTTAAAGTAGTGCGATGTGTGTTATTCGCACAAAGTATTTAACTATTTAGTGCCACTGCTGTCTGCCAACCAAAGTAAAAGACCCCGGAGTGAAAAGAGGATTGCTGCGACAGTCCGTCTGCTCAGGCAAAGCTATAATTGCTGCCTGCGGCTGCAACCCATTACCCCCTACCCAGCCCGGTCGAGGAATTTAGGCCCAAGACTCCTCGCAGCTCCAGAGAGAGGGAGCTGTGAAGCGTGCCAAGCATAAACATGAGGCAATATCTTGATCGGTGTTATACTGGGCCCTACTCCCTTGTTAACATTCACTTACAGCATTTGTGTGGAAATGTACCTGTTAGGGGTACACTGGTGCAGGGTCACCCTCTTGTCCACGGATTCAAAGACCAACAAAATAGAGATCAGCACTGGAGTTGGAATAAATAACAAGTTTATTAATCACTCATGAGCGGGACCACGTCCATACAACACTCTCAAGTGTTGCAGGAGGTAGTACAGTGAAGTCACAGAACACAGGTCTTTTATACAGGTTTTCTGCAATGCAAGCATGTGAACAGAAATAGGAAGAACAAGTTTTAAGAATAGCTATCAGCAAACAAGGGCAGATGAATAACCATGTGGTCAGCAAAGTGGGAGGGGGAGCAGGAATGCTTATGGCAGCAGTAAATGGTCGACAGTTAACATCTGAGACCAGGTGCACTAACAGCTACAAACCCTCAGCACGTACATTGCTTTAGCTGAGTCAGGAAGTCAACAAAAATAGATAACACAAGCAGAGTGAAAAGACTAAAGAATTACGAAGGAAACTTAAATGGACACCATAGCCAAAATGGCTGTAGCTTATGCCAAGTAAAATATTACACGTTTTCCACAGACGGCCCTTTTAGCATAAGCCAAGACATTTTTCTTATGCTTTAAAAGGGGTACGATAAATATCATGTATATCAATTAGCATCATGTCGCTAACTTCTTGATCTATTGCTAAACAGGCATTTACATTTTGGACATTCGTTTTTGATGGTAGACAAGTAGTACAAGTGGAAATACAGAGGGAACAAAGCATCGGTCCGCATTGGATACATAAACAGGAGAAGAGAATTGCAATAATTATGAAGAAGGCCGATAATATTTTTAAACCCCATACAGATAATACGTTCCAGAACCATCCAGCCCAAGTCCATGTTCCTGAATCTTGATGTATTTCAGTAGCTATTTTATGCATTTTGGAAATGGCATCATAAACAGAAGGGGCGTGGTCAGGGATAAATACACAACAACTACTACCGATAATGCGACATGCTCCACCACGATCAGCTAGAACCACATCTAGCACCATTCGGTTTTGAAAAGTCACAATTCTCGTAATTTGGAGTTCTTCTGTAATATTCCCAAGCGCCATTGCTGTCTGATTAGTCACAGCCTCTACTACACGGGTTAAGCGTCTAATCTTCCTGCGATTTAAAGCCGCACCAACGAAGAAAAAGAGTCCCAAATTAAAGTCAACATATTGCTGTAATGCAGTATCAGTTTGATCCACTTCATCGTTATTTATAGTTCTTTTGAATCGGTTCAAGGAAATGTCATTAAACAGTTTTTGATCTTTATGATAAGATGCAGGTACTAGGAACACAGGAGGAAGCAAAAAGGACACATAACATATTCCGGACCATCCGATTGGTAAATGATAGTAGCCTTTACTCCCACAAATAAAATAAGTGTTGTGTGAGGACAGAAAACTGCTATTGTTCGTTCCAGTAATGTTCAATACTGTGGTACAGTCACTTTTTCCCACTGGGATACTACCAAAACTGCTCACACAAAGATTTGCTCGGGCTCTAATAACAGCGATAACAAAAGGCCCGTTACCCTTGGCCGCTCGAGTGTTGGGGAAAACATAACGTGTGGAGGAATTTCCTTTGCGATACTCCATTTCCCATACAGTTCCTTTGGCTTGTGGGTCCCCTTCCTCATCGGGGTAACAAACTTTATTAAGTTGTGCATTTAGTCCTCCTACATCAGCTAGAGTAATATTAGCAATTTCAGAGGCCCACAACAGTGCGAACCAGGCTCTACAGGAGCCATTATGCGAGAATGGCAAGGGAATGAAAGGCGTTCCTCCCTTCTTCTGATGAGCTGGCATCATTCTACATACCCAGCAGTTGGTAGTGTTCGTAGCATTATGAGTATGATGCAACATTTGTATGAAAGTGTTATTGAGATACGACATTCGGTGCTTCTTTTCATGATAGGGAAGAGTAAAATAATAATGTTTGGTGGGGACAGGAGTAGTAGCAGTCAATAAGTTTCGAGCCGGAGCTACTTCCTCTACAACCCACATTATAACAGCAATAATGACAACAGTCAAAGTTAGTCCAATAGCGAGCATCATATTTTTACTACAGACTTTTACAGCATTCGATTTCTTCTCCTCCGGCATGTTTATTTCGTCGGTAAACAACAAAACAGATGGTGCCCTAAGGTCCTGGGCAGGCGTTGGTTTCTTCACTAACGTTGAGACGAGTAGTCACTAAAAGGCTACCCCCTTTGTAGTCAGTCTTTAACCACCCAGGACAGTGGCTCAAACAGTCTCTTTCTGTGATGAAATGTCTTTCTTCCTGGATCGAAGCAGATATCTGGATGTACCAGGGATCGTGTGGTCCGGGAAGACTTCCTCAGGTCTTTCAGGTGACACGGCTCGTCCTTTCTCGGTGACCAGGATGTTACGGTGATCTGTCAACGCAGCTGGGCTCACGAGGGCATGCGGAACTTTATGACAGTGGGTGGCGTGCACCCAATTCTTCCGGTTGGTCACTCGTACCGCAGTTCTGGTAGCCAAGAGGACTTGCTCCGGTACATGCCAACGAGGTGCCAAAGAATTGGTCCGCTGGAACGACTGTCAAGACAGTCACCAGGCCGTAGATCATGGTCCTCACCCTGTGACCTGTCTGGAAGGGCTTCCCGTACCTGCTGATAAATAGAAGACAAGCTGTCAGTTAACTGGGACAAATAGTCACTCATCAACACATAGGGTACATCATGTATAGGGCGAGGCTTAGGGATTCCCCAAATATTCATGGGCCTGCCAAACACAACCTCATATGGCGTAAGGCCAGATCGTGTATGTGGTATCGATCTGATAGAAAGCAGTGCTAGGGGCAGGGCATCAGGCCATTTCAAAGACGTGGAAGCCTGTATTTTAGCCAATTTCAGTTTCAGAGTGGAATTGTAACGCTCCACCAAGCCTGCTGATTGTGGGTGAAAAGCGGCATGAAATTTCTGCTTAATCCCTAACCCTTTCATGACATATTCAACAACTTGCCCAATGAAATGAGGTCCGTTGTCACTCTATAAGACCCGACAAATGCCGAATCGAGGAAAGAACTCCTTTAGGAGAACTTTCACTGTCGTGAGAGCTGTATTATCCTTCGTAGCATACGCCTCCACCCATTTACTGAAGGCACAAACCACCAGGACATATTTCAAGTTATTACAGCGCTCAAACTGAATGTAGTCCATTTGCAGGACCTCAAAAGGTGCAGTTGGTGTCGCAAACCCTCCTGTTGGAGTTCGCGTTCCCTTTCCGGGATTATACTGAAGACAGACCAAACAAGACTGGACCATCTTTTTAGCAGTGCCGACAATATCAGGATGATCCCAAACTTGCATAAGTTGTTTTGCCATTGAGGATGCTCCAACATGTGCCGGCCCATGTACCATGTGAATCATGGGGTATAAGTAGGCTGTGGGTAACTTCCATTTGGTCATATCTTTATTCCTCCAACAGCCCTCATCATCCAGTGCTCCCTCCTTAGACCATTGGTCTAGTTCATCAGTGGAGGCAGATTGTTGCATGTCCAGTACCTCTTGCCTGGCATCATGCCAACGTTCAGCTTGTGACTTCACTACATACATAGATGTGGTACTTCGCTGCATTGCGGTTTCACAGGCTGTTTAATCTGCGAAGGCATTACCTGCTCCTATTTTATCAGTCACTTTCTTGTGTGCACTACACTTAACAATTGCCACTTTCTTGGGATAGGTTAGAGCAGTAAGCAGATTATGTACTAATTCTCCATGCACTATCTGTGTCCCATGTGAGGTGAGGAAACCCCTTTCTTTCCATAAGCGGCCAAAATTGTGTGCCACCCCGAAAGCGTACTGGCTGTCAGTAAAAATATTAACAGGCAAATCTGTACTAAGCGCACACGCTCTCGTTAGTGCAATCAATTGGGCCGCTTGGGCTGACTTCTGTGGGATGCGAGCTGTTTCTACTACTGTCTGAAGTGTTGTAATCGCATAGGCAGCAGATGTAGTGCCATCAGGCAATTTGAGACATGAGCCATCAACCCCTAACTCCCCAACAACACTTGAGAGAGGTGTATCTTGCAAGTCAATTCGGCCCTTTGTTTGCTCTTCAGTAAGGAATATACAATCATGTAACTCTTGCGACAGACTGAGTAGCTGGAAATGGCAATAGTGTAGCAGGGTTTAGGGCCAGACATCTTTTCAGTGTAATATGAGGGGCCAAAAGTGTCAATTCATATCCTGTCAAGCGGGCACTAGTCAAATGCTGTGTTTTTGTTTGATTTAGCAAAGCATCAACAGAATGGGGTACTAACACAAGCAGCTTATGTGACAAAACTATTCCTTCACTCTGACGTATTGATACAGCCGTTGCTGCCACCGCTCGGAAACATCCAGGCAGCGCACGGGCGACTGGGTCAAGGACAGCTGAGAAATAGGCACAAGGACGTTGCCTATCACCATATGTTTGTGTTAAGACTGAGAGGGCACAACCTTCCCTCTCGTGTTCATAGAGTGTGAAGGTCTTAGTGTAATCTGGAGTTCCTAATACTGGTGCAGAGCAAAGAGCTTGGAGTATCTGTTGGAAGGCATTCTGACATTCTGTAGTCCATGGGAGGGGCATCGGAGTGTCTTTAGTCAAAAGGCCCAATAAAGGTTTAATAATGTGCGAGAAACTGGGGATCCACTGCCTACAGAAAGAAGTGAGGCCAATCAGTGCACGAACATCCTTCTGAGTACGGGGCACAGGAGTATCTAAAATGGTCTGAATGCGATCTGGTGTAAGTGCACGTCCCTCCTTAGACAGGAGGTGACCTAAATAGGTAACCTGCTGTCTACAAAATTGCAATTTCTTTTGCGAGACTTTGTGATTGTGAGATGCAAGAAATGATAACAATAACAGTGTTCCTTCTTCACACTGCTCAGGGGTATCTGCAGCCAACAAGATGTCATTGATGTATTGGATAAAGGCCACCCCTTTGGGTACAGAAAAGGAATCAAGCTGCCTTTTTAATGCCCGACTGTAAATACTGGGACTCTCTGTACAGCCCTGTGGAGCTCTACAGAACCGATATGATCTATTTTTCAGGGTGAACCCGAACAAATAACGGCTGTCAGGATGGATGGGTATCGAGAAGAAAGCATTCTTCAAATCGATCACCGAAAATGTAGTGGCAGTAGGAGGGACCATAGTGAGAAGTGTAGTGATGTCAGAAACCACCGGATATTGGGGCACTACAATTTTATTAACCTCTCGCAAATCAATAATGAATCTGTAGATTTTAGTGTCAGTGTCTTTTTTCAAAATAGGAAGGATAGGGCTATTGCAAGTGTTATAGGGGACCTCTTCCACTACCCCCACTTTAATCAAATCCTGAACAATGTGTGCCAATGCTTCTTCACCCTCTCGAGATATTTTGTATTGAGGCAGTCGAGGCAATGAAACACCCTCCTTTACTTGAATATGTACAGGTGGAATAACCATTTGTCCCACATCAGTATCTGATTTAGCCCACAAAGTACTAGGTAAGGATGCCAGAGCGACGTCCTTATTGATAAGACAAGATCTCTCTACCATTGGGTAATTATCATTCAAAATAACACGCACACCTTCCGGAGAACAACGTATTGTGGCACGAAAATATTTAAGCATATCGATACCCACAATGTTGTCCGGTGTGGTAGGGGAAAGCAAAAATGGACATGCTGCAGTGAACTTATCAAGTCTGAATTTTAGTGGCTGTGAAAGTGGGCTAGGTGTAGGTGTCCCATCGAATCCGATCGATGTTCTCATTGTGCCGGACAGGGGAGCCCTAGGAACCAAGGGGCATATTAGCAAGGGCAGTATCGCCGCTTTAGCGGCACTTTTTGCCGCTAAAGCGGCGATATTTTTATCGCCCTATTAGCAAGCTGTCGCTAACAGCTGTTAGCGATAGCTTAATGGCGATAGCGGCCGTTTCGTTGCCGCTTTGCATGTCAGCGATAATTATCGCTAATGACATGCAAAGTAGGCATTCCCAACTAAAAGCAACTGCAAACAGTCGCAAACACAACTTCCCCCTATTATCAATGCCCGCGAAGCGATAAAAAAAGTCGCGCTAACCACGATTATCGCTGGAATTTAACACTTGATAAAAACTTGACTTAACCTTACAATCCACCTCCCATTGACAAGATGGTTAAGTCCTCACCTGCCTATTAGCAAGCTTTTCATTAGCGCAGTGAATTTATCGCTGGATTTCTCGCACTATTGCTGGGTTTCGCCGCTATCGCTGGATTTTTTATCGCCTTTGAGATAAGCGTTGATAATAACGCGTTATCTCCGCGATGAAATCCAGCGATAGCCGGCGATAAAAAAAACAGCGCTAAGCGCGCTTTGCAATAATTATCGCAAATCCTTGGTAATATGCCCCCAGGTTTTTAGACAGGGCACTACGAGTAGCCCCTGTATCAACCAGAAACCGATCAGTAGATCCCAAGACGCTTGCGTCAACATAAGGACCCATTTGATCTACTGGTACCTCAACCGGTTCCTTACCCCGTCCTAGGCATCCCTATGCATAATCAGAATCTGCAAGGACCTCAACAGAATAATCAGACATTTGATATTGATTTTGTCTATCAAAAGTATTAGAGTAATTTGGTCCTTGTTCAACAGCCTCAAACCTGGGACGAGCTCCTGTACCTCCCCTGTTTCCTGAATTCCCTGGGCGTCCTCTTATACTGCCCCTTCCCCGCTGATACTGCTGACCTCGCAAACGAGGGCACTCAGAACGCCAATGCCCAGTCTCTTTACAATAAGCACACTGATCAGGGGACAAATTTGCTCGAGGGAGAGGGGGTGCTCCAGGTGTATACATTGCACGTCCGCCTCTTCCACCTCCCCTAAATGGTGGACCATATATTTAAGCCAACACAACTTTCGTCTTTAAAGCTTTATCCTTCTTATCCTCCCTGCCTTTCGCTTCCTGTTCCTGTCGCTTATAATATTGGGCCATAGTCAAAAGAGAAACTGGGGAAGACGTAGTCCAAGAGCTCTCACTGGCCTTTAAGCGACTAGCTATTTCCGGTAACATATTAGCGACAAATTTATCGACAAAGAAATGCTTACCCGTATCATCGGCCAATGACTGACCACTAAAATCATGGAATGTTTCCTCAAACCTTGAAAAGAAATCAGAGACTGACTCATCCGTTTTCTGTTTACAGGACGCTAACGTAGTCCAATCTATTTTCTTAGGAGGTATGAGAGTCTTTAACTTAGTCACAATAGCTTTAGGAAGATCTAATATCTCCTTCTGAGGTTTCTGCGCAGGCTCCCTTTCCGCATCTATTTCTTCTAAATGTTCCCAAGTATCACCATATGCCACATTATCATCTATTTTACGTATTGTTCTCCACATATCAGGGGGCAAAATAAGCCCAAAGAACATATCAATATCTGGCAAAGTCATGGTGCAGGAGCTAATGGCTCCTTCAACCTCCTCATAGAAGGCGGCAGGATTTTTCCGGGGGTCGGGCAAAGCAGCTTTAAGAGCCATCACATCAGCTCTACTCCAAGGAGTGTAAACCCAATTATATATAAAATATCCCTTTGCATCATCCGAAGTTTTGTCATCATTTGTTCCCGCACCCTTCGGAGGAACATACAAGGGTGCAGCTTCACGCATAGGTTTTACAGTAACTGTAGTACTACTGGGTGCAGCCTCTTCCACCGGAGCATCTACATTCTGTGCTTGAGATTGAACCGCTTCTATACCTCTCTGTCTTCTAGCTAATTCTTGCTCCTTTCGTAAACGCAATGTTGCGTCTCGTATTTTAACCACTCGTCTAATCATATCAGTTAGGTTTGAAAAGGGAAAAGTCCCCTCTGTTAATCGTTTGTAATCAGTATTTATATCAGCTGGCTCTAGTTCCTGAGATTTGTCTATAATCAAATATTACCTCCCAAACGAATTTTTCTACAAAATAAAATTGCTCTGCACTGTTCCACTGTTGAACCATAGTTACAATGAGCGATGCCGCGTGAGACCGACGAGCCTCCTCCCTAGTTGCAGTTTTTAATTTATCTTTTTCTGCTTTAGTCAAAGTAGAGCGAGTCTGTCGCCCATCTTGTTTATCTTGTTCTTTGTCGTCTGAAGACAAATGCTCGTCGTCAAAAGCCTCATCAGGGGCACTTGGAGTGTGAGGTTTATACGGGGGTGGGGGACGTTCTAATAGGATGCAATCATCCTTAGTTGTATCAAGTAGGGAATAGAGAGTGCGCCTAATAGGATACTGGCCATTTATCTCTAATCGACGTTCTCGATCTTCTTTTTCTGTTTTTTCCTTCTTTTCTTTATTTTTTAATTCTAGTGCTTTTGATATATTGTTTTACGTTGTACTTTTTCTGCTATAGCTTCCGCTCCCTTCGCTCTCTCTCGCACTTCTTTCTCCCACATACGCACACAATCAAACATATCCTGTCGACTTCTTCTTTTAAACAAACACTGCTCTACATTTTGAACCTTTTTAAGATCAAATGACCCATTCACTGGCCATTGCAGATCAGAATCTTTCTTGGTGCATTTGTTCCACAGTGGACCGTACATTATGGAAGAAATACCATTTCTGACATACATATCTCTATTAGGCGTCCCTTTTGTGGGAGCCGGCTGACTTTTTTCTAAGCTTTCTTTGGTACCACCAGAACAGCAACACCACCTACGGAGTGTGCTGAGAACAGGCATGTTTTACCAAAATATGTGTAAAATATTACTACTACAAGCAAATTTTCCAAAAGGAGAAAATCTCCACATTACCTGCCTTCAAACTTTGCAAAGATTGAATAACAAATTTAAACAAAAAGCCCAGGCTTAACAAATCAAGAGTGCCGCTTTAGCGACCTTACCAAACAGGAGACTCCAACTCCCACTTGCCAATCTCTGGTCAACCTAATGGTCACTACAGATTTGCGCCAAAGAAAACCCCAGTCGAGACCGGCCACCATCTGGAGGGTCAAATCGGGAAAACCGGAAAAGTCACGTCGGCCTGCAAAGACAAAGGTCTCCTCGTGCAGTGCGCTTCCTCAGTAATATTTCGGTCCTCCGTCAAGACCACTCCTTTGGACGGCTGCGTCTCCGATGGGGCCCCACGTGTCGGGCGCCAACTGTGGAAATGTACCTTTTAGGGGTACACTGGTGCAGGGTCACCCTCTTGTCCACGGATTCAAAGACCAACAAAATAGAGATCAGCACTGGAGTTGGAATAAATAACAAGTTTATTAATCACTCATGAGTGGGACCACGTCCATACAACACTCTCAAGTGTTGCAGGAGGTAGTACACTGAAGTCACAGAACACAGGTTTTTTATACAGGTTTTCTGCAATGCAAGCATGTGAACAGAAATAGGAAGAACAAGTTTTAGGAATAGCTATCAGCAAACAAGGGCAGATGAATAACCATGTGGTCAGCAAAGTGGGAGGGGGAGCAGGAATGCTTATGGCAGCAGTAAATGGTCGACAGTTAACATCTGAGACCAGGTGCACTGACAGCTACAAACCCTCAGCACGTACATTGCTTTAGCTGAGTCAGGAAGTCAACAAAAATAGATAACACAAGCAGAGTGAAAAGACGAAAGAATTACAAAGGAAACAAATGGACACCATAGCCAAAATGGCTGTTGCTTATGCTAAGTAAAATATTACACGTTTTCCACATTTGTGCTTCTACACGTGGTTGCCACAGCCGACAAACTCCGAGTGACAATTAAGTCACGGCCCGGATGCTGCGCTGGTCACACTCAGTCACTCATGACAAGAGGCAGTGAACTTGTTCTACACCAGTGATATTCAAAGTGCGGCCCTCCTGACCTATATAAGCGGCCCCCTAGTCATTAGCAGCACTGGGCTGCTGTTTTACACACTCAGCACTAACATTGAAAAATAAGGTAAATAAACAGGCAAACCTTTGTGTAAAAGTTAATTGAAGTTATAAAAAGGAAGTAACTAGGTTATCCTGTACAGCCTAACTTTAGAAACACCTTTATTTTTAAAGACATCTTGCAGCAAAAGTGTAGAAATATGATAATTTCTCTTCAAAATTCAAAAACTGTATTTTATTAACATGCAGAGCAGTTTCACCTTAGTACATCACAGTATACCAGTGCATTGAGAAGTATTTTTTAAAGCAATAGTTTTCAAACATGAATTTCCAAACATTCACTCTTTCCCCCACTGTAACAATAATGTCAATAGTGAACTAAGATGCAAGCCAGTTATTAATTGCACTCTTTGGGATGGGTTCCTATTATACATAATAGTGCATGATTCCAACGTTAAAAGCCACACGTTAAAAGCCACACTAAGGGGCATATTCTCAAGGACTTATCGCCGAGTTATCGGCACTTTAGCGCAGCAAAAGTGGCGAAAGAATTATCGCCCCATACCCAAGCTGGTGCAAACTGCCCACATCGCCAGTTTACCAGCGATAGCTGCCGCAAAAAACATTGCCACGGATGAGAGAGACAACTAACGCTAATGATATGCAGAGTAGGCGTTCCCGTGCAAAAACACACGAAAACACCACTTCGCGATATTCTCAACTTCCAGCCAGATCTGCGATGCGAACCAAAAACAGGCGATAAGGCGCGTTAGCAGCAGGGATTTAACACCTGCCTTTTACTGGTGTTAAGCAGGACGACAAACTGCAGTAGAAATGGAGCCCAGCCCAGAGCCACATCTGAAGACCAACAGATGCCATGGAGACACTGATCATGCAGGTCGGAGACCCAAGAGGGCCACAACACCCACCGCCACCACCCCCAGCCCCTCCCCCTCCTTCCCCCCCCCCCCGACTACCACCGAGACAGCGCAGAACAGGACAGCGGACGTCCCAAAAACGGCATGGCCCCTCAGCCACACAATAGCAGAATGTGGGAAGAGGTGGGAACCAAGTATGTGCGAAGGAGGCAAGTCACCCATGAATAAGAATGCACACAATGCCAAGTGTGGCGGTGATGTGCTGGACAGACCTCAGTATGCAGAGCACAGACCTATCCATATGGACATATACTGCAGGTGTTTGCAGTGTCGTGGACAGTGGACGCAACCATGTTACCTCAGGCAGTGGGGAAGACCTCAGTCATGTAGCTGTGCCGTCCCCCCCTGTACGCGTAAGCGGAGTGGGCTTGTCCGGCGTACGCCAGCCCAGCGTAGGAGTGTGAATAAATAGGCCTGGGCTCTGGGCGTGGTTCACTTCCGGGATGGCCAACGCGTCTGCCAGGGCGGTGCCCCTCACCCTGCCACGAGTCCGCCGCCGTGACCGCCAGCCCCCTCAGCCGAACGCTGGCTTCCGCGACACAGGCCCCCAGCGCACCCAGCCGCACAGCACCATGGAGTTATGTGTGTGCTGGATACTGCCTCCGGCCTACACTGCGGTCAGCAGGGCTCACAATTCAGATCGAGTCGCAATTGCAGAAGACGCAGTCCAGTAGGCAACAGACATTGCCACCAGGGCGGCCCGCCCGGACCACGCATCATCGCCAGCTGCGCACCCCCTGAGCGCCACATGTGCTACCAACTCTGTGCACCACAAGGCAACGCCACGTGGCCATATTGAGGCAGAATTCAATAGGCAAAAGACATTGCTCCCAGTGCGGCCCGCCCGGACCACGCATCATCGGCGGCTGCGCACCCACTGAGCGCCACAGGTGCCACTAACTCTGTGCACCACAACTCCTGGACCCTTTATGATTGAGTCATGTGCTGTGGACTGCGAACGCAACAATGTCACCTCAGGCAGTGTGGAAGACCTGGGACGATGATGATGAAGATGAGGCAGGTGTAACACACCCCACTGCAGCAGGAATATCCCGAAGGGACACAATCATTGACAATTTCTTCACATGAGTACGCCCAGCTCTGGTGCCACTATCTCAGTGCACCACAAGTCATGGCCCCTTCTGATTGAATATTGGGTGACCTCTGTACTTGCTCAGGCTACCTCCTTGGTGCTTCGCAGTTGTTAGTGTTATGTTGGTGTATTCTGTTTCCGCTTTAATAGTGATCACTGTTCAAGTTGTTGCCAGCACCAACCACTCACTGAGGGCTGGCTCACACTCACCCCACACCCATCCAGCACAGGCGTCACTGGATATGTGATCCTGGTAATAAAAAGGGGCCGGGCGCACGTGCCCGTAGTCAGTTCCACTATCTATCCAAGTGTGTCCGTGTGGTCATTATGCATGAATGATGGCCCCGGGCCCTACCACATTACATTGTGCTGTGGACAGCGGACGCAACCATGTCACCTCAGGCAGTGGGTAATAGCTTGGACATGTAGCTAAGTTGTCGTCCCCTGTAAGCGACAATGTTGCATGCTCCCGGAGGGCGGGCTCGCACGAACGGAGTAATGAAGGAGCGCAAAACCGCTCGGGGTCCAGGATCATACATGCCAAGTGTTGTGTGCAACTGTATTGCCGCAGCATGAGCAAAATGCCCAGCCACATTAGCAGCGCCAGTTCAGCCAGGCATGTACTCTACATCTGTGTCTGCCCTATCCTTTACATAGGCCTACACTCACGTGGCCCACCACCTTCAATGGCCAACATCACAGTGTCGTTGTCAGGCTTGTGGAAATGCGCAGACAGGCATGACAATACTGTGCCGTAGGAGTGCAAGTGATGCAATCGTGCAGCGCACATAAGTAAATGGGTACGGGGGAGGGAGGAGCAGCTGTGAGGCAACGTAACACACAGTGATGCTGCTCATATGCCACATGCAAGTCATGTCAATAATGAATCACAAAGTCCCACTCATCCCACCCCACCCCCAACAAGCCACTTCACATCCCATGAATGCAAGCAGATTACAAACTTACACTAGGGATGAAAGCTCCTTTGTCTGAACTGGATCACTGACAGAATATCGATAACAAGAATATCGACCTACAACAATATCGAAGTAAAAATATCGAATGCCAAAATATCGACTCCCTATCTACAAACAGGTAAGTACAAAAATATCGACTCCAAAATATAGTTGTAAAAATATAGTCAGTCAAAATATCGAATTTTTTAAATGTATGAAAAGTAATGTAAAATTAATGAAATAATATATATAATTAACTAAAACATACTTAAAAATACTTAAATAACTTTAAAATTAATAAATAATTAATGTAACTTAAAAAAAATAAACATACATTTTAATTTTTTAATACATAAATATATTAACGTAATATTTATAAAAAATATTCAATATTTTTTGCGTAGTATAGCGGGACGGTAAAATTTACTATTACCACTTCAGTCAGTGCAACAGTAGGGAAAGCGTTGGATAGCGGGACAGTAAAAATTACTATTCCCACTCCAGACAGTGCAACAGTAGGGAAAGCATTGGATAGCGTAGGAGTAAAAATTACTATTCCAACTCCAGAGAGTGCAACAGTAGGGAAAGCGTTGGATAGCGTAGTGGTAATAATTACTATTCCCACTCCAGAGAGTGCAACAGTAGGGAAAGAGTTGGATAGCGTGGGGGAAAAATTACTATTCCCACTCCAGTGAGTGCAACAGTAGGGAAAGCGTTGGATAGCGTAGGGGTAATAATTACTATTCCAACTCCAGAGAGTGCAACAGTAGGGAAAGCGTTGGATAGCGTAGGGGTAATAATTACTATTCCCACTCCAGAGAGTGCAACAGTAGGGAAAGAGTTGGATAGCGTAGGGGTAAAAATTACTATTCCCACTCCAGTGAGTGCAACAGTAGGGAAAGCGTTGGATAGCGTAGGGGTAATAATTACTATTCCAACTCCAGAGAGTGCAACAGTAGGGAAAGAGTTGGATAGCGTAGGGGTAAAAATTACTATTCCCACTCCAGTGAGTGCAACAGTAGGGAAAGCGTTGGATAGCGTAGGGGTAATAATTACTATTCCCACTCCAGAGAGTGCAACAGTAGGGAAAGTAATATTTTAATATTTTACTAAAAAATAATTAATTATCAATACTAATTAATTATCAATACTAATAAATATTATTAATAACACTAATTACCAATTAATGAATAAAAAAAAAAAATTACCAATTAATAAAATTTAATTACCAATACCAATTAATATTTATTAATATGTACTTAATTTCAATTAAATTACTTCCCACCTTATTCCCCTATAAACCCACATCCCGCTCCAACTATATAATTAATACAATTAACATAATTACCATTTAATCAATTAAATTTTTTTACCAATTAATAAAATTTAATTACCAATTAATAATTAATTAACAATAAATTAATTATCAATACCAATTAATATTTATTAATATGTACTTAATTTTAATTAAATTACTTCCCACCCTATTCCCCTATAAACCCACATCCCGCTACAACTATTTAATTAATTGAATTAACATAATTACCATTTAATCAATAAATTTTTTTTACCAATTAATAAAATGTAATTACCAATTAATAATTAATTAATAAATTAATTATCAATACCAATTAATATTTATTAATATGTACTTAATTTTAATTAAATTACTTCCCACCCTATTCCCCTATAAACCCACATCCCGCTACAACTATTTAATTAATTGAATTAACATAATTACCATTTAATCAATTTAAAAAAATACCAATTAATAAAATTTAATTACCAATTAATAATTAATTAACAATAAATTAATTATCAATACCAATTAATATTTATTAATATGTACTTAATTTTAATTAAATTACTTCCCACCCTATTCCCCTATAAACCCACTACCCGCTACGGAATTAAATTACGCAAAAATTAAATAACATAAAATTCATTGCTTTAAAAAAATTAAACATACATTACAACAACTAATATACACTTTTAACACATATACTAACATACAATACACTTAGAAAAATTCGATATTATTAAAAATTCGATATTTTTTAATGCCTATATTATGTACTTCGATATTTTAACTATCGATATTACTTACCTTAATTTCGATATTTTTAACGACTATATTATGTCCATTCGATATTATGTCCATTCTATATTTTAGACTCGATATTGTGTCCATTCGATATTTTTGTTTCGATATGTCTGTTTACCGTCTGAACTATCAGGCGGAAGCACATCTGCACCTCCGACCCCGGAATTGCATGTGCCCGGCACCCCCTGACAGATACTATAGCAGCTGACGACTCCCACACTACGCACAGCCCGACGAAAGACCAACATATACACACCCCACACACAGAAGTCCTTGCTCGAAGTTATCTTGCATGGAATGGCCTTCACACTTACTCCCACAACATCCCAGGCGTACAACCGGTGCAAACTATAACAACTCATTGATACGAGATGTGGCATTTCATCCACAGAACTGGCGCAGGTCAGAACAGTGCCGCTTCAACAAGAGCCACTAACGCAATGGCCGAACATCCCGGACACATGCACAACCCCTGTCACGTGGAACTGTACCGTGCACGAATGCTGCATTCACTTGGGGCACTGCCATTGGCACTGCTGCGGATCAGTTACCGGCTAAGCTTCCGCCTTGCCAACGTCACCTGCGTTCAGCCTGTGTTGCAGTGTCGATCGTGCATGTTCGAGTGGTCCATGGATGTCTGCCTATCCAACAGGACGGTAGCTGAACTGGATTTTGACATGTGTGCGCGCTCCCTGTTGGCCCACGACCAGGAGTGTCACCGTGATACCCGTTTATGGGATGCCTTGATACTTGGCATACATGCTGGCAGCTGGACCTGGGAGATTGCACAAATCCTCGTGTGCAGTGACCACATTGAACCGCTCCCATATTGGGCTGTAGTGCTAATCAGTGAAATGGGGTGGACGCAGCACATCTGTCCGGACCTGCTAATGGATCGCCTCGCCGTCCTGTTTGATGAAGTCGACACCAACCTCATGTTGGAAATGATAGCCTACGAAGCTGCAATCGCTTTCATGGACGAGTAACTACGTACCTGCAGCCACAACTGACTGGAACACATTGCACATGTCCAGACACCTTGTTGCATCTTAGAGATCTGGTCACATATCCCACGACAACAGTGGACATGGCTGCACTCGCCTGGACTCCGAAAACATGAGCGGACAACAACGCGTGTTAACACACACCTGTGAAAGGTGAGGCACTCCCCCGGAGTGGACAGCGGCGCTTGGCAAGGTTCCTCATTCTGACATACTGCTGCATTGGTCTGCATGCTGTGGCACTTATCTTGCCCGTACTGACACACATATGCTAATTAAGTCTACGCACCTTGACTTGTATTCAACTGTGATGAGTGTTGATTTGAATGACAATGTGTGTCTCAATGCCTATCTGGGTCACGGCCATACATGCACATTGATAGCATTACCCAGGGAGTGCCTCTTTTGTGGAACCACTGTCCCTACATTCATCCATACTTTCATTCTTAAATGGTCATGGCCATGACACATCAGTGTGAATTGGGATGTTTTATTCACATTCAGTGGAGTGTTGAAGCTGGGCCAGTACCGGGCCATGCAAACCCCACTTTACATTGTTGCCCCGTGGAGGGCCAGCCAGAGTCCTTTCGGGATTGACAAGTTCATAGAGAGTGAAAGACTACAGTCCGCAGTGTGATTGCTGTGTCATTGGTAACCACACCAAATATGGCAGTCCATGTCGAGATCCAAGGTGAGTGTCGCTCGGTGTATGGGGGGAGGGGGGGGGACAGTGGGAGGTGTTATTCCAGGGCATGATGCAGAGAGCAGAACCAAGCTGAACACGGCCATATGGCAGAGATGAATGCTAACACTTCATTCTAGCCACAAAGCCATATTCATCATCATCTTCGTCCTCTGATGTGTCAGGTGCCTCACATGCAGGTGGTGGTGTTCTGTCTGCATCACTGTGTGGCAGTGACACATCAGGGGACGGAGGTGGGAAATCTGCTGCACTGTGTGGCACTGACACTTCAGGGGAGGAGATGTGGATGTAGTAGTGGCACCAGCATCCATCCGCGCCAGGCCTTGTGGTGGCAATGCCATGACGAGGATCTGCAGGGCATGGAAGATCACAGCTACATCTCGCTGGTGTGGAGCCATGGCACACATTCTTTCCGCCTGCATCCGCTCCAAGCTCCTTTCTGTGCCCCTTGCTGCCCCTGATTGTGCCTCGTTTTTTTCCTTTCTGTGCCCCCTTGCTGCCCCTGATTGTGCTCGTTTTTCCTTTCTGTGCCCCCTTGCTGCCCCTGATTGTGCTCTGTTTTTTTCTTTTCTGTGCCCCCTTGCTGCCCCTGATTGTGCTCGTTTTTTTCCTTTCTGTGCCCCCTTGCTGCCCCTGATTGTGCTCGTTTTTCCTTTCTGTGCCCCTTGCTGCCCCGGATTGTGCTCATTTTTTTTCCCTTTCTGTGCCCCCTTGATGCCCTGATTGTGCCTCGCTTTCCCTTCTGTGCCTGTTTCCCGCCGCTGCGCCCTGCGGCCCCGCCCCTCACTGCCCATTCGCTGCCCCATTCCCTGCTCCTCCCTCCCACCTCCCCATTTATGGCGGCCGCTGCATGGTGAAGAGAGCGACCCCTGACCTTGACTGGTAGGTCGCTCCCCCACCACACAGCTCCGTCTGTGTGCCCTGCTGCTGCCCCTGATTGTGCTAGTTTTTTTCCTTTCTGTGCCCCCTTGCTGCCCCTGATTGTGCTCGTTTTTCCTTTCTGTGCCCCCTTGCTGCCCCTGATTGTGCTCGTTTTTTCCTTTCTGTGCCCCCTTGCTGCCCCTGATTGTGCCTCGCTTTTCCTTTCTGTACCCCCTTGCTGCCCCTGATTGTGCTCGTTTTTTTTTCCCTTTCTGTGCCCCCTTGCTGCCCCTGATTGTGCTCGCTTTTTTTCCTTTCTGTGCCCCCTTGCTGCCCCTGATTGTGCTCGCTTTTTCCTTTCTGTGCCCCCTTGCTGCCCCTGATTGTGCTCTTTTTTTTTCCTTTCTGTGCCCCCTTGCTGCCCCTGATTGTGCTCGCTTTTTTCCTTTCTGTGCCCCCTTGCTGCCCCTGATTGTGCTCGTTTTCCTTTCTGTGCCCCCTTGCTGCCCCTGATTGTGCTCATTTTTTTTCCTTTCTGTGCCCCCTTGATGCCCTGATTGTGCTCGTTTTCCTTCTGTGCCTGTTTCCGCCGCTGCGCCCTGCGGCCCCGCCCCTCACTGCCCATTCGCTGCCCCATTCCCTGCTCCTCCCTCCCACCTCCCCATTTATGGCGCCCGTCCGTGCCGTGACCGCGCCCAGCGCCAGACCCCTGGTCCGGGCATCCCCGCGCCCGCCACATCAACAGACGCCGATACGACGCCAGCACCCTCCACGCACTCAACCCCGGAAAAGATCACGCCTGCTACCAGGCCACCCCGAAGCGCACCCAAGGGCCCTTCACCTGCCGGAACTGCAGCTTCGCCAGCACCCGCCCCGCCAAACCACCGCCCAGGAAAGAACCCAACTACCTCAGATGCATCCTCCTCAACACCCGCTCCGCCCACAAACACGCCATCGAACTCTGGGACCTTCTCGACTCAACCTCCCCAGACGCCGCATTCCTGACGGAGACCTGGCTGAATCCCGCTTCAGCCCCCGACATCGCCATTGCCATCCCGGACGGATACAAGATCACCCGCAGGGACCGCACCAACGGAGTCGGAGGAGGCATCGCCATCGTCCACAGGAACACCCTCAGAGTCTCAACCAACACCGACGACACCCTCAGCACCGCCGAACACATGCACTTCCAGATCCACACCGATCCCAACACCACCCTCAGAGGAACCCTCATCTACAGACCCCCGGACTCCCGACCACAGTTCAAGCGATTCCATCGCTGACTTCGTCAGCACACACGCCATCGCCTCCACGGACTACATCCTCCTCGGGACCTGAACTTCCACCTCGAGAACAACAAGGACACCAACTCCACCACCCTGATCGACAACCTCGCCACCCTCGGACTCCGACAGCTCGTGACTACACCCACCCACGCCGCCGGCCACACGCTAGACTCCATCTTTTCCGCAAGCCCACACGTCTCCTTCAACCACACCTCCGAACCCCACTGGACTGACCACCACTGCATCCACTTCACCTACAGGAAGCCCACCACGCACCACCGCACCGAACAAATGCCTCGCCGCTGCTGGAGCAGAGTCACGGAAGACCAGCTAACCACAACCTCGCCCTGAGCCCACCCGCCGAACCCTCCGACCCCGACACCGCCGCCCGCAACCTCAGACAGTGGATCGACGACTGCGCCAACACCTCGCCCGCTCAAGAATCCGCCCAACAGCCACACCAGCAAGAAAGCCACCTGGTTCACCGAAGACCTCCAGGCCTCCAAACGAACATGCCGAAAACTGGAGAAGATCTGGCTCCACGAACGGACAGCGGACAGCTACGCCGCCCACAAGAGCGCCACCCGCAGTCACCATCACCTCATCAGATCCGCCAAAAGGGCCTCACTCAAAGACCGCCTAGACAACAACGCACACAACAGCAAAGAGCTCTTCAACATCGTGAAGGAACTCTCCAACCCCAGCTCCAACACCAACGACATCCAGCCATCGCGAGACCTGTGCGACTCACTGGCCACCTTCTTCCACCGCAAAATCGCCGACATCCACGACAGCTTCAACACCACGACCGCCCGGCAACCACCGAGACCACTGCCCCCACAACCACCAACCGCCTGCTCTCCTGGACCAACATCAACGACGAGGACACCAGCGAGATCATGAACACCATCCACTCCGGTTCACCGCTAGACCCGTGCCCTCACCACATCTTCAACAAAGCCAGTACAGCCATCGCGCCCCATCTCCGGAAAATAATCAACATCTCCTTCGAGACAGCAACCTTCCCGGAAAGCTGGAAGCACGCCGAGATCACCGCCTTACTCAAGAAACCCAAGGCAGACCCCAAGGACCTCAAGAACTTCCGACCCATCTCTCTGCTCCCGTTCCCCGCGAAGGTCACCGAGAAAATCGTCAACAAACAACTGACCCGCTACCTTGAGGAGAACAACATCCTGGACCCTTCCCAGTCCGGCTTCCGCAGCAACCACAGCACCGAAACCGCCCTCATCGCCGCCACCGATGACATCAGGACCCTGCTAGACAACGGAGAAACAGCAGCCCTCATCCTCCTGGACCTATCAGCCGCCTTCGACACGGTCTGCCACCACACACTACGAACACGCCTTCACGACGCCGGGATCCAAGAGAAGGCCCTGGACTGGACCACATCCTTCCTTTCCGGCAGAACACAAAGCGTCCGCCTCGCCCCTTCCGATCCAAGGCCACCAAGATCATCTGCGGCGTACCCCAAGGCTCCTCCCTCAGCCCAACGCTGTTCAACATCTACATGGCACCCTCGCCCACGTCGCCCGACAGCACAACCTCAACATCATCTCCTACGCCGACGACACCCAGCTGATCCTCTCCTCACCAAAGACCCTCACACCGCCAAAGCCCACCTCCACGAAGGAATGAAGGCCGCCGCCGAATGGATGAGGACCAGCCGCCTGAAGCTGAACTCGGACAAGACGGAGGTCCTCATCCTTGGTTCCAACCCTTCAGCCTGGGACGACTCCTGGTGGCCAACATCACTGGGAACAGCCCCGCCACCCACCGACCACGTACGCAACCTAGGGGTCATCCTCGACCCCACCCTCTCCATGACTAAGCAGGTCAACGCCGCTTCCTCATCCTGCTTCAACATCCTCCGAATGCTCCGCAGGATCTTCAAGTGGATGCCCACCGAAACAAGAAAAACAGTCACCCAGGCCCTCGTCACCAGCAGGCTGGACTACGGAAACGCCCTCTACGCAGGAACGACGGCTAAGCTCCTGAGACGGCTGCAACGCATCCAGAACGCCTCTGCACGTCTTATCCTCGACATCCCCCGACGCAGCCACATCACACCCCACCTGAGAGACCTGCACTGGCTCCCTGTCAACAAGAGGATAACCTTCAAGCTCCTCACCCACGCACACAAAGCACTCCACAACTCCGGACCAGCCTACCTCAACAGACGACTCAGCTTCTACACCCCCACCCGCCAGCTCCGCTCGACCAGCCTCGCCTCGCCACAGTCCCCCGCATCCGGAAACGACCGCCGGCGGCAGATCCTTCTCCCACCTCGCCGCCAAGACCTGGAACACCCTCCCCACCAACCTCCGACAGACCTCAAGACCTACTGGCCTTCAGAAGACTCCTCAAGACCTGGCTCTTCGATCAGTAGCAGCACCACCCCCCTCTTCCCCCAGCGCCTTGAGACCCTCGCGGGTATGTAGTGCGCTTTATAAGTGACATGATTGATTGATTGAAGCTCTCCATCATTCTCCTTATGTGTCCCAACTCACGGATGACATCGCTGGGGCCACTCTGACTGGACAGTTGTTCTTGTCTCAGAGACATTACTCCAGCGATGTCAGCCATGGCTTGATGTAGAGCAAGGAGCGGACAGTGGATGTCCGTTAGGGACTGTGATTGGTCCCTGATGGGACTTAGACACCCACGTATGGCATTCAGTTTGGCTGCCATGAGGTCGAACCCCACCCGCAGCTGGTCAGACATCTCCTCCTGGCACCCTGACACACGGCGTTGGGAGGCCATATGTTGGTCCTGGGAGACAGCCGTGGTGGTGGGTGCTTCCTGCTGTGTGGCCTGTGCAGGGTGTGGGGTCTCATGGATGCAGCTGGGCTGCCCTGCTCCTGGAGGTGGTGTGCCGGAGCTGTCCCTGAGCTGTTGGAGTGCGTCGGTGTAGATGTTGGGGAGGTCCTCTTCATCATCAGTGCTGTGTTGTTGGGTCTGCTCTGCAGGAGGTGTTGATTCTCCCTCTGCAATGTGAAGGGAAATGCAGATTGACATTGTGTTCACATGTATGTTCACGCATTGTGCAAGTTTACTGTCAGACTGCATGGCAATGTACATTGTGACTGTGTATGAGGAGAAGCCTATTTGAAGCGGGACACTTGGCATTTCTGCAGCATCAGGGATGTGAGGTTGTACTTGTACATTGTCATCTCACATTTTCCTGCTATGCCAAATGCGAATGGCCATTTTCTAAACACAGGCGGCAGCAGTTGTGTCCTCTGTTCTGTTGTGGAAGTGTTGCAGTTTGTGCCACATTGTTGTCAATGTTGGGGTGCTCTGCATCTTGTGTGTGTGCTGCATTGTGGGTGATTTGCCCCTTCGGGTCAGATTTTGCTGGTCCTTATCCCTTTCAGGCGGTGTGCCTTTCACTTCTGTGCTTATGCAGTGCTGAGCTGTTGCAGACTTGGGTAAATTGGGCCCTTGGTCGGAGTTGTGACTCTTGGGCATGGTTTGTCCGCAGATGTGCTATACTTACTTGTGCATGTGTGCCATTGTGCCCATCTCCCCCCGTCCCCCCAGTCCCTGGTCATTACTCACCCTGTTGCTGTTGGCTCAGGTCATGTTGTGCAGTGTCCGGTCCCCGACTCCTACCACCGACTCCTGCCACCGTCTCCCCAATGATGGTCCAAGGCTGCTCCTCCGTGGGGCTTGTGGGGTTCTGGTTGTCCTCTGTTCTTGCCCAGCTACCTCCATGGTACTTCGCAGTTGTTTGGGTCTTGTTTGTGTTTTTGTTTGCCGCTTTTATAGTGATTTTGGCCGCTTGACTTGTGGGACTTGCAGGCTGGCGCAGCTTATCGCTGGTTTGGTATTGCGGTTGGGCCCATCGCAACTTTTTTCGCGTTCGGGTTTGGATTTTTATCGCCGTCCTGGTGATGTTATCGCGGCCATTTGACGCGTTATCGGGAGACTATCGCATGTTACCGCCGTGTTGAGAATACGACGTTAACACGGAGTTATTTTCCCGCGATAGACGGCAATATGAAAACGTGCGTTAGCCTTTTTTGGCGATTATTATCGCACGTTCTTGAGAATATCCCCCTAAGTGTCACAAGTAGGCCTGGCTAAGCATCACAAGCAAGCGACAATCTGCAATCAATGGCAGACCAGATCGCCCGTCGAGCGTGGTGCCACCCTATGAGCATGTAGACGTATGTGCACTAGCTGCACCAGTGCAGACTCCTGCTGGATTGTGTAGCTACCCTGTGTAGTGTGCTGTCACCCAGTGTCTGGAGCAGGTGTATCCTCACCCTGATCTGTGCTTCCACCTGACCCGTACATCACATTTTTTGAAGCCATTTACAACTTTACCTCAGTTTTCTGAAAGCCACTGGGACAATTAATCCTTAACCGCTAATAATTTGTTTTTAATAGTAGTGCATTGACCATACATTAAAGGTGTGCCAATTGCATTAAGTGGGAGCGGTTTCAGTTTATATTCAATCTGTGACCTCCTTTGAGAGCGTGGCTGCATATATTCTGTTACTGGTCAGACTACACAGGTTATACATAAAAAGCATTATAGTTTATTAAATCAAACACAGGAGGGGGTTTTGTACAATGGACATCCAGACGTCATGTTATTCAACGTCCTTTTGTGTATAATAATGAAGATAAAAGGAGGGAAAGTGAAAAACAATTATCTAGGATCACACAGTCTGGTAAAGTGGTGAAGCCGGGATTAATCCCAGGTTTTCTGGTTTCACATTGTGCAATTCAGCCACTGGATGTATATGCTTCGCTTCCCCTACACTTACTTACCGGCATCTCTCTAGTAGTGTGACAAATCCGACGAGAGACAGACAGACGGTGTAAGTGACGCACGCAATGATGACAACAATTTTGCAAAATGCGATGCAAATCCGGCGCCGAGCAGAGTCCGTGAGCACTGCCCGAGACACCCCCTCCACCCGCGTGACTTCTTTTAATAGAGCTCCGCAGGGGATGACCAAAAGAATATTGCCAGGGCCGTCATTGGTAGCGCTTTTGCGCTACAAGATTGACTGCCCTGTCACCCAAAGATACTGTGTACACCCCTGCGCACCACTACACTAGGCTGGCAAGTTTGGCAACAGCAGCCGGTGCGTTTGCAGTTACACAAACACACGCGCTGCCTTCAGCAGCATGTGTATAGTAAATATCACACTCGTGCTGTGTCCTCCAATGATGTCCCAGCCATGCAGCGCGCTTCGCGTTCATTGGCCGCTGGCATTCATCCCTCTGCCAACCACTCAGAGTGATAGGCCTCACGGCTAGACTGCCGACTTTGGAGCTGGAAAACAAGGTTCGAGCCTCGGGGTCGCGTACACATCCTGTGAATCTGGGCAAATCACTTAATCTCCCCGTGCCCACCAAAAAAAAAACACATGAATGTGTCCTTGTGTAACGTAACCGGTGCTCGTGTACAGCGCTTCAATACCTTCGGGTCGAGTTCGTGCTACATAAATCTGCCACAAAAAAAATAAAAATAGGCGTCAACTTTATTCAACACAAATGCGTCATCTCCATGGCCGTTGGCTCAGCTGGTTGGTTTCCATACATGCTGCCCTGTAGGGCAGTGTTTGTCTGTCACTGACCGTGTCAGCGCCACCCCAGCTACAAATTTGCGTACAACTGGCCAATATAAGCCCAAAAAATAGCCACCTGCCAGGTGTGGTTTTCTCCGTGCAAATGGGAAAAAATTTCACCCATTTGTGCAGGAAATAGCTCAATCTGGCAACACTGGGTGTGGGCTGAAGCGGAAGTGAGTACGTTTCACCCCCACCCTGGGGAATGAAAAAAGGAAACTTCCAGTACAATCACCAGAAGTTCCTTTTAAACCCTCACCAGTGTCTGCAGTATTTAGGGGGTAGTGCGAGCGTTCTCCGGTGGTCGATGCCCGCACGAGAAGGGTTAATTTATTTAAGAGTTTTATGTGGCACTGGCAAGATCCGAGGGTATCAGAGCGCTTTACAACTATATCATGTTTGTAACAGATAACAATTAGATCAGAACTATGTCGAGAATGAAATCAGGAGTTGACCTAGAGGGAAGAAATACAAAGAAAGCAGGGCATGGAAATCCCATCTCCCTGGGCAGTTGTTGTTATGCTCCGTGACCTGGTCTGCCTTTCACTTCGGCTGCTGACTCAACTATGTTAACTTATAATCGTCGAGTACTAACGTCTTTTCTTTATAATAGGTGACTGGGTGCATCACAAGTCTCCGATCATTGAGAAATCAAAGGCTGCCGTTTACACAGAGATCACAGAATCCCAGGTATTATATGTATATATGATTGTGTACTCGTACAAGTTTTTTTTTTTAAAACAAGTGATATATGTATTTTTAAGAATATGAACGACAAACTATTGAGGTCTGTTTATTAATTTTCCAGTTGCACAACAGTCAAGTAGAAAATTAGCTTATCTTCATCAGAAACTGCATACTTCCAAAGCTTGCAGTAGTTACTTTACCAAAAGAGGAGGATTGGTGAGCATATATGAAGTTACTCAACACCTGTTAAGCTTCGTACCTGAACAAAGAGAGTTCTTTACATAGAAGTTATTTCCACATTAAGGTTAGATGCAGACTTTTCATGGCACTTTACTAAGATATTTTCTATTGCATTTAGATGTCCACTTCAATCTGCAGACTCCACTGCCCAGTTGGAGTGGTGATATCCAATGTCTTTGTTTTCTTTTTTTACCCCATTTCTATGGCAGAGTGCATGGTTGGTGCTTGGTATCAAATTTCTTGCCCTGATTATCTTTAAACCGGAGTGGCGGATTCTAAAACTACCTCATCTCTAATTCTAGATATTGTAACCAAAATGCAGCAGGACGTCAGTTCAGTCAGGTCTGAGAGTAAGACTGTGTAGTCAGAGTTAAATGTAGGTAAGCAAGTGATGTTATTTTTGCAAAGAAAGAAGACCGCTACACACACCCTTGGACATAATCATGTTTATTATGAGATACTAGGGGCCATATTTGAACTGGTCTAAATGTTGCTCTAATGGCCGCCCCTCTTAGGCACTGTAGGATCTCCTCCAAATTAGTCCTCAATTACCCCAGTGTCTACCACCCATTTTCCTCTTATAGCGCCTCTGGTAAATTGTTCATCTTCCTATAGATGTATGAAATTGGCCTTCAGTGTAGAAGCTCCTGCAGGACTCCATACTTTAGGGGATGCTATTTTCCAACTGCACATTGGTTGGAATGCACACTGCGAACACGTCAAAACTGCAAGTATTAGGATACTTCTGATGCTGAAAGTTCGTATTCCTTCCGGGCTTATTCAAAATGCACTAGTCCTGTTCAACCCAGACATCTTCCACTTTGCTAATACCAATGAGGTCTGGTGCATTAAATCTTTTCAGTTGTTCGACCTCTTTGAGGTCTGAAATACATATGTGGTGCATTTTGTCAGTGATGTGTTCCAACCCAGATGTTAATTTGCCACCATCCATACCTCCTTCACTGACTGAATGTGTTCTAGTAGGTGCACCTGCCTATCTTTGTAATAGAGGGCAATACCACGCCTCAGTCAACCATTGCATTCCTCTCCAACTTGAGTGAAGGTTTGTCCTGTGGTGAAAAAGCCCACTCATTCCTATACCTCTGTCATATATCGCCCCTGGCTCAATGTCCCGCTCTTAGATAAGTAGAGCACTCCATCCCAGAGCAGAAGGCGCAGTTCCACCGCCAAGCATTTGAAGTCCTCCAGTATCCAGTAGGCTGTATTTTGGAAGAGACAGAAGAGCCAGGGTAGAGTTGGCATCTTTTGTAGAGTTGCCTGGCCATAGAGAGAAAGTGATAATTTGCTCCAGTGGTATACATCTCCCCAAAATCTACTTAGTGCCGCATATATGTTTTGTACAAGGAATTTATTTTCATCTTGTGTAACATACGCAGCCAGGTTGTTAAAACCATTGCAAATTATTTTAACTGGGAATTTGAAATTTGTACTTGGGGACCAATCCACTAGGCACTAGGTTTTTGACATTCGCTTTTAAAAGCCAGCGAAAAACAATGCAATATCATCTCAGATAGCGCTTCAATCAATGAAATATTATACAAACTTATAAGTTTGGTTAATCATACTTGAATACTTTATGTCACAGAGTATAGTCTTGCAAAGGAATCCAGAGGTCTGCAAACAGGTATAAATGACTGTGCCTGAGGAGATCAAGTTACCGACAAAAGCACTAAATACTGTAAGATATTGCTAAAGGCACTTGCTTTAAAGTCTGAAGGAGAGACCGTCTGGAGTAGATTCCACTTCTGTTGATAAGCATGTTCTGAAGTTGAAATGAACATTACAGTAGATTCCAGTAGGACAATTAGTGCTGTGTTCTGGGCAGGGTTTGGGAGTAGGTGGTCTAAATGTGGTCCAAACACTCCAGAGTAGCAGAGGAGACACGGTTGGCAAGAGCAGGAGTGCAGGTGAGATTTCAAGTGTGAGTGGTGGTGTGATACATTCCACTATTTTCTGGGATAAAAAAAAAGGTTAAAATATGAGTTACGATAGATCACATTGTCTTGAAGTCGCAAAGGTAGTCAACCCAAAGGTTGAAATCTCCCTACAACTGCCTTTCTATAGCACAACATCACAGATCACATAAGTCTTGGCAAAAAACTGAACTAGGTGGAGAGAGAAAAAAAAAAGGGGGCGGGGGATGGGTTTAGAAAGTTAGGAAACAAAGACCGGTGATCTCAGCTTCAGATAAGGGGCGGAAATAATGCAGTTCTTAGTCATAAATGCAACTCCCTCTCCAGGATTAAGGGAGTCTCATTCATGCTTGGAATGGGAATTACCAGGGAGGCATGTCCTCTAGTATTTAAGGAGCATAAAAGATCATGGTCAGTGATTAAGTCAAGAATTTTCATTGGGCATACTTGACATTACATCCTCATCCAATTCCTTACTTTAGGAGGTTTACAGTGTATGAAACTCCTTAGCCACCATATCTCCCAAGCTGTTTTCCATATCTATTACAATTGAATACTTCCTTTACAAACCCCGACCTCTCCTCTTGTTTTTTCTTGTGCCCTTCTTGGCCATGGTGTGCTAGGCCCAGCGTCGGATTGGCAGGGCGGGCAATCGGGCATTGCCCGAGGGGCCTGAGGCGAAGGTCAGCTGGTGGGCCGTTTTTTTCAGCCATAGATAAAATTACATTTTCCTGGGCCGGCTTGGCCACTGGAGCTTGATCTTAAAGGCTGCTGCTGCAGCAGGAAGATCGGAGCTCGTTATAACCAAGTATAGAGAATGGCTGGCTCATTGTCTTGTGCAGTAGGACTATGGGCCAAACTGAGCAGGCACAGTATGTGGTGGGTCTCCTCCTGTCCCGAGTCTCTCATCCTGACAGTGAGACCACTGGTAGTGGCTGAGCTCTTTTTGAGCGTCACAGCCAGCACGAATGGTACCTGGTGTGGAGTGAAAGTGGGCTAAACAGGGAGAAAGATTAAGGGGCTTATTTACAAGCCCCTTGAGCTGGGTCACTTTTAATATGGGGGAAAAGTTACGTTCCGGCGGCGCAAGGAGCTTGTAAATAACCCCCTTAGTGTGATGGGCATCTAAAAGGCTCTACTTTTGTTTCCAGCAGCAGCCCTCTGCCACCTTATCTGGGCGGGGACTCTGGTTCACCACTGACCGAAAATAATAAATAATGCAAGCACAAAGTGAGCAAAAAGAAAAATGTTTTTGACACAAAATATATATATATTTTTTAAAACATTACTGTGAAAAACGTTCATTCGGGGCCAAAATGACGAAGGGAAGGGAGAATAGACATGACCGGACAGTAACAAAATGCAGTGGCTGCTCCTCCGCTAAGGCGAAGGAGCGTCGCCCTACTGCTCGCTGAGCGAGCGAGAAAAATAAAACGATATTAACTTAATGTTATTGTCATTTTATTTAAACTACTGGCTCAGTTGGTTGGGGGCGGGCCTGGTCCGTTTAGAGGCTGGGGGAGTGGTAGGGACTTTGTAAGTGCTCATCACATTTTGGCTGGCCAGGCCGGCCAAAATGTTATGCGCACTTTGCATGTTCTCCACCCAGGCTGCATTACAGCCTGGGTGGAGAACATGCCCAGGGTACCATTCCCCTGTCTGAGCGCCGAACCACAGCACTCAGACCAATCACAACGCTGCATTGCAGCGTTGTGTTTGGCTCAGGGGAACCATGGGTGCTTCCTGCTTCCACAGAAGGCAGGAAGAGAATGGAGGAGTGGCATCCGCCGGCCACATCCAGGTATTTTTTTTTTTTTTTTTTAAATGTAATTCCCTCCCCCCTCCACGCCCGTTGGGTAGCAGCCGCTACTGACAAAATGGACTGAGCGAGGAGAGCAACGTGGAGAGAGGCAACAGTAAAAGTGAGACAGCAGAGTGGAGAAGTATGACAAAAATATGGGAAGAGGAAATCAAGTGAGGAAGAAAGGAAATGTACAGGAGAGAGGATAAGAATGCTAAATATGCAGAAAGATGGAGAAAGTGATTAGCGAGAAGAAATTATGAAAAGACAGCGGAGAGATGGGCAGAAATTGTTACAGATAGAAAGCTGGAAATCGAAAGTGGAGAAGAGAGGAAGGAAAGTGGTAAGGATGTGGTATAATGGCCAGAGCTGCCTGCCAACTTTGGAACTTGAGAATCAGGTTTGAGTCTCTGCGGCAGCTCATCATTCTGTAATTCTGGGCATATCACTAAATATCCCAGTGCCTAAAAAAATGAATGTGTACATGCAAAACACTTCAATACCTATGGGTAGAGTGTGCGCTATATAAAACTACAAAAAAAAGTGAATGGCGAAGGAAATGGAGAGGAAAGCAGACGAGGCTGTCAAACATTTCCTGGTCTACAAGAAAAAAGGAAGGATGGTTACTACTCATATGCACTATCCTAATTCTCTCCCTCAGTCTAGGGTTTAGTTTAGAGGTTGTTGCCATTCCAGGAGGTAGTGCTAAATGTAGATTACAATCCACCAGAGGAATTTCCCTCATCAAAGGAATGGAATGATCAAGGAAATTCCACCTGTAGATTCTCCTTTGGTTTAAACGCTGCCTCCAGGCACATGAGGACTTTCTGTTACTGTCTGCAGCAAACCAATAAAGGGGACACATAAGAATATTATATTAGGTATAGGACAAAGAACTTCAAGGGGCAGAGGGACATGAAAGAGGCAGACCGGAGACAAAGGAAGGGTTTGCAAGATAGAGAAATGAAATAAAACTTCAAGGAGAGAGATACAAAATGACAGGAGGAATAAGGGCCTGAGAGATATACAAATAACAGAAGAAAGAGCACACAGGGGAGTCAGGAGAGAGAGAGGGATTTGTAGACAGAGAGAGAGAGAGTTAAAGAGAGAGGGGAAATGTGAGGGACTGAGTGAAAAAGCGAGGCCCAGGAATGTTGCTGGCTCGAGCTTAGTGTAGGAGTGTAATACCATCCATGCGTGCGCACGTCGACTTAACGTTACTTTGTCTTCCATTAGTGAGTGCGTTTTTGCCGCCTTTTTCACAATTAACTGGAAAGAAGTCAAAGGTAGTTTCCGATCCCAGAGGTCTGCCATCCTGGTTATTTGCAGTGAGGCGTTTAAGTACTTTGCATAGTGTGATTTTGGATCGTTTTGCAAGGCTTCCCAGAGTGCTGAATTTATTTCTTGATCACGATTAAGCCAAATTTTGTACCAGATTTTGATTGCCTCATACCTTCTAGACAGTGCTTGCTGTGGAATAATGGTGTCTAGTGGTGTGTCTTGTCTTGGCCAATGCTACTGACCCCGTGAGTTTAGAAATCTTAATTTATCAGAGATTTCTCCCAAAACAACATTTCATGAAAGGTCATCCACTAATGTGGGCCACTTTATCTGTCGATGCCCGGGCCTAATTGTGTTCCCAATCCGACCCTGGCTAGGCCTCCAATGTTTCTCTTTTTATTGGTGCGTTTATAGCTCAGAGAGCAGTGGTTTTCTTTTCAAAAGCAAAAAAAAAGTTCTTAACAACGAGGTGGCTTTTACTGTTTTTTTGAAGTTTTTCAGTGGGAGGTTTCTTGGGTGCATTTTAGGGAGCAGGCTAGAAGTTTGGCGGTGCTCTAGCCTTCTTTTCTGCTTTACGCGCCGTTTTCTGGTGCGTGGCTCTGATTATTGTGGCAGGAGCAACATGCTGTCTCCCAAAAATGCTCTGCTGAGCGGGGAGGTGGCGACGGTTGGGCCCGTGTCCTTCTTTACTGTGACCCTGATGTTATGTTTGGCCGCTTTATTATGGGCTTCATTATGACGTGCTGCCCAGTGTAATCTTTGTGAAAAAGCAACACACTGCTTGACCGTGGGAACCTGCAGGGTCGTTTCTAGGTGTTTTGCCGCCCTAGGCGAGAATTGAAAAATGCCGACCCCCTCCCTTTTACTACCATCACTCTCTCCCCCTGTCATCCAGGCTAGAAGAAAAACACATCAAACATTAAATACCACTGAAATTCACAACAAAATAAAAACTGAAAACTGGACAGGCTGATGGATGGCTCAGCTTGTGCTCTGACTCTCAACCAGACTCTGCATTGCCTCTCCTCATTAATTTGCTGACCCCTCTCACCCAAGACTGAATTGCAAATGGCTGGAGTGGCTTAGTGGGTGAAAAAAGGATGAATTTGGATGATGCACCAATTAGTTACCAGTGGCTGAATTCAATAGAAAGATCCCACCCCTGTCTTTTTTATTTTTCCATGTGAGATGTTCTAAGTATGATGGGTATTCCCAGACCTAGAACTCATGCTCAGGTTGCAGTATGACTTAAGCTGCTTCTCACTGAGGAAGGAGGCCTTTTAAGGCCGACACCAGTTCGGGGTTGTGTTCTCATATAGGTGGGATCTGACCTATTAGTTCAGACTGGACTGCTCCTATTAGAACAGGACTATGTATGTTTTGAATATGTCCGGCCTCAATCTGTATAGGCATTTTGGGCTATTTGATCAATTGGTTTGAAACTCAGATTAGTTTCCAGCGGCTGAGAATAATTCAAACATTTCATTCATAAACTTTTTCTTTAATGATGTCTTTCTTGGCTATGATGAAATAAATATACTCTTGAAAACTGGGTAACGTTTCTGCAGAATTGCTTTATTGGATGTCTATATTTTTAAAGGCATTATTAGTACCTGTGGAGAGTGAAAACATGTTACCCGAGTAAATTGTCTTGATGAAGACAGTGCAGAAAACACGTTCCTTTTAGTACTTGCACCTCGAGGCCTAAACGTCCACAAAGGTACAACGATTCGGAATACAGATTGTCACTTCCAGGCACGCCTTTCAGTCTACCTTAATGAGGTTATAAAGGAAGGTTTCAAAGACATGTTTTTTCTCTTTCACTAGACGAAAGGGAATAACTGACCCAGTTTGGTATTTAAGCAACCCAGTTTGACCCAGTTTGGTATTTAAGCAATTCACTTTTATCATACACTTACGAATTTATCAAATGCAATAACTTGTAAAAGCAAATTTGTACTCAGAATTACGCCCAAGTCTGCAATGCTTTCACAGGTGTGTGCATTTAATATACTCGCTGCTGTTTATTTTCGTTTTCATTTTTAGATTGATATTATATATTTTTTAGAATGTGAATTACGGAAGCATTTTCAACAGAAAATGCCACGTCTACCTTATCTAGATTCAACAAAAGACCAGGAGAATATCACACTCCCTGTGACCCCCCAATAGCATCACAGGGTTGATCTCTTGTCCAACCCTTCACCCCTCAGCAGCTTCCTATTGTCTACAGAGGGGCTAAGGTAAGTGCAATGGCTGGAAACTATAGAAAGTAAACAAGATTCTTGGGGCGGCATTAGGAGTTTTCATTCGAAAAGGGCTTGCAATTCCTGTTACTGTCAACTCCACTGGGCGGTCCTCTGTGCCTCCGGATTGGTTGGCTACTAGCCGAGTCAGGGGTGCCTGAAGGTACCCCTGACTCGGCTAGCTATTAAAGCTCAGAGTTAGTACCACGGAGGCCTGATACAAGGAAGGTGACAGGGAAAGGTCAGGTGGAAGGAGACTGAAATAATTAGTTTGAAAGTTACTACTATGTCCAGCCCATCTCCAGCTTCCAAGAGCTTCTGTATATTATGTGCTAAATAGTCAATTTTTTCCTCAGTGACTGATGTAAACTCATAAACAGCAAGTTCTGCATTTTCAAAATGCACCCTCGCTTATGAATTAAACAGATATGAAAATAAATGTATGCTGTTTGTCCCTCACAGCAGTTTTAAGACCTGTACTTTTTCAGACAATTGCTGCCCTTTTAACACCGCCATCATGAATTAGATTGAGAGCTTGCTTTATTGGATTGCATGTAAAGATAAACGTGTTTTTTAAGCAGTGCGCATATATTATAGAGTACTTGGTGATTTGATGGTGTCGATCAAGTCCTTCTTATTTCAACATGCAGGCCTGACTCTCCATTTATATGCAAACCCACGCTGACTATATCCACAAATTTACCACCTCCTGCAGGCCGAAAGAACATGGAATTTTCATCTATATTTAACCTCGTAAATATATCTGTATAATTAACAGCTGGCTGTGTTTTTTCTAGAAATATTCAACAGATATCACTGTAACCTATGTACATAAAACAGGCAATCAAAGGGCTCAGGCAGCAGACAAAACAAGAGAACTGCATCGATTAACTACAGCCAGTTATGTACTTGCATGGTTTTTTCTATGTTGGCTCTTATAAATGCCAGTTTTCAGCATATACTGATTTCAAGTAAAACAGTTGTGCAATCTGCCGGCTTGAGAGCAATTAGCGCGTGCTGAAGTAGGGAAACGTTAATGCCTGCAGGAACACACAGGTCATTTTTAATCTGTGACGGTATTCTGTTGCCAGGGTATCTCGGCTAATTATCAAATAGTCACAAGATTGCGCGTTTTTTCTTGAACTGTAGATTAAACCCACTTGCTGAATGTACTGGGGATTCCCAAACTCATGGTTTTTGCCGCCCTCCCCCTTTTGCCGCCCTAGGCGGCCGCCTAGTCTTGCCTAATGGTAGAAACGGCCCTGGGAACCTGCCTGCAAACGTCATGCTGTGTGGCAGCGATGTCCTTGCGCGAACCTCCTTTCTGGACGCAGATCTCTCCTACCACATACCCTCATGTTTTCCGAATTAAAACAAGAAAGAAATTAGGTGAAAAAATGTGGACAATACCTACTAGCCGATTCTAGCTGGCTTCAGGCATCTCAAAGTTGGTGTCTCATCTTTGATTTGTTATTGGTTACCTATGAAAATTTAAAAGTTCTAAAAAAAAAGTCTAAAAATTACTGTTCTGACACTGTCTAAACCGTTACTCTCCTTTCTACATGGCGTTAACTAGAAGGCTGAGGGGAAGTCGCATCTGCCCCTTGGCTGAGCAGGGTCTTCAAGAGATGGTGAGATCACCGTCTCAAACACATGAGACACAGAGGGAGATGTCCCTCGCCAGCAGTCTCCTGATGATTCAGATTCCTCCCAGTTTTCTGTTACCTCTGCTTGTTTCTCCTGGCTCGCTCCAGTGGAGGAGGGGAGTTTCCCAGGTGATTCTTCCACTCCAAGAGGTAATTCTATCCAGAGGAAGGATTTTAAATCAGTGATCTCGTGCCTTTTCTCCAATCTACAGTCACCAGCAGACGAGGACTAGCCGTCCACAAGCAGTAATTTGTTTCGGCAATTTCAGAAGCGATCTTTTACTAAGCTCCCTGCTGTCACAGAGGTCCAGAGGCTCTTAAAAGAGAATGGGAATAAACCTGATGGAGTATCAGTGCCAAGATTTATGGGCAGGTTATATCCTTTGGCTAGGGAGATATTGGACTGCCTCGGTCTTTGATCGTAGATCGTCTTTTTGCTAACCTCGTGGGGCAACCTTCACTGCTTACAGTGGATTTTTCAATTTCTGATCCAGTTCACAAAAAAGCTGGAGCTGCATTGAAGAGTTCCTGTGCTGAATTGAGTTTCTCAACGAGGGCAGAAATTGATTCGGTGTATGTCTCAATTATCGATTAAAGACTTTCAACTCGATCAGCGCCTGGATAACCTACCTGGTGATAAGCAGCGCTCTACAAATCCACTTTACATTTCCTCTGAAATTCATGAAGGTGAAGTTTGTTTCCAGGTTTTAAGTCGTATAAACGTCCAGTCTAAATTCCTCTCAGAATTTTTTTTTTTTTTTTAATCTTTTTTTTTTTAATCAATAAAACAAACAGTCAAAACAGATTTTTGATAATCTTAGAGACTCTGCTATGGTGTCCGGTGGCCGCTAGATGTCATGTGCGCTTGAGGGGTTGGAAGGCGGATGCTACTCAAAAGAACTGTTTATTGATAATGCCTTTTGGTGGAAGTAAGTTGTTTGGATCAGAGTTGGAGGAAGTCATTTAAGAATCAAATCCACTTGCAGCCTTTTTGCCACCGGCAGAAACATTCAGGGAAAAAAAAAAAAAATTTGAAGACCAAAAGGAGTAAACAACTGTTTTTCTAATAGGTCCAGTTTTAAGCCTAATGGGAATAAAAAATAACTCCTTTTGTTGATCTTCAGGAGACAAAGCGGGTCAAAAGCAGGAACCTGACTATGCCAAGCTGGAGAAGGAGGGAGATGTGGTAGGTTGCTTGCTGCACTGTGGTGCGATCTACTAAGATATAATTATTGACAACAGGGGCAACCCTAAGACCTGAACCCTGGGGCAACACTACTGGTATCCCGACAATCGTTCAAGTATAGTATTCAAATTAACAAAATATACATTATAAAAAGAATCCAAAAAGAAGAGATAAGGAAAAAGTAATCATAAATGACAAAAGAGGGAAACACTCAAATGCTATTTAGATAAAAGATACCCATGTATAAATTAACTTCATTTGTAGAAAACGTATTAACAAATAGCAAATAATTAAATCAAAACCAGAAATATATATAGTATAATTGTGGCGCTCAACAAGTTACACAAACAACAATGCAAACAATACAGTGTGTAATCAAGAAAGTGGCTGAGGAAAGTTTTACAAGAGAAGAAGTTCAGGACAAAACAGAAACAACAAAGCAAAAATGCGTCCTCTTCATTTAGGGCCACATATGTACGTCGACGGCGTTTCGGCCATAATGTAGTTAGATGGTCAGCATCGGGACAGAGCAATAAATATGAGCGCGTCCAAGAAAATTCAGTAAAACATCTATTGTAACAGTAGGAAGGATAGAAGCCTAAATCAATCGTATTAAATCCAAGGTTGTCACTATATGATTAACGTTGCGCCCCTCTGTGAATCCAGCACGGAATGTGGCGTATCCAAAAAGTTAGTAGTCCCAACCACGACAGTTTGAGGACTGCGAACACACAGCTAAGTATATGGTCGTATTGCTTCTTCAATTTGGGCAGAGCTTCTTTGTATAAAAAAATTACAGCACAGGCGTAGTCAGAGGTGGACTAGGCTCAGTCGATCAGTCCCACCAGACAGGTTTCACTTCCTGCTGGAAAGATTCCGATAGCCTGCAAGTCTGAACCTGCTCCGGCTCTGAAACCGGAAGATATGGCGCCCTTCTGCTCTATGGCGCTGGTGCACTTCTGGCTGCCTTGGGCCAAATCAGGCATGCTTGCACCAAGGCGTGAGGGTACATTCATTGTGGTTCGAATAGTTTTTGCACAGGAATGGATACCTTTCTGCACAAAAACTATTCTTAGAGGCATATTCCTCTTTGCATATGTGCTGCATTCTGCAGCACACATACAGAAGGAACTAATAAGGAGAAAAATATATTTCTCTTTGTTATGCCAGCCTCAGGTAGGCGCCCCATTTTGTGCACACCCATGTTTAATGACTTTAGTATATATGGGTTTATGTCAAAAATCATAGGTGAATGCACAGAAACATCCATGCTCCACCCATGTATCGCCTCCTCGATGCAAGGTAACGCAAGGCAGCACTATGCTCAGAGTAATTCTTTTTCCTAAATAGCCATGCATACCGGTTTTTGTGTGGCCTTGTAAATTCTGAAATACATTTTGCGTCAACGCAAAATGTTAGTAAATCTGGGCCTGTTTTTGCAGGACAGTATTTTATAACTGGTCCAGAAATAAGCTACTCTTCCAGACCTGGTCCAAGAGAGGGGTCTTGGGTAATACTCAAGAGTCTTTTTTGTTCGAAAGACTTCAGGACAGTAAAGTCATTCTGTCTACCTGCTTTAAAATGAGTTCCCCCCCCCGCCCCAAAAGGTGATTCCCCTTATTTCTAAGGGGGTTGCTTGTAGCAAATCTATCTACAAAACTCTTTTCTACATGTTGCCATTACATAAACCCACCAGAGGTTTTCCAGGTTTGTGGTGGGTAAATATCATTGGCTGTTTCGGGTCCTTCGGTTTGGCTTGAAAATAGCTACAAGAGTTGTTACAAAGATTCTTGGACCAGTCATATGACTACTCCATACTCTGGGAACCAGTATCCATCCTTACCTGGACAACCTCTTCATTCATTCTCCATCTTATCATCAGACCCACAGAAAATGTCATCAGACTCCTACAGAATATGGTTTTCCTAATGAATTGGGAAAAGTTCAACCCTGCTTTGACTATCTCTGGAATACATGTGGGCTTGGCTCAGATTGGATTTGGGCAAGGTATTCCTTCAAGTTCCTCAGAGAAGCTGAAGAACCATCTACTCCTGCTGATTTCAAAGAGGACAGCCCCAGTGAGAGCATGGCTTTGTCTTCAGTTAGATATGGTAAGTACTGGGAGAAGTTTCAGTGCTAAAAGCTTCCATACAGGTATAGTTCATAAATAACTTATTTTGTTTCTTTCTCTCGCTCTCTTATTTTCCGTGAGGAAGAGAAGTGAAAGGCAGCAGATAGGCCAGGCTGAGACAGGCCACTCAGCAGCAGGTCCCAGAGGGACAAAAGAAGAAAAGAGTGACAAATTAAATAATTAAAATAAAGGTAACCAAAAGACAGCCTAGTGTGAGTGAACGAAAGGAAAGAAGACTGCCTTTAATACAAAAGCTGAACAAAGCAAAATTAGAAGATGTGAAGCCAGGCCGTTCCAGATTACAAAACACATAATAAAATAGGATTTAAATTATGCTTCTCCAAAGAGTAGCTGGAGGGCCACTAGTAGCTCTCCAGCTACCTGTCAGTAGCTCTCCTGTGTGCAGCCCAGTCTACTAAATTAGAAGCTTTAACTTCATTTTAATTAATATATGCATACCAAAATTTAAAAGCATGTATTGGAGATGAAAATATGTGCATTTTCAGAAGCTCATGTTTGGAGAAATATGGTTGAATTCGTAAAATATATTTCAAGCTGATATTTGTGTGATAAATCGTGATGTCGGGGATACTTACTACTAATATTATTAGCTTGATACCAGGGACATAGCAGCTATGGCTATTCTATATTACCCATGTAGAGGCATTTCAAATTGATAAACCAATTTACCTTACTGCTAGTAACCCGGTCTGAGATGATCACCATGGGGTGGACACTAAAGTAATTGTGTCTCATATGGTCACTATTACAACACTAATAATATTAGTAGCTCTGGATGATTTTAATTTAACATAAATAGTTCTTATTACAGAAAAGGTTGGAGACTCCTGATTTAAATCAAATAGTTAAAAAAATATATCATGTATTTGGCAGCAGCTTTTTTGGCCAACTTGATGTCGTATTTGCAAGAACAAAGATACCTTCCGTCATGAAAAATAATTTTTATTGATATTTAAAATAATAAGGACTGTACTGTCTGCTTTAAACGCAATACTAAAAATGTATGTTTTGAAAAAGTCCTAAACCTTTTATAGATTAGGTGGAAGAAATGCAAAGAAAATGGAAAATAAACTCATAATTGGCAGTGGATCCACAACAATAAGGAAAATGAATAACTGAACTGAACGCAAGATGTCAATCATCCTTTTTCTTGGTCTGGAACAATTGAAAAACATGTGATGAAGGGTGAGGGCTACGTAGAATAATCCTCTTGCTGCAGAATCAATGCACAGGAATATAAATCAAACACCGCTTTGAGTGAAATGCTGATCCATTCACAAAAATTAAGTAGATTTTTCTTGGACCTGTAGGTTTTCCTCTGCTGGCCATATATAGAAAGGCAAGGGCATGTAAAGCTCCGATAAGTTAGTCTTTTGCCAGTGTATTTTGAGGCGCAAAGCATGCATTTAGTCTTTAGCATCGCCTACACCATCTGGATTAATTGCAAACATTGCTTCCGCCTCAGGAAGGCAAGGAGAATCATATATCTTACAAATTCGTGTTTCGCCTCTTCCCTTCCTTAAATACAGCCTGGAAAAAAAACAAAAAAGAAAAACTTTTCAAATAGCCATTTCCAAAATGTAAAATACGGCATTGTAACTACACAGGTTATTCAAGTATGCTTTAGAAGTCAGTTCACTGAAATACAATTTACGTGAGAAATTATCCCCTAGTACACGTTACCTTTAGTTGCCAAGGAACAAGGACGAGCCATCCATAGCATTATTGATGAATTGCTGGATAGGAAAGTGTGCAACAAATCACCTTATCAACTCAGACCACACTTCAGATACTCTCTGCACCCCAGAGGTTAAACACTGCTCAAGCTTCACACCCCAGCAGCAGAACCTGGTCTCGTTCCTTGCTCCTTATGCCACTGTCTCACCAGCCTACTTGGCTACCATTAATTTGTTTTTGTAAAAGGGCACTACTGAGGCACTCTTTGAGCCAGTGTCAAGCAGCAATATCTCCTGAAGATGCCCTCCTACCTCTGCACACGCCAGGACCTACATTCAACATCTCCTTCAAGGGGGGAGAAAAATCACACCTAATCCGCCAATTGGATGGCTGCAAAGGCCCACAAGTGACTTCTCATCAGAGAAATGAGGCTGCAATATTTAAGCCAACCAGACCCCCTCAGTGGGACAGAGGGCTGTCAGGGGGTTCGAAGATGCATCGTACTGCACTGGGGGCAGGTTGGAACTGAAGGATGTGGGAACTCTGCCTCTTCCAGACTTCTTTCTGATTTGTCTCCCCTTCAGTGGCTGGTACCACGAAGCCATTCATTATTAGGTCGACTTCAGTGATGGCCTTACTGGCCAGGGATGCCCTGGGCATTCAGCTATGTCTTCCACATCACCCTCCATAATACCCATGCCATGTCTGCAGCAACAGGGGGAAACTGTGTGCATCATATTGGTGATTGCACCTGCATTATTTCTATGAATCCTCCGCAAAACCATTAGGGAGGCGATTTTTCATCTAGCCCCCCCCCCCACCCTGTCTTGTGCAGACACTGGGTACATCCACTGAAGGTGTGAAAGAGTAAAGGGGAAGGTAGCATACCACAGGGTGCCAGCTATGTCTGTTGGCTTCGACAAACTCCTTCATCCCTTAGTGGGGGATTGAGGTCCTCAGACCTGGAAGTGGACCACAGCTAAGTTTCCTGGGCCGGAACATCTCCCACATTACCACTTGCAGTTCAGTACCTTCTGCTTGTGGGTGGTTTGTGGGGACCCAATATCCGGGCAGTGTTGGCTAGACCTGGGATGCTTTCTCTGCATTGGTTGCAATCCTATCCACTGGGATCTGGACTAAGGAGAGATTGCAGGGCAACTAACCTCATCATGCTAATAAAATTGACAGCCATTCTATGTTTGGCCCCAATTAAGATGTTACTCCTCACTTTGGTGGGAAGGGTAGATCTGCGTCTGAACAATCCATGATATCTGAACCCTCTCTCTGGGATGTCCTCAATGCAGTACAGGAGTTGAGAACAGCTCGATAAGGTAAAAAAAAATGACACTTAAGTTAATCTGATGTGAGCATATTTACACACAGTTAGTTACTAAAAGAATGGCAAAACTAAAGGTCTGGTTTGCAGTTTGTCTGGGGAGGTCAAACTGCTGTGGGCATATACAGTCCCAGAACCTAAGCTTGAAGGTGGAGTTCTCGGAGGAAAGATCATAATTAAACAACAGATGCTTCTTCGGGACACTGGAAAGGTCTTGGGGTCAGGGTATGGAGTTGCTCTTGAAAGATTTGATAGTGAATGTCTTGTAGCGAAAGGGCATTTCAAATTCCATTTATGTGGAAAAGATACAACGTCCCCACTGGTGCCACATTCCCTCTGTTCTGGCATCCTCCAAGTTTCACTTCAGACACATTTGTTTAACCAGTGGACTGCAACTGTTCTTCAGGCTGCACCCAGACGTTTCAGAGAGAGCCATTTGAGGCCTTGACTCCGTGACAAAGGTCTGAAATATATGCAGTTTTTTCCCACTTTTAGGATAGTGACAAACAAAGACACTTGTTATTTCACTGGGCCAGAGGAAGCTTGGGTTTTGCTGGGGAAATGTGCCCAGAAGCATAGACTCAGCCAGAGAACCCTCAGATGTCACGCAAAGGGTCTGGAATTCTGCTCTCCCAGGGATGCCCACATATATCTGGATCCCACCCCTCAGTGGCACGAGTCTATAACTTAAATTCTGATAACCATACTCCTGATGATGTGCCTGCACCATTTTGGGACGGTTGAGCTATTGGGACCTTGATAGCTGGTGCTGTCTCCAGGAGGTAGGGCATCCCTAAACGGCAGGAGGGAAACAATTAATATTTTGTCTGTTATTTACTTACCCGAGATGAATTCAGAGAGGGATTAGTGGGGTGGCACTCAATGTTTCACTAATAAATATGATGCTTAGTTAGGAAAGCGGCACCTACACTTGCGCGTGGTTTGGGGCACATCAGGGGTTGTATTACAAATAGTGCTCTGTGGGTGCAATGGGTGTGTGTGCGCCTGTTTTCTGCATCCTGAGGGCACTGTAGTATTGCAGACGCAGACTGTTGTGCGTCATCTTCTGTAACACAGATAGCACTGATACACAGAGCACTGACGGTATCTTCCAGGGGTGCTCCCCCTTTAGCATGGGATCGTGACCCCATGTTACTGATGGTAACACCGAGTCTGTGTTGTTATGGACCTGGGCACAGAGGTAAACAAGCCGTCAGATGTCGCACTGACCGCACTACAACAGAATGGGACACAGTCAGTGCGCCCCCTGAGTGCAACCCCTGCTAGTTGGGAAAGGGTGCTGCCGTGGACCCCTTCCACCTTCACCTGCAGGTGTGTGCAGTCACTCACTGCACCTGCCTGCAGAGGGATCTCTTGACCCTTCTTTAAAGTGCAGTCAGGTGCCACCTACAAAGAGAAGCACAAAGAAGATGATAGGAGGAATGCTAGCAATAAATCTAACACTGACAATCACTCAATGTAGCATTCCAATCATTCTTCTAACCACCACACCACCTCAGATTATATTCCAGCCATATGCAAATCAGTCTTGGTCATGCTCCAATACGATCAGTTCAACCCGAACAGTCCCGCCAAAACTGCCAAACCAAGTCCTCTCTGAACCGCAACACAAGCAACCCAAGGCTGGTTTTACCATGATTGGGGCTCATCAGTCGGTGTAGCTTGGTTCCACTGGAACTGTGAGCATGTATCCCACGTCTGGGCATACCCATGGCCACTTAGGGCGTTTCATGAATCACACAAAAGGTGATTCAAAGATGTCCTGGCAGTCTTACACATTTGTCTGACACCCTAGTTCACCCGAAGGTATCATAGAAACGAAGAGCACTATTGAGAAAGCCTTAGGCTACAGTGTAATCCATACCTTTCCAATTACAATCAATAATACACATCAAATTTTTGTTAGTTTAAAAAAAATTAATTAACACAAACATATGGTCATACACTAAACAGGGCGTTGTTGTTCAAACAATGTTACATCACATTAGTTTGGGTTTGAATACATTCTCAACACAACACAATAAAAGATCACGACTTGTATGTAGATCCCCATGCATTTCGGGCAATTCCACCCTTCTTCAGGGGCAGCTGAAAATACAATAATACTCAATTTACCATGTTGTAAAAAACAGTAATGTATATCTAAAACAATTGAACCCTATCAGAAGCATCAAGGTGGATAACCAGATGCCCAGAAAAAGTTTAGAAAGCCAAACCCGTCCCACAATACTGAGTACCTGGGCTCTGGGGGCAGCATAGTCTAATGCCCTCTCAAAAGTTTGCACATCAAGGGGTGTTCTCCCACGGGATGACCATCCATCGGCAAGTGACTTGCTGAAATCACTGACCGAAATTTATTTAATCGATCTGTATGCCAATCCTGAGGAGGCCAGATGCGCCAGAAAATTCAATATATGACAACATCCGCCCCATGGGATCCACCTTGAGTCAGACACACCAACCCAGGCAACTGGACCATGCTGAACGATACCTCTTGGAAGTGCTGATTGCCCGCACTCTGGCGAGTAGCTCGGCAGCTTCTCCAGAAATGCCCGGGACTTACCACCGTTCTTGGTAATCCTCCAGGCCATAAGACGCAGTGAACCCACAAGGACCAACGGGTGCTGCTTGCCTTGGGGCTCCCGGAGAAGATCCGGAAAGAGGGGTAGAGGATTGGAAAATCCCAGGAAAGTTCCAAATTCACTGGAGACCAGGCTTGAGAACCTCCAAACCGTGGTCATCACTAGCAAATCCGCGCTCTGCCTGCGAACATGCGCGGTTAGCCTCATTAACATTGCAAAAGAGGGAAACGTATAAGCCGTCTCCCTGCTTCAGTCCTGAAGGAAAGCATATGTGGCTACTGCATTGGTATCCAGACGCCAACTGCAATATCTTTTCAGTTGGAAGTCCAGGCGAGATGCGAAGAGATTCATGGAGAAAGGACCCCATCTCTCCTGGATCTGTTGGAACAGCCGGGTTTGTAGTTTCCATAAGCTGACATCCCTCCAATGACGGGAGTGCCAGTCTGCCAACTGATTGGAGCGGCCCAGAGGATGTTCCGTCGACAGTGACAGTGAAATCCGATTGACTAGACAATAATCCCATAATGTGCGCGCAGGTCCAACAGGGTTTTGGACTTCGCCCCCCAGGTAGATGACGTAACGGACAGCCGCTACATTGTGCATCTTTAAAAGGACCAAGCACTGGACTTTGTCCAACACTAGAGCCTGCCATTAGCTCTAGGCAGTTTATATGCTGTGCCTGTGCAGTAGGGGACCATTTTCCTCCTGTAGTCAACTCCCCACAACGTACTCCCCAACCTGAGCAGCTGGCGTCCGACTCTATCACCAAATCTGGTTGGGAACCGGAACCGAAAATTGCTAGACCATTCCAGGCCTCCATGTGTGCAATCCACCGTTGCATCTCCTCATTCCCTTTCGAAGGTGAGACGTCTTCAGGCGTTGAAGGGCTCGCTAGTGGAGATGCCCCGGGAATATGGCCTGAATGGATGAAGAGAGGAGTCCCAGAATCCTTGTAAGCTGTCGTAGGGACACCCGAGGCTTGGCCAGCGTCATCCTGAGCTCGTGTTTAATCTTCGCCAGTTTGCGAACCGGCAGGTTGAGGGTGGCCTCGACTGAATCTATGAGAAAACCTAGAAATTGCATGGATGAGAGCCCACGTGGTAGTGTTGATCACAAATCTGAGGGATTCCAGCAGATCGATGGTCATCTGCAAGTATGCAGAGAGACGCACCGGACACTGGATCATGATCAATATATTGTCGCGGTATACGATCATCCTCACTCCTTGAGTCCTTAAATGCTCGATCACCGGTCTCATTAGCTTGGTAAAACACCAAGGAGCGGAGGATAGGCCAAACGGGAGGGAGGTGAACTCAAACACCTGAGACTTTTATTGGAATTGTAAAAACTGCCTGTGATAGATAAATATGTGCATCGCCAGACAGGCGTCCTTCAAATCTATTTGCACCATCCAATCACTCACCAGAAGGAGATCCCTGAGGAGATGGATGCCTTCTATCTTGAAGTGGCGGTAGACCAACCACTCGTTGAACTCCCTTAAATTGATGAATGGGTGTTGGCCTCCCTCCCTCTTCTCCATGAGGAAAAGGTTGCTCAAGAAACCATTGAAATGTAAGGAGGTGTGAATGATCACTTTCTTTTCTAGAAGTTGAGACACCTCTAATTCTACCATTCTGGTGTGGTCCAGGGAGAAGGATAGGGGTCTGGGTTTGCGAAGTTGGGTCGGGGTACCATAACGTTCTATCTGATAACCTCTCACCATTTGGAGAACCCACGCATTTGTGGAAAGACTCCCAATTGCTCAAAAACCGCCCCAGTCTGCCCGCCACCTGTAACCCTTCCAAGTTCTGTACTCTCACATTGAGAATTGTTGTAGTTGCCGTTGCCCCTGGAACCTCCTCAAGCATCTCTGCGGCGGGGTAGGATCGTGTCGGATAAATGTTTGCAAACTTGGAGGAGTCCAGCCACTGTCCGCAGCGAGAATCGGTCCCTCTGTCAGAGGCTTGCTGGAAATTTCGGCCGGTCGAGCGCTCCCATCCACGAGCGGCTCAGACAAAAACAAGAGGTGTAAAAGCACGTTTTATCGATGTTTGGGCTTTGTCTAAGGAAGTGAAGGACAAGTTACTTACCTTTGGTAACGCCTTATCAGGTAGAGACATGATCCAGCCGCAGATTCCTTACCTTTAAACTTCCAGGTGTTAGGCTGGATCCGGAAGATTTTTCTTAGCAGTACCCTTGCGCACCGGTAGATAATGTCGGTCGACTCCGCGTGACGTTGTCGGCGCCGTGTTCGTCGTCACGTCAGCGTTGTCAATTTAACCACCACTCTGGCACGCTGTCAGTACTTTTCACAACTTTCCACGCCAGAAGCGCGAAGCCATTAAGTGACTGACCATGGTGTGTTAAAAATGAATAGCTGGGGCCCTGAAGGGGAACATCCCTGACACTTAAAACCAATTCCGCAGTGCAGGGAGGATGGGTGGGTTGGTAAGGAATCTGGGGCTAGATCATGTCTCTACCAGATAAGGCGTTACAGAAGGTAAGTAACTTGTCCATTTGATAGAGACATCTAGCCGCAGATTCCTTACCTTTGAACAGATACCCAAGCAATACCATACCCGGAGGAGGGACTGCGGAACGGCTTAGACCAGGAAATCCTGTAAAACAGAGCGCCAAACAGGCCTTCTCTGCGAAGCTGAGAATCCAGGCAGTAGTGTCTGGCGAACGTGTGCAGAGATGCTCACGTGTCAGCTTGGCAGATATCTGAGACAGGAACACCACGCTGAAGAGCCGTGGTAGCCGCCTTTGCCCTGGTGGAATGGACCCTAAGCCCTTCAGGAGGATCCTCCTTCACTAAGGCATAACAAATTTTTATACAGAGGATAACCCATCGGGATATAGTCCTCTTCTGGAGAGCACTGCCTCTCTTTCCACCCACGTATCCTATAAAGAGTTGGACATCCACCCGGGACTCTTTGGTTTGATCAAGGTAGAACGATAACGCTCTTTTTGGGTCCAGACCATGGAGACACTCCACTTCCTTGGAAGGATGTGGGGGTGCATAGATGGTGGGCAGGGTAACTGACTGTCCCAAATGGAAGGGTGTTAGCACCTTAGGCAGAAACGATGCCCTAGTCCGGAGTACTACTTTGTCCGGAAAGATAGTCAGGTAAGGAGGCTGTGAAGATAGTGCCTGCAGTTCACTAACCCTCCTGGCAGAGGTTATTGCCACCAAAAAAGCTATCTTGATGGTGAGCAACCGCAGAGCACAGTTATGCAGCGGCACAAAAGGTGCATACATCAGAAAAGTGAGAACCAAATCAAGGTCCCACTGTGGCATGATGAAAGGTGAAGGAGGAAAAAAATGGACTTCAGATAAGGGAGCAGATAAGGGGTCGATAGACCGGTCTGTACAATATTTACAAAATGTATTCCATCGGCAGGCGTATACAGATTTTGTGGAGGGACGCCTGGCTGCCAAGATAACCTCACAGACTTCAGGAGGAAGGTCAAAAGCTGTCAACTGTCGCCGCTCAATCTCCACGCTTGGAGGCCGAGAGTGGACAGGTTCGGGTGGAGAACCCTCCCCTGCTGCAACAGAAGATCCTCCCGAAAGGGCAGCCTGACCGGAGGATCGATGCTCATGTCTAGAAGCTCAGGATACCACACTCTGTGCCCAGTCCGGAGCCACCAGAATAACTTGTGCCCGGTCACTCCTGAGCACTCTGCGCAGGAGTGGTATGGGCGAAAAGGCATATGGGAGGCCTGAGCTCCACTCGCGGCAAAAAGCATCTCCAACGTGCAAAACAGCTGACATTGCGCGTTCTCTTTGGAGGCAAACAGATCAAACCAAGGCTCTCCCCACCGCTCAAAGAGACCTTGTGCCACCTCCGGATGGAGACACCATTCGTGATCCGCAAGGCACCTTCGGCTGAGCTCGTTCGCCCTGGCATTCAGAGAACGGGCCAGGTGTTGAACCACCAGGGAAATGCCCTGATGTTTCAGCCAAGTCCAGAGACGCAGGGCCTCTTGACAGAGTCCAGGACCCCACTCCGCCCTGTTTGTTGCAGTACCACACGGCGGTAGTTTTGTCCGTTAACACCTGTATGAGCCTTACCTTTATTGACGGCAAAAAGGCTTTCAGTGCCAGCCATATCCATGATCTTAGCTAGGGGCCCTGCCACAGCCTGAAATTTATCCTGGCAGGAGTGACAGGATCTGCCTATGCCCTTCTTAGGGTCGCGGACAAATTTTGCAAGAAAGATGGTCATTTTGTTGTCTCTCTCAGGTGCGAGGGCTACTTTGCCCTCCAACGAAGGTCTAGGGCATTCTGCACGGAGGCAGCTCCTCAACTCTTTATCAAGCCTATTCATCATGTAGGCGGCCACTTTGGGCGCTGGACACCACTCCGACGAACGCGGATGAAGCAGGTCGTCCGGATCGAACAGATCTGTTTCAAGGGTTTTCCCTGTATATGTAGCGAGGGCAAGGAAGAGGTGGACATGCGCTACAGCCGGCCCGAGTCCCCGCCTCCATCCGACGTATTAGGGGAGTCATCAGCATCCCCTGCATCGGCTTGGGGCAAAAAAGAGGGACCACTGAGGTATTCGGAGCCTGGGGAATAGTTTGTGGGGGTTGATAGTCAATAAAGGCCTTTTTAAGATGCTCGAAGGCGTCAAGATGGACTGCTTGCTCACTTGGGAGTTTGCGCTTCTCAGAGTTATGGTTAACCTGCTGCCCTGGAGGTCTGGGGGCACTGGGCCCAAAGGTGTCTTCCCTTTGGTCAAGGGGTCTCAGGCATTGTGCCAGTAATTGAGAAATCTTCCTCTACAAGGGGGAGCTACCACCTGTGTTACAGCCCTAAAGATGGAAGCATCCATTACGTGACAAAAATCATCATCAATGGGGAGGTATGGCCTAATCCTCACCTCAGGGTCCTTACGTAGAATACGTTTTACCCGATCGGCTCGGACCGATTAGCTAGTCTGTTGTTTATGATTATAGGGAAGTGCGTCACGTGAAGTGGAGCTTTCCCTTTTTGAGACTTTTTGGACACAGCACGATAGCGTGGTAGAACACAGGGTTTTCTTCGCCTCCAGCATTAGAGTGTGGACTCTCCCAGTTGCACAAGTTACTAACTTGTGTAACGATATATCTGTAAGAGACAGTAGTTAGTGACAGATTCCTTACCTTAGAATATCCCCAGGCGTCAGGCTGGATCCGGAAAGTTTTTTGCGTAGCAGTACCCTTGCGCGTCGGTAGGTGGCGTCGTGCGGCTCCGCGTCCGTCGTCTGCGTCGTGATCGCCGGGATGACGTCGCGGGCAGTACTTAGACGCCGCCCCTGCGCGCTGACGTCAGTTCTGTACACGACTTTCCGCGCCAGGAATGCAGAGCCATGCAAGAAGCTGACATAGGTGTCTGAAAAATACTAGGGCCCTGAAAGGGATGTCCTTAACCCTAGAAATCAGTTCGCAGAACGGGGAGGATGGGTGGGCGGTAAGGAATCTGTCACTAACTACTGTCTCTTACAGATATATCGTTACACAAGTTAGTAACTTGTGCATCTGAAAGAGACACGTTAGTGACAGATTCCTTACCTTAGAATAGATACCCCAGCAATACCAACCCCGGTGGTGGGTCTGCGAACAAAGATCAGACAAGGAAGTCCCGGAGGACAGAACGGCCAAAGAAGCCGTCCCTCCGGACCTGACTGTCAAGGCAGTAATGCTTGGTAAACGTGTGCAGCGAGGCCCACGTAGCTGCCTGACAGATATCCTGCAGCGGAACACCGCGGCCTAAAGACGTGGTAGCAGCCGTTGCCCTGGTGGAATGGGCACGCAGCCCAACAGGAGGCTCCTTCTTAGCCAAAGAATAGCAGGCTTTGATACACAAGGTTACCCAGCGGGAGATGGTTCTCTTGTGCACCGCCCGACCTTTTTTGGCGCCCACGTAGCCAACAAAGAGCTGGTCATCCACCCGGAAGTGTTGTGTGCGGTTGATATAAAAGGAAAGCGCACGTTTTGGGTCCAGACGGTGGAGCCTCTCTTCCTCTCTGGAAGGATGCGGAGGAGGAAAGAAGGTGGGCAAAGTGATGGTCTGCCCAATGTGGAAGGCAGTAACCACCTTTGGCAAGAAGGACGGACGCGTCTTAAGAACAACCTTGTCTGGATGGACAGACAGAAAGGGAGGTTTGCATGACAGAGCCTGGAGCTCACTCACCCGCCGAGCGGAGGTGATGGCCACCAGAAAGGCTGTCTTCAGAGTCAGAAGACGAAGAGGACAGTTATGTAGAGGCTCAAAGGGAGCGCACATGAGAAAGGTAAGAACCAAGTTCAAGTCCCACTGAGGCATCACAAACGGAACAGGAGGGAAGAGGTGTGTAATGCCTTTTAGAAACCTGTTAACAACAGGGGACTTGAAAAGGGAGGGCTGATCAGGAAGCCTGAGGAAGGCCGAAATGGCACAAAGATAGCCCTTGATGGTACCCAGGGCAGAACCCTGTTGGGCCAGAGAAAGAAGGAACAGAAGAACCTCAGAAAGAGGGGCAGAGAGGGATTCACAGCCTTTGCTGTGCACCATGCCACAAACTTGTTCCACCTGCAGGCGTATACCACCTTAGTGGAGGGACGCCTGGCTGCCAGAATCACATCATAAACTTCGGTAGGCAAGTCGAAAGGAATCAACTGCCGCCGCTCAATCTCCACGCAAGCAGGTGTAGACTGGACAGGTTCGGGTGGAGGACCGTCCCCTGCTGCTGCGACAGAAGATCCTCCCGAAGAGGCAGACGGATCGGGGGATCTACGCTCATACTGAGTAGCTCGGGATACCAAACTCTTCGAGCCCAGTCCGGGGCCACAAGGATGACTTGGGCCCGGTCGCGCCGAATCTTCTTCAACACTCTGGGTAGAAGTGGTATAGGCGGAAAGGCGTACAACAGACCGCAACTCCACTCGCGACGAAAAGCGTCGCCGAGCGAGTGCCGCCTTGGAAATTCCAACGCGCAGAACTGCTGACATTGCGCGTTCTCTTCGGTGGCGAATAGATCTAACCAAGGCTCTCCCCACTGTAGAAAGAGTCCTTGCGCCACTTCGAGTGAAGACGCCATTCGTGATCCATCATGCACCTGCGGCTGAGTTTGTCCGCCCTGGCGTTCAGGGAACCTGCCAGGTGTTGAACCATCAGGAATATGCCCTGATGTTCCAGCCATGTCCAGAGGCGCAGAGCCTCCTGACATAGGGTCCACGACCCCACCCCGCCTTGTTTGTTGCAGTACCACATGGCGGTGGTGTGGTCTGTGAACACCTGCACTACCTTCCCTTTGACAGAGGGAAGGAATGCCTTGAGTGCAAGTCGGATCGCCCGGAACTCCAGAAGGTTGATATGGAGCCGGGACTCCGCCGGAGACCAGAGGCCTCTGATCTCCGCCTCTCCCATGTGACCGCCCCATCCCAGAAGGGACGCGTCCGTCACAACTGTGTGCTCTGGCTGGGGAAGGGAGAGGGATCTGCCCATGACCCATTGCCGGTTCGAGAGCCACCACTGCAACTGTTTTGCAGTCCCCTCCGAGATCTGGACGTGATCGGACAGGTTGCCCTGGTGCTGCGCCCACTGGAACTTCAGGTCCCACTGCAGAGCCCGCATATGCCATCGGGCATGATCGACCAGCAGGATGCAGGAGGCCATGAGGCCCAGCAGCCTCAGGGTCATCCGTACCGAAACCCAGGATAAAGGCTGAAAGATCGGAATCATAGCCTGAATATCCCAGACTCGCCGTTCGGGAGGATAGGCCCGAAACTGCGTCGTGTCCAGAACTGCTCCGATGAAAAGGAGCTGTGGAGAAGGAATCAGATGCGACTTCGGCACATTGATGGAGAACCCCAGCGAGTGCAGGAGTTCGGCCGTAGTCTGGAGGTGGGAGACGACTGCCTGGGAAGAGCCCGCCTTCAGCAGCCAGTCGTCGAGGTAGGGGAAGACTGGAACCCCTGCCCGGCGCAGATGAGCTGCGACCACCGCCATCACTTTTGTGAACACCCGAGGGGCGCTGGTAAGGCCAAAGAGGAGCACGGTGAACTGAAAATGCTCGAGGCCTACCGTGAACCGCAGGTAATGCCGGTGGGCCGGCAGGACGGGGAAGTGAAAATATGCATCCTGCAAGTCCAACGCTACCATCCAATCTCCGGGGTCGAGGGCAGTCAAGACCTGAGCTAGGGTAAGCATCTTGAACTTCTCCTTCCGTTCCGGAGGTCCAAGATAGGACGCATGTCCTCCTTGTCCTTTTTGGGCACCAGAAAGTAGTGGGAGTAGCAACCACGTCCTACTTCTGGGGTCGGAACATGCTCGATGGCCCTCTTGGCCAAGAGGGCCGTGACTTCCTTCTGCAGAAGCACCAAGTGATCCCCTGACATGCGGTGGAATTGAGGTGGCATGGCTGGGGGGGTGGTCTCGAAGGGGAGGGAGTAGCCCCTTCGGACAATGTCCAAGACCCACCAGTCCGAGGTGATGGCACGCCAGTGGGGAAGGTGATGGCGGACCCTGCCCCCTACTGGCGTGCTGTGCACCTGAAAGGAAGGACTAGGAGGGCTTGGAGGCCGCGGAAGGGGTGGGGTTCGTGGCCTGACCCGCACGCAGGTTGCCTGACCCGCCACGTCGGGAGCCACGTCCTCGGCCACGCGAAGACGCTTGCTGCGCGGGCCGGTGGCTGGGCAGCGGACGTGACTGGGCGCCCCTTCCGTGGCCACGAAAGGGGCGAAAAGCAGAGGTTAGCGGAGGGCGCACAGCAGAAAGGCCCAGGGACTTGGCAGCAGCCCGTGAGTCCTTAAATCGCTCCAGCGCATGGTCTGCTTTGGTACCAAAAAGACCGACTCCATCAAAGGGCATGTCCATGAGTGTGTTCTGGACATCACCCGAGAAACCAGTTGTTCTCAGCCAGGCGTGGCGACGCAGCGCCACCGTCGTTGCAGGCGATCTGCCCAGCGAGTCGGCGGTATCAAGGCCACAACGGATGGTGTACTTTGCCGCATCCCTTCCTTCCGCAACGGTGCGGTGAAGCAGTGTCTGGACCTCCTCAGGACACTGGGGCAAAACTTGCGCCACCGAATCCCACAGAGAGTGGGAGTATCGGCCCAAAAGGCAAGCGGTGTTAACAGACCGCAATCCAGCACTGGAGGAAGAAAAGGCCTTCTTCCCAAATTGTTCCAGGCGTTTGGATTCCCTATCCGGAGGGGCGGTAGGGAAGGCGGTTTGGGAGGCAGAGGCTTGGACAACCAAGCTCTCGGGGGTGGGATGTTGAGAGAGAAACAAGGGGTCGCCCGGAGCGGGGCGATGGCGTCGGGCCACGTTCCTATCCACAGGAGCCCCTGTGGCGGGCTTGGACCAGGTGCCCAAAAGAACGTCAGAAAGTGCGTCATTAAATGGCAGCAATGGCTCCGAGGAGGTAGCCGCCGGCTGAAGCACTTCCCTCAGGAGGTTAGTCCTGACAGCCACAGTAGGCAACTGGAGGTGTAAGGCTCCAGCTGCTCTACGCAACACCGTTGCGAAATTTGCTCCCTCCTCCGTTGCCACGGAAGGAGGACACAGCATGCCAGTGTCAGGGGAGGTGTCCAGACCACTGGCCTCCCCAAGTTCCTCTGCCCAGTCCTGATCATAGTCACACTGCTGTGTGAGAGGGTCATCCGACCCCTCCCAGCTCTCCTGGTCCTCCTCCGGTTCAAAATAAGGAGGAGGAGGGACATTTGGGACCCAAGGTCTCATCGGCGCCGAGCGACGTCGGTCCGGCGCCATGTCCGGATCCGGAGAGAACCGGGGAACGACGCCGCCCGGAGCCCCGGACGGCGTCAGGAACGGCACCGAGGACATCGGCGCCGGCGGAGGCGTGGTTAGGTCAACCGGCGTCGGTGGGTGTTGCGGTACCACCGGAGCCGGTATCGAGGCCGGGATCAAGGCTGGCGGGACGGGCGACGCCGGGACCGGAGTCGTCGGCGACGCCGGAGCAACCCCATCAGGGCCCGCGGGGCCCGAAGGCGCACCGGAGGGATCTTGAGGCCCGAAGAGGCGGGCCATGGCCGACAGGAATTCCTGTATTTGGGCCGGAGTCGCCCCCGAACCCGGAAAGGACGGGTATTGCGGGGGCGGCTCCACAGGTACGTCCGGGGCCGCGCCGACAGGGGCCTCAGCCGAGTCGCGAGACCGGCGAGGCGAAGTCTTAGAGCGATGATGCTTCTTAGACTTTTTGTGCTTCGACTTACCCGAGGAGTGCGAAGACTTGGACTCCGACGACCGGCGGGGACTCCGCGACCGGCCCCTCGACCTCTCACGGGACCGGTGCTTGGTGTGGCGCGGAGCCGACTGCCGGACCAAGAGGAGCTTTCGAGACCGCTCTCGCAAAGCCTTCGGGTGTAAGGCCCGGCAGTCGGGGCACGACTTCATGTCGTGGTCTCGGCCGAGACAGTAGAGACACTCTAAGTGCGGGTCTGTGATCGACATCATTCGACCACAGACGTCGCATGGCTTGAAGCCGGGCATCCCTACCGACACCTTGGAGTCGAGATGACTCGAAAAGAAACAGTGAAAAAATCACCCAAAATTTAGTCAAAAAATGACTAGGGCACTGCTCTTCCCGGATCTGCGCTTACTGGCGCGGAAAAAAGAAGAACTGACGTCAGCGCGCAGGGGCGGCGTCCAAGTACTGCCCGCGACGTCATCCCGGCGATCCCGACGCCGACGACGGACGCGGAGCCGCACGACGCCGCCTACCGACGCGCAAGGGTACTGCTACGCAAAAACTTTCCGGATCCAGCCTGACGCCTGGGGATATTCTAAGGTAAGGAATCTGTCACTAACGTGTCTCTTTCAGATAAGGTAATTGAATAGTCTGGGTTTGTTTGGGAACAGTGCTGGTATTATAGGTCAGAATTTAATCGTGGCCTTTTTTTTCACTAGAACTCGAGCTTGGTACACGATGTGGCGTGGTCACCTGGGCGTTACGGGTTCGTTCACTATTTTTGCAATCTTTTGTAAGTATTCAATTCATAGGGACTTAACAGGGGAGGCAGCTACTTCTCATGTTTTCTAAAGTGGCTGACGAGGTTCATTGTGTTTGCAGTTAACGTGGACATGCATAGCTTTGAATTGTAATTATCGATTCAGCAATCACGGCTTGGTTTGTAAGTAAGACTCTAAATGAATGCTGGGATTTGGAGTACGATACACTTAGGGAGGGATGGGCACCTTTAACATTTTTGCTAGTAAAACGTTTCACACTTTATGTAACCGGGGTGGGTGCGGAAAGTCTATTTTCCTTTGTTTGTAAGTTGCAACCAGTCACAGTGGGGTGTTTTGGATCCTGTAGGTGAATGGGGTTAAGTGTGAAGTCTTTTGATAAAGACCGGTACAGCTACAGTGGTTTTTGAGCACAGGTGATCGAGCATGGATTCGTTTTTTGATGAACAGATTTAGCACATGGTGATTGGAAGTCACAAAGTTGGCACTCTATACTTTTTCTGGCCATCTTGTTTTCCTCCTTGGTGCTTCTGATAGGATACAATTGTTTTAGATATAAGTTACTGCCTTTTACAGCATAGTAAATTGAGTATCATTGTATTTTCAGCTGCCCCTGAAGGCTGGAATCACCCAAAATGCATTGGGATCTACATACAAGTCGTGATCTTTTATTGTGTTGTGTTGAGAATGTATTCAAACCCAAACTAATGTGCTGTAACATTGTTTGAACAACAACGCACTGTTTAGTGTATGACAATATGTTTATGTGTTAATTAATTATTTTGAAACTACCAAACATTTGATGTGTATTATTGATTGTACTTGCAAAAGTATGGATTATACTGTAGCCTATGGGCTCTCTCAGTATTGCCCTTCATACTCCATCACGAAGTAGCACACTTACCTTGATTACTAGGTTTACAAGTATTACTTTTGAGTGCAGGATAATCTCCAATTATAAAAGTCTTACACATTTACCAATATTATCTGAGACTTTATTGATACCATGACATAATTACTGGTGACAATCACAACGGGGTCTCTATGCACCAAAATACCCAAATAACAAACTGTGTCCTTCGTCCAACTGTGAGGGAATTCTAGGGTGCACTGTTGAATAGAGTAAGCAGTGGGGAGAGAAGGGATTTATCCCAAATGATCTTCAAACAAGAGAATCCCCTGAATTGTGTGATGTTAATAAGAATGAGAGAGAGATTCATCTGAGTCTGCCTGATATAGATCATCAGCATAGAGTATCAGTCTGCAGCCCAGAAATCTCAGTCCAATGTGTGCATACCGCTCTCTAACTGAACATGCAAATAGCTCCACACCAATAGCATAAAGTAGTGATGGAAGTAACCATCTCTGCTGCGTTCTTCTGCTTATGTTAATAGGAGTAGTTATGGAACCCTTTACTCAAATATGGGCCGTGGGGGTCAGTGTATGGTAGACTGGTCAATCTAAAGAACGTATCTCACACACTAATCTTCCCTAGCATCGAAAACGAACCTCCAGCCAACAGAGTCAAAAGCCTTCTCAGCATCTAAAAAAAACTGCCACTGCATTAACATCTAGACCTAGCTGTGAAAATGTCAGAAGAGATCCAGGGATTATGTGCGGTTGATCACCCTGGTATAAACCCAGACTGCTCAGGTAGGATCAGTACAGGTGTAAAGGAACAAATTCAATGATCTATCGTTTTAGTCAGTATTTTAATGTCTGTGTTCAAGAAAGCTGCCTGCAAGAGAAGCATAAATCTGCTTTTCGCATAGCAGGCACAAGGCGGCTGCTCTGTACTATGGCCTCAGGCTGTTGAAATGGGGAGTAAGTTCTTCAAGGTATTCTTTATAGACGTTAGTGGTAAGGCCGTAAGTACTGGGGGATCAACTGGAATAAAGGTGTTATCATATTTCCAAAAGCTTGCCCCATGCCAGTAGCACTGGCCTAAAAAAATGCTCATTCAAGTGTCAGAAAAGGGAGGGTATACCCTTCTAAATTGAAAGTCAAAAACATACAGCATTTGTATGTTCTGGACCTTCAATTTAGATCCAAATCAAACCACCTTCGCTTCAGAAATCTTCTAAAATGCAAACTTTTGTCTATGTTCCACGACTGAAGAATGACAGAAAGGATGACAAGCCAGCACACATGGACTATAAAAGCCATGGTTATTATCCCATCACATTGTATCTGTTTTTCTCTTCTTTTCTGTACATGCCAGCCCTGTGAAGGGGGGCGTGGCCACGGAGCTGATGGGTGAAGACGCTTGAGCCTGAGGCTCCGCGCCGACCCTGCTGTAATCCTGATTTAGGGGCATGCAACTGAGCCCTGGTGCGAGCCGCGGGCTGGCGGAAGGTGCCCGCAGCAAGGAGAAGGTGACGGCGGGGGGTGTTTGCCCCGGCGCTACCGAGAACGGAGAGGACGGAACGGCAGCCCCGGCGAGCCCAAGATGGCGGCGGTGGCGTAGTCTGGGCGCCGGGGACTGAGCTGTCTGAGGGCAGGCCGCGCCACTGTGAAACGGCTGGGACAGAGGGCCGCTGGCGCTTGGTGGTCGCGCTGGTGCGGCGGCCGGGACCGGCTACCGGCGACAGGTGGAACCCCTGCTGAGGACCGGAGGCAGAGTGAGTGGAGAGGTGAGGCTCTCTGGCGGTTCCGGGACTGGCCTGCAGGGAGCGGCCGGCGGAGCACAGAGTTGCTGGAGGCGGAGGCGCCGAACCTTGGCGGAGCCCGGAGCACTGACGGCAGAATACCGCGGTGAGCTGAGGGACCCAGATCGTGCCCGGGGGCGGATGACCCGTATGTTGGAGGCGGGGAGCAGCGAGGAGCACTGGGCCTGAAACGCGGCCTTGAGCAGGCTATAGTACAACTGGGTAGCCCATTGCTCACCGAGTGCGTGAACTCAGACTCTCCACCGGAGAGGTTTGCTGGGGGGCAGGGATCACCCCCAAGGAGCGGCGCAGTAACCCGGTAGGGCAGGCAGAGAGGAAGTAAAGGGAGCAAAGAAGGCCCCAAGGTGAATGCTGCGGGGGACGGCCCAGGTGGCGATTGGGAGTGAGGAGGAGCCGCACGGGGGACACGGCCAGGTGCTGTTCGCACCGCGCTTGCCCTGCTGCCCTAACGAAGAGGAGGGTCCTGGCGGTTGCACGACCAAGGGGCTTATCCTGGGGCGGCCCCATCTGGTCCATCTCTTGGGCCCTCGGCACTGCTGTCAGTTAATTGGAACTATGAGACGGGTGGCCCCGAAGCAAGCTGATAGCACCGGGGAAGAAAACTATTGGATGTAGGCTATCAGAGACACCCACGAAGTCGTGGACAGGACGGGGCATCGTGGACCCTGCTGGAGTGGGTTTGCAAGTGGAGCTCGGACTGGGAGCTGGATCGGCATCGCCTAGTGGAGAGATTACCAGCAGATTACGAACAAAGTCCTAATTGGATAGCAGGCCGCGGTCTGGAGGGAGTGCGGCTTGAAGCGGGGAGCTGGCCCATAGGCTGCAAGACGGTGACAGTGTGGTGCCTGGGGGAATCCGTCCGCTGGGACGCTCAGACTGAGAGATTGGCTGGCAGGCAGTCACGGAAGGAGCGACGAGGAATAGAAGTCCGCTCCTTGTACGCCAGCGGGCAGCACCACATACCTCAGTGAGTTGACACTTGCCACGGTAGGTTGGTGGCCTCGGGCGTCGCCCTCACCCTGCTGGCTACATGGGGAAACCCAAGGGGAAGATGGGAGGAGCGACCCCTGAGCTCGAAGAAGATGAAAACATGCCGAAGGATCAGGGGGCACCCGCTCAGGGGGCTGACGGGATGCAACAGCAGCAAGTGGATCGGATCCTGCAAGCCATAACGGATACGAGGGAGGCACTGCAGAAGGACATGTGGCGCAGGGGTTGGGCCTGCTCCGGGCGGATCATGCCAAGCTGGCGGGCAGAGTGATGGAAACGGAAACCGCATTGGAGCTACTAGCGCCTGCCCAGAAAGAGATGGAAGCTAAAATGGAAGATGTGCAACACCGGCTGCGGACATTGGAACGGCGGGCCGAAGACGCGGAAGGCCGAAACCGCAGGAACAATGTTCGGGTGGTGGGACTGCCCGAAGGAGTGGAGGGTGATAATATGGTGGACTATTTGGAAAGCTGGTTGAGGCGGTAGGTAGCACCCGAAGGGCTGACGTCATTCTACACGTTGGAACGTGCACACAGGGTGCCCTCACGGCCGCTGGCGCCCGGTCGCCCTCCCCGGCCGGTTGTGGCTCGGCTGCTCCATTATAAGGACACGGATATTCTATTACACAAAGCGCGCACCTCCGGCCCCTACACAGTGGGCAACAGCAAAGTGACGCTTTTTCCTGACTATACGTTGGAAGTTCAACGCCGCCGTACCTCCTTTCTGGAAGTTAAGAGGGCGCTCCGAGCATACAATATTCATTGATGTTCCCGGCGCGTCTCAAGGTTGCCCTAGACGGCAAAACGATCTTTCATGATAACCCAGAAGACGCTTGGACATGGCTGGAGATGTATAAAGCGGGAACCGGGGGAGCGGGCCGCCCTGCGAGGGAGCGGCAGGGGGAGCCACAGCTGCGCCGATCACGGAGGATCCGGCGACATAGATCAGCGGCACGGAAGCCATCTGAGTCACAGACAGAGAAGGAACGCATCGCCGCCCTGCAGGCGGTCATGTCTGTCACAGGAACAGGGGCCGGCGTCATTGGCAGCTACAGGGTCGGAGAAGGGATCGCAACGGTCGGACTCGGAAGAATCGGAGGCAGGCAGTGTTCGGCTGCCGCATGTGACTGCCGGGACAGCTGATGAGATCATGGATGCCTGAGATGGTGGCAGACCCGAGACATTTGGAAGGTTTGGCTGGGGGTGGGAATGTACGCTGCGGGCGCATGTCCTGCTGGTCCTGGGGTGCGCACAGAAGGGGGGAAGGGGGAGTGATTGACCAGATAATGGATAGTCACAGTTGCCCTACATTATCGCGGCCCCAGAGGGGGCCGGCCACCATTATCAGGGTCTGGCGCCTAGGAGGAAGGTGAGTACTGGGCGTCTGCCCCTGAAGGCCCGGGCCATCCCCCCTGAGTTTGTGCGGGAATAGCTCTTAGGGTTTGCTGCAAGAGCAGTTACATAATAAGTTTGGATGGGTACTAACGTTGTAGCGCCTGTTCTGGGGAGGGGAGTTGGGGGGATGTAGGGGATTGTTTAGGGTAGTTAGAGCCACCGGTGTGTCAGGAAGCGGGGAGAGCGAGAAGGAGCCGCAGGATTGATTTATGGGGGTTAACTAATCTGAAGTGCATGACTTGGAATGTGCGAGGGATCCACACAATGCAGCGGCGACATAAGGTGCACGCATACTTAGTGCAGAGAGGGGCACATATCGCCCTACTCCAAGAAACGCACATTAACAGGGAGGAGGGGTTGGCCCTAAAACGGAGATGGAGAGGGCAGCTCTACTATACGACCTACTCAGCGTTCGCCAGGGGGGCATTGATCTGGATACGGGCGGGGGTTCCCTTTCAAATGACGCAGCATCATTCAGATCCGGAGGGCAGGTTCGTATTAGTGAGGGGCCGCCTTAATGGGATAGACCTAACACTGTGTAGCGTGTATGCTCCCAATGTTGATCAGGTCTCCTTCCTAGATCGGCTGTTCCCGGAGTATAGCGCCGCACATGACGAGCTCGGTATTGATAGGAGGGGACTTCAATATGGTGACAGACGTAGAAAAGGATAGATCCTACCCGCCGCTGCCCGGCGCACCTGCTCATAGACTCTCCAAAACGAGACGAGCATGGCAAACTAATTGGGGGTTGATAGATGCCTGGCGAGCACAGAATCCGGAGGAACGAGACTACTCCTATTACTCTGGTCTTCATGACCTCCATGTGCGGCTCGATGCCCTTTTGTGTACTCCGGAGGTGCACGCCAAGGTAACCCATAGCGAATACCTGGCCAGAACGATATCGGATCACAACCCGCTTTTACTTCAGCTACAATGGAACCGGTAAAGGACGTCCATCCCGACATGGCGAATGCGACCGGAGGTGCTAGACGACCCGGTATTTAGAATGGAACTAGGGGAATCTATCACACAATACTTTCAGGATAACGCTGGCACGGCGTCGACGCTCGCAGGGGAGTGGGACGCGTTTAAGGTTGTGATCCGTGGAACGTGCATTGCTAAAGTGGTAGGGGTAAGGAAAACGTTGTTACAGGATATAGAGGAGACGGATAATCGCTTACGGCAGGTGGAGAAAGCACATCACGACAACACTGAATTGCAGGGGGCGGTCCACGAGGCTAGGGAAGCAGTAGCGATACAGGTGGGGCGACTCCGAGCCTTTGACTATCGGCAATATCAAACGAGGGTACATGCAGAGGGAGACAAGACGGGGGCACTGTTAGCGTGGTTGGCCAGTCCCAATCCTAGGGGATCGCCGATAATGGGGTTGAAGACGACAGAGGATGAAGTGACATATACGCAACAGGGGATAAATGGAGTGTTTCGGGACTACTACGCTGAACTTTACCATAGCCAGCTGCAAGAAGGGGAGGATGAGATAGGGGACTATCTGGCGGCTCTGACTCTTCCCGCACTGTCGCAGGAGCAGGCGGATGAACTGGGGAGGGACATCACACTAGGAGAAATTCGGGGAGCAATTAAGCACATGGCGCGGGGCAAACCGCCTGGGGTGGATGGCCTCCCGGTAGAGTTCTATGCTGCGTACGTGGATCTCTTAGCTCCTAGATTGCTGGAGGTTTATCGGGAGGCGCAGAAGCTGGGTAGCCTCCCGGTTACAACTAGAGAAGCTATAATAATATCGTTATTAAAGCCTGGCAGGGATTCACTAGATAAGACGTCATATCGTCCCCTCTCAATGCTGACAACGGACTATAAAATTTTAAGCAGGGTTCTAGCGACTCGACTTATGCCCCATATGACGCACCTGATACACTCAGACCAGGCGGGGTTCATCCCCACGCGGAGCACGGCGGCTAATATACGGCGATTGCTTCGTATACTGGAATCAAGGGATCAATTGCCACACGCCGCGGCGGTCCTTTCAATTGATATCGAGAAGGCGCTCGATAGCCTGGAGTGGCCATACCTGTTCCTGGTGATGAAAAGGATGGGTCTGGGGCACGCTTACATAGGATGGACCAGAATACTTTATAAATTGGCGACAGTGCGAATGCGGACAGGTATGACGATATCTTCTGCGTGTTATGTGGAGCGGGGGACGAGGCAGGGGTGGTCATTGTCCCCTCTGTTGTTCGCCCTCGCGATGGAACCATTGGCGGGGCATGCGAGATCGGTAGGGTATTACGCAGGGCTAGAGCTTCGGGGCGACATGCAGTACATTTCCCTCTATGCGGACGATCTCCTTATGTTCTTGGCAGACACTGGGGAAGGACTGCCGGGAGCGACAGTACTCCTACGAACCTTCGGGGCGATGTCAGGACTCAGGGTGAATTGGGCAAAGACCTGCTTGTTCCCGGTCCGACAGACGGAAGACTGCCCGGACCAGACGGGCGATGTCCGATGGGAACCCCGGTGCCTGCCTTATCTTGGGACAAAAATATATCACACGCAGGAGGATCTCCTAGAGGGAAACGTGGGAAGGGCACTGACTGGTATAAAGGCCAGCATGGCCTTCTGGGGCACATTGCCGCTATCGGTGGCAGGGCGCATAGCATTGCTGAAAATGGTGGTGCTCCCCCGTTTATTGTATTTCTTTAGGACATTGCCGATCTGGATTCCAAGTTCAATGTTTCAAAAACTCCGTACTCTAATGGTGGGATTTATATGGGGCGTGGGGCGTCGGCGAGTAGCGTTGGCTACCCTAATGCGATCTAGAGCAGAGGGAGGTTGGGCGGTACCGGACTTAGAATTATATTATCTGGCCGCTCAAATGCAGTGGCTCACGCAGGCGATTGCTAGAGAATTTGGGGGGCCTGATGGCCCTGTAGGCAGATGGTTTCCGCGCCATGTGCTGTCGTTTATATTGCTTAATCAGCGACTGCGGGTGGGTATGTTGACGCACGAGGAGCGTGCGCTGTGGCACTGCTGGCTCCGAAGCCAGAAACGGGGAGGACTTGAGAGGCCCTATGCGCCAGAAATTCCATTGGGCATGTGTACAGCGTTACCGCATGGAGGGGATTGGACAGAGTTGGCCAGATGGGAGGACCTGGGGCTGCAGATGATTGGAGACTTATATGAGGACGGAGTCCTCCTGCCCTTTCAGGCATTACAGGATAGGTATGACTTGCCTAGGGGCCACTACTTGTTGCACTCCGCTCTAGTGACGGCAATACAGCGCTACTGGGGGGAAAGGACTGTCAGAGCCGCAGACTACGGCTACCTGCCAATATGTGGTAATGGCGGCAGGGACTTTTAAGGCCATCACGTGCCTTTACCGGCGATTGCTGAGTGAGGGGACGCTACCGCTGACTCGACTACAACAGAAATGGGAGGCAGATCTGGGCAGGGAAATTCCTGATCCTGACTGGGCGAAAATAGTGGAAAGAGCGTGGAAAAGCACACGCAACGCCAGATTTCAACTAATCTACCACAACATACTGCATAGGGCATACCTCACGCCGGCTCAGATTAATAAATACTTCCAGGTCGACACAGCTATGTGCCCCCGCTGCAACACTGAAGGGGCAGAACTCATGCATATATTATGGAATTGCCCGCAGTTGGGAACGTACTGGGAGGACGTCATGGAGGTCCTGAGGGAGGTGACGGATAGGCAGATTGAGACGGAAATGGGGCATGCATACTACAATGGTTCCCCCACACGACGAAGACGAAGGTAACAAGTAAATTCATCGACCATGGCTTATTGATTGCCAAGAGAGAATTGACTAGGCGATGGAAGTCCAGAAGTGCGCCCGCTAGGGAGACTTGGCAACAGGAGTTCATTAAATGGGCGAGTAGCGAGAGCACGGTTAGACTGCGGCTGGCGAAGAGAGCGAATAGTGACACAGCGCTGGACACGGCTCGGGCATGGGATGCGCTAGTTGTGCAGCTGCAGCGGCGGGCTGGGGACTCGGACGATGATCAGTCCGAAGATGTGGTGAGGCATTAGCGGGCTGTGAGCTGAGAGGGCAGGAAGAGAGATGGCCAGAAGGGGAGGCCCTATGGAAGCATAAGGGGGGCTGAGACTAAAAGATCATCCACAGAGCTGAATGGCCCCTGGTTCCAAGGTGGGACCCCCCACAGAGAAGAGGTACATTGTAGCAGTGGACACACTTAGGACCATTTAACACACCGGTGGCAAGAGTTAGGGAGGGGGGGCAGTTAGGGGTGGGATTTAAACATAGGTCTGTATTAGTAGTATGTGCACATCGAGGGGTGAGAGGAAGGCTAGGGCAAGAAGCCACACAGCATGTTAGAACCAGCATGTCTCACGATAACTCATACGGCATGAGAGGGCTGCAAGCTCAAAGCGAAACAGACACTGGAAGGGTGTCGTGAAGGTTGGGTAACTCACTGGCAAAACAGCTGTGCTGCATCGAATGTAACATGAATACTGTATAGTTTATATCTATGTGGGAGAAAACTAATAAAATGCGTTAAAAAAAAAAAAAAAAAAAAAAAGCCAGCCCTGTGAAGTTATCATAAGATGACACCCGGTTCGTCACAGAACAGTTAAATACCTTGGAAGTGGTGGATAATCAAAAGTAATGATTCAGCTGCATTGGTGGAATGAAAGGCACACCCAACACATACACATCATACCTAAGTGCAATACCCCTTCGGTACACTACAACTCCCTCAACTATTTAAATTTCACGGTCATCCTTTGTTGCTATATTCTTGGAGGCTCAGCTTCACTCGCCTTCCGGACCACAGGCCTCAGTAATGCAGCTCTGCATTATTGTGACATTACTAGTCCCCTTGTTTACTATAAATTCTATTTGTTGCATCTTGTCCAGGTCGGTGGTTGACCGAAACACAGACCTGGCCCAGAGAGCATCATTTACTTCGTATGCAACTAAGAAGTACAAGAATGACAAAAAGAGAAATAACATGTTTATCTTGCGTCTCATAACACAGTTTGACATCTTCGAAATGCTGTAAACGGCAGGTGTACTGTTACCCAATTTAACAGTACTCTATTTACAAAAGTTAGAAGAATGAAAGGCTGGGCTGGCCTGCCAGGACTCAAATCTGTGGTCTACATTTCGCAGCCGATGCCACAGGCAATGTTTACTTCACGGAGTCATCTTATTGGATAATGCAATTAATCAGAGATGGCACAATGCCTGGAAACTGTAAGATGTTTGTCTGTAAAACTCCAAATACAGGGATATATAAAACCCTTACTCCACAAGTTAAAAGTTACAATCAGATCAACAATCAAGTCTTAAAAAAGATTCCAGTTTTAAAAACGCCTTGCATTTGATCAACTATACGTAAAAAGATGCCGTTAGACAGATTATAAACCGAGCTACACCAATCACAATATCATGAAAATTCATATTTGCTAAAAATCGAACGCATGCTGCTGTGGGGGAATCCCATATTTTACCAAAGGTTTTAAGTCCTTTTTTGCAAATACAAGAAAAAATGGACTATCAATAATTATGTGACAGATTCCTTATTTTGTATTCACATCGAATAGACGCAATCCAGTTTCCCCTTTACACCTGCACAGAAATCAGGAACAGAGAACCAGGGATTACAACCTACGTGCAGCTTTAGTATCTCAGACCTTAACTGACAGTCGGCTCAGCTAAACACACAGGGAATCAGATTTTCACATCCCAGTGATGGCAAAATAAATGCAATTGATGTTTTATTTACTAAATATCCGCAATCCAGTTTAGAATACAAATTAAATACAGATCGAAGAGCTATTTTCCATGGAAAGGAATCCCATGATTCAATGCTAACATACGATTCATACTGGTCTCTTAAATCATTAATAACCATAACTAACGATCAAGTCCACTTTTTTCGATGGTAAAAGCTTCCTCATAGCAGAGAAAATATATTTTTAATGTGTGTTCTTTAGAGGCCAGTATAGAGAAGCCAGTTTAGTGCATTCCTCCTTCCCGCTGATAAGCGCTCCTCCAAACTGCTCCCCAGCTGGCCGCCATGTTCTCCACTACTGATTTTGTCTTGAAAGAGGCTGTCTCTAAGTTAGTTTTAATTCTTGATGAATAGCCTGTGTGAGAGACCATTTGCAAGATTGAGGATAGGTTTCAGGCATAAACTGACACCAAATCCTGTGCACACGCTCATAAGTATTTGCAAAACCGTAATTAATGTCAACAGGAAAACAATGAAGAGTAGTTCTTGTCCTTCAAGTGTTGATTTTAATATAGTTACTTGCGCGGCCAGCCAACACGTGTTTCGTCAGTGGGTGTAAAACCCAAGACTTCTTCAGGGCTGGAATTGAACAAAATTGGCTAATGTCACCATACAAGGCGAAATTCTAATTAAGGAATTTACATGTAAAATGCACAAAATGAAAGTGTGAGTCATTTCAGAGACATACTAAGATGGTGGGATTAGTGGGCATGAAGGATTTCTTAAAATATGTGGATGGTTGAAATTATCATAATTGCAAGCATCTGTGTAAGGTACCATGCAAGGAATACAAGTTGTCAAACAAACACTCTATTGGTTGCATGCCGATTTCATTATGTTGTGTCTCAAGTGCCTATCAAGTTCAGACCATTTCGAACGGTCACATCCAAGTGTTGGTGAGCCGTGTCCAGAATAACTGTATTTTAACATGCGTGACAGTAACGAGATGCCAATAGTGTGTATTCAGTGTTCGCATAGTCTACCACAGTTTTATAATCACCCGGCGCTCGTGCGTGACACGTGTGCAGGGATCTGAAACATCTCACTGGTTCGCATAGTATTGCGAACAGTGCCTACCTTTTAAATAAAGTGGTCACACTTCAGACCTGTAACATATGAGCAGGAGTCTAAATCAAAATTGAATCCTGAATATGAGTTTCAAAAGCTTAGTAAAAAGACAAAAGTTACTGCGAATAAAACTTGAAGTTGTCGCTCACCTTTCAGCTGGTGATAATTCCGACCCAGCGGGTCTTAGTAGCCAATTTTTGAAACCAAATAATCTCCTCGTAGTTAGCAATCTGTATAACAATAACTTATCAACACAAATCCACAGATCACCTACAGAAGGGGTAGAACACTAAGAACTAGACTGAGTCCAAGCTATCCGCAAACAATACTCACAGATTCGTGGCTGACTACACGGAGTCTGGTTTTTTTTTAAGTGTGGTTCGTGCGGTATATGCCGGTGGGCTGCCGATCGCAAGACTAGTTTCAGTGGCCCGGATAGGATTTATATAATCAGACATAACATCAACTGCCACTCAAAATATGTAGTTTATGTACTCGAATGCACATGTGGTAGACTTTATGTAGGGAGTACAATCAGGACGCTTAAAGAAAGGATTGCAGAACATGTTAGAGCCCTTAAACAACAAGATCCCAGGTATCCCATGGCCACACACATATGGCAATGCCCCGCTCAAGGGGCTCATAAAGGGTTCCTCTTCTATGGGATTGACATTACCACACCTAATCCAAGGGGCGGGAACAGGGAACTGCAATTGAGACGCTCCGAAGCCCTTTCGATTATGCGTCTTAAAACCCATGAACACGGTCTTAACAGTGACCGGGAAATGCATTATTTTTTGGGTGATTAGATAATCTTGACTGCAGTTGATTGATATGTATGTATCTCTGTTATACTGTCATATGTACTCTTAACGTGGACCCCACTTGCCGCAAACTTGTAATAGTGATTTAAGGAGTATTGTTCGCACAACTGTTATGATACATGTTCTCTAAGTTTATTTTTTTAACTTGGACTATATGAAACTCGTCTTGAACAGTACATGAGTCACAAATTCTACATGTACACGTAATATGCGATTGTTTTCTCATGTTAATCCATTTTCTGCTGGGATTTTTAGCATGAACGTGCGCTACTTTCTGTAGCCCTCTAGCAGGGGCTCATTCTTGTGAGGCATGATTTATTGTCTTGAATCAGACTCTAGTTCCTTACATGTACCGTATTGTCGTAATTATGCTTCCTTCCTTCCCCTTGTCTCCCGTAACCAATTGGAGATTTTCAATATCTTTGTTGAGAAGGGTATAATTATCCAGCCCTTACTGAAATTCGAAATTTAGCCCCTTAACTGTGGCGGTTCCAATTTTCATTAATTGCATGCCCTTCGTTTGTCACTACTGAATACCACTCACTGTAGCGCGATGTGATCGGGTTTGCGCTCTAGTCGTTGCTCGAATGACGTCGGAATAAAAGAACACTTCCGGGTCACGTATCACTTTCATTTCCAGTTTACTCTGTGCCAGAGAATCCAACCACGGGGTGTACTTGCCTTAGGTAAGCTGCAAGAGCAGGATCTAAGAAGCTTTTAATGGATAGGACAAATTTTATCATAAGGTTACTGAATGGTGTGTTTACGGGTGTTATTATGGATTTATTGCAGTTGGTTAGCGGCGGATGATGCCGCGGTCTCTGTGGCCGTATTCAGGCAAACAGAGTTGATTCAGTGGAAATATTTTACCTCTTTGACATACGAAGCCCGAATAAGAAGTGAAATACTGGCCTTAATATACGATCTTTTGGAGGTAAGAAAGATAAACTTTGAAAAGCACTTGATAGAGGCAATAAGTTGAATACAGATAAAGTAGTTTTGGGTCTTTTTAATTGGCAATATATTGATGGACACCACATTGATGTTAAGTTATTGTTATACAGATTGCTAACTACGAGGAGATTATTTGGTTTCAAAAATTGGCTACTAAGACCCGCTGGGTCGGAATTATCACCAGCTGAAAGGTGAGCGACAACTTCAAGTTTTACTCGCAGTAACTTTTGTCTTTTTACTATGCTTTTGAAACTCATATTCAGGATTCAATTTTGATTTAGACTCCTGCTCATATGTTACAGGTCTGAAGTGTGACCACTTTATTTAAAAGGTAGGCACTGTTCGCAATACTATGCGAACCAGTGAGATGTTTCAGATCCCTGCACACGTGTCACGCACGAGCGCCGGGTGATTATAAAACTGTGGTAGACTATGCGAACACTGAATACACACTATTGGCATCTCGTTACTGTCACGCATGTTAAAATACAGTTATTCTGGACACGGCTCACCAACACTTGGATGTGACCGTTCGAAATGGTCTGAACTTGATAGGCACTTGAGACACAACATAATGAAATCGGCATGCAACCAATAGAGTGTTTGACAACTTGTATTCCTTGCATGGTCCCTTACCCAGATGCTTGCAATTATGATAATTTCAACCATCCACATATTTTAAGAAATCCTTCATGCCCACTAATCCCACCATCTTAGTATGTCTCTGAAATGACTCACTCTTTCATTTTTGTGCATTTTACATGTAAATTCCTTAATTAGAATTTCGCCTTGTATGGTGACATTAGCCAATTTTGTTCAATTCCAGCCCTGAAGAAGTCTTGGGTTTTACACCCACTGACGAAACACGTGTTGGCTGGCCGCCGAAGTAACTTATATTAAAATCAACACTTGAAGGACAAGAACTACTCTTCATTGTTTTCCTGTTGACATTAATTACCGGTTTTGCAAATACTTATGAGCGTGTGCACAGGATTTGGTGTCATTTGTGTGAAACGGACCTTTGTCCATTATTGAGGGCCTAGGGGTTTTCCCTCACCTGTTGCACCGCACAGATTACCTTCGTTTGTGATACTCACGACATCAGGTTAGCGCCACAACATACCCTGTGCTAAACATTACCCCCGCTTTGCTTCAGTGTTCAGGCATAAGCTATCTATACTTGCTCACACATCACTGCGATCAAGAGCTATTACTTCGGATCCATAAAGGACCATTGGGGGTATTTTCTTTTCAGTAGTCTTTATTAGAGGAAGAAGTGAGGATCTCCCATACCTGCAACTGAATTTTACTAAGTAGCCGAACGTTAAAAAGACTCTAATCTAGCTCTTAGGTGATCTTTCCAGTTCAATGCCTACTAAAAACTAAATATTCCCAGATACATGTAAGACTCTACTTCCTCTATTTTAGCATTGTTTAAAAACCAAGAACAGTTTATTACACACAATCAGTTTAGCTTTTTTAATACTTAGTCATAAAATTTGTTTTACAGTATTCAGTTAAACAATCAAGTTTATGTTTCAATCCACTACTTTATAATCCAGAAGGATTAAATTGTCTACATACAGCAAACAGAGTAGGTCTCCCATTTTCAGCAAAAATGACATGGTTCCTCGCAATATAACATGTAAAACTGCCAAATAAAGACAGGGATTCAGCACCCACTCTGTAGCAGACCATATTGCATATCTACTTTTTGAGACAGTCAACTAGACCGATTGGGTTCTACCAGGACCAAATAAATGAGAGTAAGCCCTTGATTAGAGAATGTAGTACCTAGGAATTTTCCATACTTCTAATTTATTGCACAAGTGGCCTCTATCCACTGAATCATGAGCTTTGTAGAAGTCAACAAAGCAAATACCAAGTCTTTTATTTAGCCCCATTGACTTCCACACTACAACCCATAAAACAAAGCAGTGATCAAAGGTAGAGTGGCCATAACCAAACCTTCCCACTGTTCTACTGCTGGACTGTTCGTTCATAAACCCCGTCTCTAACTGCAACAGAAAAATCTTATCGAAAAGCTTTGTATATAGCGTCCTTTAAGCCTATTAATCTATGTAGTTCGCAGTGAGAGGAAGTGGGTGCCACCAAGGTTCACGCACAAATGGACAGGACCCAATTGTGGCTACTGGCACTACCCTAGTCGGTGGTAAGTAGTGCGCTTTACAAATTCTGTGATTGATTGATTGATTGACCTGGAGACTTCGGTTGCAGTAATTCATTGCGTGAGAGTTTAGCGCAATCGGAAGCTGTTTTTTCAAGCTCACTGGTGTCATAGCCTCTTTGTCCTAATCTACCTATCAGGCCAGTTGCTTTCTCTTTGTAGATTTCCATGTCGCTACAATTTCATCTTAGTCTTCGGAATTCTCCCATGGGGATGTTTTTGATTGTCGGTGGATGGCAACTATCTGCTCGCAGTATTGAGTTTGCTGCTGTAGGTTTTCGGAATGCCCTGGTTTGAGGTTTTCCCTCTTGTGCATAAATTGTTATGTCCAAATAATCTATTTCTGTTGTGGATGACTGCGATGTGGTCTTGATGTTCCATTTATTCTCATTGATTTTGTGCAGGAAATGCTGTAGGGTATCCTGTGATCCTTCTCCGATACACAGGATATCGTCAATGTATCGGCCCCAGTATGGAATATGGGAAGTATAAATTCCGAGAAAGCTTCATCCCACAGCCAATACCTTTCCACTTCTCCCATGAAGATGCAGGCATAGGGCGGTGCAAATTTGGCCCCCATTGCACTACCCTGGAGTTGTAGGTAGTATTCTGAATTGAACGAAAATAGGTTATTGGTGAGGCAGAAGTATAGCATTTCAAGTAACATTTGGTTGAATTCAAGGAAATGTGCTGGTCTGGTTGCTATTGCCTTTCTTACCGCTTCTAGCCCATCTTCATGTCGAATCGATGTGTAGAGACTAACAATGAGTTGTGAGTATGCAGTCCGAGTCCCACGGGATGTTATCCAATTTGAGCAGGATATCCTTGGTATCGCGTATGAACCATGGGAGGTCTTTCATAAAAGGTTGTAGTCAATATATTCTCCTATTTTCAAGCAAATTGAGTTTATCCCCGCTATGATTGGACTCCCTGGGGGTGGAAAACTGTTTTTGTGTATTTTGGGGAGAAGATATAAGGTTGCCATTGTGGGATGTTCAATGTAGATGTTGTTGCGTTCTTCCAAGGTAAGAAGACTCTTGTTATTCCATTCGTCCAGTTTGGCCTTTAGGTCCGACAGGATCTTTTTGGTGGGGTCACTATCCAATTTTTTTTATAGCAGTCTTGATCGCCGAGCTGTCTTTTGGCTTCTGCTATGTAGTCATCCGAGTATAGTAGGACGACATTCCCACCCTTGTCTGCTTCTTTTATTACTATTTCTTCATTTTGTTCCACGTCCTTTAGTGCAGACATCTCTTCGTTGTTGAGATTCCTCCTCAGGAAACGTTTCTGCTTTCGATATTTGCGGTATTCTGCAGTTAAGTCCTTGGTAACAGCTGCATGGAAGAGGTTGATGGTGTTCCCCGCTGGTAATTGAGGGCAGAATATGGAATGAGATCTAGCATTTGTGTCAATGGTATAATTAGTTTCAATGCCTAGTTCCTGTGCAACTGTGTGTGTAGTTATATGTTCATTGTTGGAATCAGACCGTGTTGTGATTAGGTGAACATTCTCCAGGTCTTGTACTGTTAGAGCGGTGGTGATTGCAGGACCAGATTCTCTTGGTACCGGTGGTTTATTATGGAAGAAAGATGCCAACTTCAGTTTGCGTGTGAACTTGTATAGGTCAATCATCGTTTTAGTCAAATCCCAAAAGGCCGTTGGGCAGAAGGAAAGGCCTCTATTCAAAGTTGTTTCATGTGATTAGGTATTTACAAAGCCAGATAAGTTAATCATGAGGTTACTTGATTTTTGGGGTCGATTTCCTGTCTCCTCCTGGCGCGTGTTGTTACCCCGAAGGTACGATTCGGTGTTGTGGTACTTGGGGTATTTTCGGACCGAGTTCTGGTATCCTGGGTGGTCTGATTCCGAAAGCCTAGGCGATGTCTTAAGACTTCTTCTAAAAAATCCACCCCTACTTTAGTTATTGTTGCTGTGATTTCACTGCCCAGTGATTCTGCTTCGGAGCTTGATATTGATTCTGGTGGTGGTTTTGTCGGGGCACCCGCTGCTCCTCTTGTGATATTATCGTACCGTTTGGCAAAGGTGTACACCCTGCCCAGCTGGTAATCCACTTGATCTCGTCAGAATTGCCTGTTTTTTTGTTGTATCAAATCTTCCTCGTAGTCATCAATAACTCTATTATTTCGTAGTTCTACTGGGTGATGTCACCCCAGTTTGAGTCCTCAATTTTCTTTGTAAGTTCGTCCACCTCCGCTTTGTATTTATTGTGTTCTTCCTCTGCTATATCTATTAGTTGTCTTATCATATTATTAGAACATTCCCTTAGGTTTTCTTCCCATTTTGTGATTTGGTTGGGGTTAGTGGTCTCAACCGGGAGGAATATGAGGATCCGTAAACCCCTTGGTATTCGGTCCGCTTCCAAATACTTTTTAAGGCTCGCAGCTTCCCACCATTTGGTGGTTTCTTTTTTTAGGGCTTTTTCTAAAAGCTTGGAAAGTGGACTTAGCAGATTGGGGGTTCGGTTTATTATATTTCGGAGGGAATTGGGAATCAACAAACAGACGGCGTTCAACATACCAGGCAAATACTCCACAAGGATCAAAGACTGGATCAATTGCAACTACATCATCTACATAATCATATGTCCATGCAATAAAGTGTATGTGGGTAGCACTATCAGACCACTAAAAACAAGAATTTTGGAACACTACCGGAACATCCATAAACCCGAAACAGGACCCCCAATTACGGATCATTTCCAGGAATGCCACCCGCACAACAAGACTTTCAAATTTTTTGGACTACTGCATATCAAGCCACAATCGAGGTGGAAATCGGGAACTTCGGATCGGACAGAAGGAGAGCGAACTCATCATACGAATGGATACAGTTAACACAGGACTTAACAAAGATGCAGAAATGCACTACTGGCTGTACAAATGATCGAGTAGGAACCATGTCAGGAGACAACTTTTCCTTGTCTCTCATGTTTACTCCCCCAATGTTAGTTTCTCCAGTGAATAGCCGGGTAGTCACTCAGTGCATTCTGAATCGTTTTATGAGTCCAACTAACCCGGTCTTTCCTTCCCGCTCCTCTTTGACCGTATCCATGTATTTGAGCATGCGTCGTGTACTCTGAACAGTAACCTGTCTTCGGGCTCCGGGCCCCGGTGCCTCACTGGCGGCACGAAATAAGACAAACCATATTAATTGACCTTTCCCATCTTATTTAGCTTGACCTTGCTTTTCTACCCGAGCGAGCACCGTGCCTAAGAATCGAGGCCTTAGACCTCAACATCTTGCCCTCAAGTATCTCTTGCTTCATTCCACACTCCTTTCGTGCTGGGCCACCCCTGCCTTACACATGTGGAATCCGACTCCACCCTGTTCTAGCTGGGGACCCTGATTTGGTTCACTGGCTGAGCGCTTCTGCTTAGTCATTTACACATCTAATCCTTCTCTAGTAAAGAGCTTCCACCGCCTCAAGATTCAGCCTTCTCTGTTTCTTTCCTCTCCACCCTTTGCCCCCGTCCCCACTGCAGGCATCTGCTTTACCGAGCACTGCTTTATTTGGATTTATGGACTCTCCGCTTTAATTGTTAATGATATTATATCAAGGCTTCGTTGCCTTCTATTTATTTTCATCTGCCCTTAACATCCACACTGCAATTTATTGTGTTTCACTAGTGAGTCCACCCTACCATCGGCAGTAGTTCTTCCCTTTGCCTGCACCCCCTCTGGGGTTAACTTGGTTACGGACACTTTCCGTCGGTTCTCGTCTTTCCTGTTGGCTGACGTCACCTGGCCGCCACCGACAGAGTCTACTTCATGCAGCTGCTGCTGTACGAACTCGTGTCAGTCCGCATTGAGTTTTGCATGGCATCCCACCGAGGGATGCAGGATTTGTCCCAGGATCTGTTTGGTGAGTTTTACTAGCATCGCTTTCCATCTTCTGTAATTCTTTGAATCCTTTTTTTCAGCGATTCTCACGTTTTTGGCTGCGCTATATTTTTCCTTGTGAACTCGTGTCTTTCTACGCGGCATCTACCCGTTATGATTACAGCCTAATCCTTGCCATTTAACCCCTCGATACTTGGTCCAACACATCTGTTTGATTGTTTATATATTGCCGCGCAATGATCACCGGCTGCGCTATGTACTTCTCTTTCCTTACGCATTTTTGTTTGCCTACGCTACATTTACCCGTAACAATCACGTCTTAATCCTTTGCTATCTTACCCATTGTTTCTGGGTCCAGCATGCCTCATTTTTTAATTTATTGCCATGCTATGATCCCTGCTTTAGTCAGCTCATGAATGTTTTTTCACTGTATTTATTCTTCACGATACGAACCTGCCGTTGGTTTCAGCTTCCATTCCCCATTAGCCCATTCTGCCGCATTAAGACGGGGGAGCCCAGGCTTCCTTACATACTCTTGTTCCTTTTTGCTCCTAACATCTATAGCGAATCTGCCTGGTGGTTTTGCCGGTCTCTCCCATTCCGGCTCCTCTCGGTGTAATTTTTGACTGTAGTTTGGTCTTTTACACACCCAATAGAGAGCCCTCTAGAATAGCCTCATCTCCCTCAGCTACTTTAAAGTCTTACCCTCCTTTCTCTGTCTGTTTTCTTCCCCATTCATAGACGATTAGCCTGAACCCTTGGCTATGACCTTTTGACTGATTAGCCTGAAGATTTTACTAGGACCACTTTGGTAAGTGAGATTTCTTGTTTATTAGATTGTGATGTAACTTGACACAACATGCCTGGCAACCTAATGAAACTGCATTTCTTGTCTTAATATTGAATTGATGTGGCACATGTATTCATCATACATTTGTACTCTGTATTTGTACCGTTGCTTATTACATATGGGAAGTCCTTTTCTTTTCGTTCTCAATGTATCTCTCAATACCTCAAAGCATAGGTACCAACCCATAGGCTTTTGTTAAGGAAACTGCCTCTGTATATATAGGTTTAGATGGGCTCTGCTAGAAGGCATTATATTCATGTATATGATTTAGGTTATGTCTCACTTATGGTTCACCTAACATGGCATGTTTACTTGTGTTACCGATGACGACTAATGTTTAATTTATGATGTTTTCTCTCCCTTCTCATTCTCTCTCATCCCCCTTTTCCCTTTGTCCTGGACATTGGGCACACCCACCCTCGCAAGGTACTTTGTTGGCATGTATCTCATTCTGAATACCATACACTTTTATATACCCTATCTCTATCTTTGTTATGTTCATCCACTAATTGTGGACCTGGTCCCTGCACACTCTTACCTCCTTTTCCTCAAGGCCTCCACCCTCTTTCTATATTCCTTCATGTATGTTCACTTGTTTTATCAGCCATGAAGAAGCCCCGGCCAGCAGGCCACTGGGCGAAACACGTGTCGGCTGTCTCTGTTCTCAGCTACATTTTAAGAAAATTATAAATGAAAAGGACAAGACCACTACGACCTTTTTACTTCCTTCTTGTACACCGCAACGACAGTCCATGTCACCTCAAGTTGCTTTGACACAAACTTAAATTTTGGGATTGCACTAACCCTGAGATTGAAGTGAATTTTGAAGGCACAAAACCCTGTCATTTTGTGAATATTAATCTATGTAATTTACATCCATTCTCCTTTTTAAGGATCAGTTTGATCATAGTCTCACACCACAAATCAGGAATAATTCGATTTCGGACATCTACTGGAAGAAAAAAGAAAAGGGGCGAGAATTTCTCTTCCACCAATTCATATTCTTCTTTAGAATAACTGCAGGTATGTATCTGGCCTGCTGCCCCACTTAATTTTAAGAGTATGACAGTATCGCTTATTCTTACCATAGAGAAATAACTCAACAGTTCTGGATCATTTCTCCAAGACACTTTCATTTTGGGGGACCTATAAAAATTGTTTAAATGTAAAGCCTATTACATCTCCGGAAAACGACAGGCCAAAAATTGGGGCTATTGTTGAAGGAAGAATTCACTATGCCAAAACATTTTTTGATTACCAGCCTGTATGACTTGATTCATTCGGTCCCACTGGGTATTAAGGTAATAGTTTTTTCCACTAAAGAATATTCTTGTATTACATTTTCACTTTCTTTAGCTTATTGCTTTCAAGAATCACATCTAAAATCTTTCTCCTTTTTACATATTAAGCGTTTTAATCTTTGACTAGTTGAGTCAAACCAATTTGAATTAGACGTGACAGTATCATGTACTTGAGGATTCATCACCTGCAGATATGCTAAAACATTATCCAAAAGTATGGAGTACCAAATCCTTTAATCTTCTATAATTTACAAAAATAATTTACAAGACTTTTTGAAGCCTGGAAGTCTGGTAATATCTGAATAGGAGATACATCCAGCCGAGTGGTGAGTCTTCTGGTATATTCAACTCTCAGAGGGAGGAGTCTGTTGCCTGCCTAAGGTCGTCTCCAACGAAAAGTGATGGAACTAGACCAATGATCACTACCTTCAAATGCTAGGACCTTAAAATGTTTATAAATTGCATATTGGTGCACTATAACATACACATAATCAATTGGGCATAACTGGTGGCCAATACCGGATATTTCCCTAGCTGGAGACAAACCTTTATTTCAAACAGACCATTCCAGTTGTTGCCATCCAACAGGAAACAGGCAAGCTGAACACATTATAATTTCAGATATTCTTCCAAGAATTAATCGGTCATCTAGGACACCAATTTTAATTTCAATTTGTCTGCAATTATTATTATTATTCTGTTTGAGTGGACTTCTGACATTCTCTTAATCACCCTGTCAATTTAAGTTTTCCCACACAGGTCAACATCCACCGGGTGCCCACCACAATTTGGGTTACATCAGTAGAAATTTTGTTGAGACCTAATGTTAGCAGACCATCAAATATGCAGCCTTGACTATTCAAGTGGCCAATACTATGCAAGGCTGTAAACCATTCACAATTGAGTTATCTCGTAGCCAGGTATCTTTGAACAGAACATGGTTAGCCTTCAAAATTACATCTAATGATCTTTTAAAGAACATTCAAAACATGTATATTCCAACTACTCATCCTAAGCTTCTGCGAGAACTCCTGTTCCTTAGCTCAATCGTTTAAGGCAAGGGGGGAAGCTACCCCATATTGCAGTTCATATCAATTTCGAAGCACATGGGGATATATCAAGCCTTCCATGACCACCTTTTTGATTGTTCCACAACAATCCGGAGGTTACCAATTTTTTTTTATAATACTTGGTCTCAATCTCCCTCGTCTCATCCAGTTAGTTAAGTAAAAGTATTCGTTTTGATGGAACCTTGTGCATCCTTTGACATTACATCAAACTTGCGTAACATGTTAGTATGGGTTTAATTTTCTCCTCAGCCACAACTATATCCGTTTCAATTTAATTTCCAATCCTACCAAGTTTAAGCCTTCTTTAACATTAAGAATTGACAGCACTATAAAAGAGGATTATAAAGATACAGTTGTTACCTTCCTCCAAATCAAGGATTTGACAAAACCAACTAAATCCATATGTTAATGTCGGCTACCATAGGAATATGATGTAAGTCGAGAAGCTTTGAAAGATTTCAATACCAAAATTTCTTTGCCTGCTTTCCCTTCCAGTTTATCGACACGTATAAAACCAGATCTTTCCCAAAGGGCTCAACTCTGAATAAAGACATTCATATATTTTCAAATATTATTTAACACAATTTACTAAACACAGTCAAATTTAAAAACTGCAATTTTAAATACAAATATTTAACAGAAGTGTTCAACGTGCCAGGAAAACTTGATAGGCTCTGCTTTATTTAAAAAAAAAAAAAAAAAAATAGGAAGCCTTAAATGGGCAACATCCTTGTTTAAAAATTATGTCTACCTCTTTAGCAAAGGAACTAGCCAATAAGAGAGGTAACAGTTAGCATATAAGATGAGTTGCCCAAGTATACACAATTACGCATTGCTGTACTCTTAAATGTGAAGGCAACGCATTAAGCATGGGTTCTGCTTGCCAAGCGTTTCACTCCTCTAATATTACAGACACCTAACACCTCCCTCTCTAGTGCCACTGAGCTAAAAATGAACTACCCCAATATGATTAAGGAGTAGTTGAAAAAGTAATACTGAAACTGGCCTGAGGTGGTCACCTAGTGAAAGGAGGCCATTTTCTTACTGTGCTCCTTCTTTCATCAGGAAAGATACGAAAAACACACTCAAATTCATGATTTGGCTTTAGGGAAAACATCTGATATTAGCTTTTCATTTCTAATAATACATGAACATCAGTGTGAAAAATGCATGTAAATCTGAGGCACCTACCTGGTTGTTGAAGCATGTGCAATGATATTTCCTCCAATAGGCTTTTTGGGGTCTGCAGCAAACATAGCAGCTCCATCTACTTGTGCCACTACCTGGTTTGTAATCACTACCGCTACACCAAACTGCCAGAAACAAACATTGGCTAAAGTCAAATATTATTTAAATAAAGATGAAATCATTCAAAGTAGTAACAGTTTTATAAGGATAACACAAATGACTAACACTGAAAACTTTGGTAAGAAAAAAGTGATGAGAAAAGTTTTAAATTACTTTTTACCTCATCAGCAAGTCGAAGTAGCATGCGCAGAAATCTAGCCAGGTGCATCTGTCGAGCAGAAAGCTCTCCTCTGCCAGAGTAATCTGTCCTGTAGAGAGCTGTAGCACTGTCAACAATCAGCAAAGCATACCTTAAAGAAAATACTACAGTGAGATATGAGAAGTGTTTATTACCTTTTGCTGCAAGTTCTATGAATTGGTTACCACTGCAATAATGACTTTCTTGTTCATTTAGTTTTTTTTTCCTGTAAAAGTCTCTGCTCCCACTGGAATGGATACATTAGGTTTAAAAAAAGAAGAAAAAAAAACAGCAAGTAATCCAATCTCAAATTTTGCTTAGGCTTCCAAATTTCTTGTGCACATAAGCACTGGCCCCCATCTTGGAGCTTGCAAACACTGCCAATGCCTGGCCAAACAAAATAATCTTTAGGATTCCTGCCTAACAAGTGCACGTGAGACAAAACTAAAGAGAAAATGAGACCACCATTTTTGAAGTGATTAATGAGCAGCTGAAGGAGTCAACAGAGAAGTGCAGCGGAAGGACAAGCTATATCCATATTGTGAACATGAAGCATGAGGCATGCATTGGTGTGTATGCTAAGGCAAGCTCTATAGACCTTTCCCTTGGATTATACCCCTTCCAAAGATTCCAATATTATAAAACTGTGTATGTCTAAAGTTGTTGTCCACTATGTGGACTAATGAACATTCTCAACTACTTGATAACAAACGGATAGATGATGCATTAAGTAAGCATCTTTGGCTTCCTTCAGAGGGACGCTTTGTAAATGTGCAGGGTTTTAGACGTCTGTCAGACCTTGTTCAACTGCAACTGCTAAAGGATTTACTACTCTAAATTCTCAGAAGGGCCCAGTGAACAGCAGCTTTCAATTTTGGTGGGGAAAAAAACTCAATTGTGGTCAGCAGTGCCTTCTTGCGAAACTCTTTAGCTAAAACTACCTGTTTTTGAAAAGACTGCAAAACACAAGACACAATGTAAACTGTAGTGCTAGTTACAGGAACCTAATATAGTTGTTTAGGTTAAGTTGAACAGAAATTTCTTTGGAGTGAAGCCAATTGTGGAAATGTTGTGGAAGTGGTTTGATAGAATGAAGTGAAACAGCTTTAGAAATCTTCAATAGTTTTAGTTATTAAGTTTATTGGACCATTGGTATGAGGATGGAAGGCAGTGGAGAGAGAATATATTGTTCTAGAAAGGAAAATAATATCTGCTAGACCGAAGAGTTTAACTGCAGACTACTCTTGGAAATTATTTTCCCAAGAAAAATCAATCTTGTGATAAACAAGGTAATGGACAGAGGGAGTGAAGACAAGGAGATACCAGCATATCTAGTGGTATTGTGGCTCTTTTCAGTGCAGAAGTCTAAATACCAATAAAGTTCAAAGATATCACCAGTCATACACCAGATGCTGGTAAGGGATATAATTATCAAGTTTTTATGCCATGTGTATATTCAAGGCACAGTTAACATATCTTAATAAAGTTTCAATTTTGAGTCTCAGTTGGGACAAGAAAATTAACTTCCTATTAAGTATATGCATGTTTCAATTCACCAGGAAGATCTGTGCGGGTATTATAGTACCACTGAAGTAGGACTATATAAAAAGTGAAAAAATGAGTAAAAGTAGCTAATTTTCCAAAAATGCGCCATCAGTTGACTAAATAGTCAGGCAGGCCTTGTAGCTGTCGTGGAAGGTGAAAATGTGTTTAATCTAGGCACAGTTGTTGCAGCCAAGGGGGGAGAGGAGTAATGATAGTTGTAAGTACATCTCACCTCTGTTTCCAGCACCTCTATCATACATTGTGCAGTTTAGCTCTGCTCCAATTATTTTTTTTAATGGTGGCGACTAGATAAAGAATACCAGTTTTCATCCCTCTTTACAATGTGTCACTCTGATAGAATGCCCCAACAATGCATTTGTACGTGCATACTTTTCCATTTTAAATTGCTTGCTGGCGTTTGGCTGCATCAAGATAGGCGAGAAGCAGAATTTGCCTTCTGAAAGTCAAAAGACTTATGTGTTTCTTTGCTCCTCACAAACAGAACCTCGTTAAACTATGAATGAAGCTTAAATGATAACTATATAGGTTCTAGGACATATCAGCATGGGAAATTCATGGGTGCACAATGAATGATCTTCAACTGAATTGCCTTTGCGCGTACCTCTTCACCACTGTAGTCTTTTGCCTCACAGCCTCCTTTCCTTGCCTCCCTTCATGCCCGTGTAAGGCTTCTCAATTTTACATCCATGAGGAGTTCTACTTCAATTTTCTTTGTGACATCTGCTGTTGCTTGCCACACGGTTCAGCTGCATCCTACCACTGAGTGCTACTGTCCTTCCATGTTTCACATCTGCCCATTTTTAAGTAAACATCAGTGTGCCATTAAAAACGTCATTCTGTAACCATATTGTAACTTAGCAGTGTTTCTTTTTATGTGGTACAATGGTTCTTTTTAGTGAACTTTGGGCTTTTTTGTATGTAATCATATGATACTGTATGATGATCTGAACCACTGTGAAGAAAGTCTATTCTCGCTTATGGGGAATTGACCCATAGAAACGTCCCCATTCCTCCTCGCACCAAATCTTATGGGTGCCCCTTGCAAGCAACAAAGAGCTGGGGATGAAGTGCTATGAAAAGCTATTAAATGCAGGATGGACTTCCCTTCGGTCTGATGTATTGTGTCTATCCATCTCCATTCCATTTGCACCGACGGCTTGTGTAGCTGGGCTCACTAGCCATCCAGAGAAACATCCATGTTTGCCTTTGACGAGCTCTCTGTAGCAATCACACAGACACATACTGCTCCTCAGACACAAACATGACCTGGATGACATGTAGGCCCAGATCTTATAAACTTTTAAGGTTAGTTTAAATCATTCCGTATCAGCTATTTGGAAGTTACCTGGAGGAGTCAAAGATCCAAGTAGGGACAGAATAAAATGCTTCTGCAGTTAAGAAAAGCTGCTACTACAGCCATGTAATTTGAGAAAGTGTGTAAGCAAATCTATGGCCGAATGGAAGAACTCCGAACTGGAAACAACACTGTCTTAGCCCCAATGGGATGTGAAAATAAGCATCCTGTAGGTGGAGGATACGAGCTGGTCCCGTTGACAGGTGAAGGAATATCTAATGAGCCAACACTTTTTCACACATTTGTTTGCGGTACTCATATCTTGAATTTGACAGAACTTGTTATGGGGCTTTCTAGCAGGGGAAAATGTCCATGGTACTTTGATGTTACCGAACCCTATTTTACTGCCTTCTTTGATAAAGAGATTATGTTTCCTGCAGCAGTCAGTCTCAATCCCTTGTTGTAATGCTCTATGGAGGGCAGCAGATGCTGATCTTTTATGCTTTTTGTATTGTAGAATTTATTCTCCACAATATTGAGCAACCAATTGCCTTTTGCACTATTTAGCCACTCAAAAAATAGTAACAAATAGTCCAACCAGGTTTCTGGGCAGATGCAGTAAGCTGGAGGAGTCAATGCTTCAGGGAAGAAGCATTTCCTGTAGCAGACCAAAGTTGTTGGTTTCCCGTACCCCTCGAGGGTCGTTGCCTTTGGAAGGTTGTCTTGGAAGGCACCAAAGTGGTTGCTCCATTTTCAAATATTGAGAATGTGATTGCTGTTGTCCTTGCGCACAGCCCTTTGTCGGACCTGGGAAACTCCTTCCTCCATCCACTGCCACCAACCCCTGCCCTTGGATAAACAGATTTCAATCTCCATTCTATGAATTCGATCACTAGCATGAAAGCTGAAGAGAAAAAAACGTGTTAAGGAAAATCTTCGGCTGTGCCTATAGGTCCTTTATAATAAATACAGCTGCTAAGATCTCCTCATTGAGAGCCCGTGCAATATTCATTAGCGAAATCCTTTGCTAAACTGATGTTCTGATTAGACGGGACTACACCCTTTTGTTAAATTGCCAGGAAGTCCCCCTTGCTTCTCTCTGAATATACGCTCTACAGGATGATTCAGGTACCCTGAGAACATTGCAAAAGAGTTCTCATACTGGCTTTCCTACATTTCTACCCAGTGCGTCAATATTGTTGCTTTTTTGGGAAGCACTCAATTCATTGATCTCTATGAATGATTCTGCTTTTTGCAGCAGTCAACCAAAATATTATGGTGGAATGTCATATGCAAAAAATAGGATCTGGATTCAAAGCTTCATATTTCTTATCCCTCTTCCTTTCTGCTGGTCTTAATGAGAAAGGTGCTGGAATCAATTTGAGATGTAGGATTTCAAAGACAAGGAAATAATTGGACCAATGGCTTAAGTCAAGGTTTTCCGAGAAGTATTTGATAATTCTCTCCCATAGGCTCCTCTCCCAGGGGATTAGCACTAGATCCGGCCCACCTGTAATGATTTGAAGAACAAGGTTTTACCAATGGGGCTACTAGCTCCTAAGGCACTTCGCCTTTAGTCCGTCAGAAAGCATGACTTTTTAAAATTCTATTTCAGTAACTAGACTAGTCATCTCTTGGAGTTTTTGAGGGAGCTGATGGTAAGCTCACCAGCAGTGGAAGCTCTGACACTGTTAAAGATGGTTTTGATGCTTTAGGGATGCTCCGATTGGCATCTGCATGATGAGAAGTCACAGAATCATCATCATCAACAGCTGTGGCGGAGACCTCCTTGCCCTTAGATTCTGTGGAGATAGCAAAAGAGTCCTTATTTTGTTTCCAAAATCTCTTATCCAATGCAGAGGTCTGTACGTGGTATCTCTATAGTACAAACCTAACCAATAGGCAGCAGGGTGTTGTACATGGTCATGATGACAAGACTTTGTCCAATCTCAAGGACGTCAATTGTGACAATGACTGCTCGAAAATCTTTTATGTTGAGTGACTTGGACAACGAAACGTGTGCAGTTTGATTTGGGAGCCCCTGAGAAGCTGGCACACTTGTTAATGACACAGACTGAAAAGAAAGATTTTTTTTTTACCTCACCCTGGAGGAAGATGCAAACTCAGAAAGCAGTTTTACCACAACTCCTTATTTAACCCAGAACCAAAGACCATTCTTTTTGCTCGGTCCACTGAACAGATTTTACACTAGAAGAGTTTGCACATTCCAACATTTGCAGAAGCATGAATTTGTGAAATTTGAACATTATGTTAAATAATTAACACTATAAAAAACAATTATAATACCTTGACTCTGCCATCATTGCTGAGGCTTGATAGAGACAACTGGGTTTGATGATCTGTGTTAAATGCTCTAGCATATGCCACATTGTCCAGTACATCGCTGCCAGAGAGTCCATATCTATATTATTAAAAAAAAAAAAGGATACAGGTCAGTCTTAGTGCATGTTAAACACAGTCTGATTTAGCAACACACACTGACGGGATAAAATGTTTTGTTTTTTATGTCCTTCTGTCCAGTGCAAGTATGCAAGTACAGTATCTCCAAGTGCTGCACTAAAAATGGAACAGAAAACATATTGGCCAGTACAACAGTCAAATGGGCCAAGAAAAGAGCATTCTTAAATAAAGCCCAGCATATAAACCCTTCCCTAAATGCCCAACATCAGTACTGGTTAAAAATAAACACAAAAAAGCAATTTCAAAGAAATGATTTTCCATTTCCAGTCAAAATTAGATCTTGCTTTTTGGACGCCTCTACTCCTCTAGCAACAAGACCATTATTGAGGGCATTTGTGGCAATCAGAAAAACAAAGGTGATGGATAGAATGCTTGAATGAATCTCAGTCACTGGTAATGATTCTGGCCCACATTCCAGTTCATCGTTTTGTGGCCCAACACGCCACCTCAGACAGGAACCAGCCTAACGCAAATTAGTTTAGTTTCTGCTACAATAGTAACAGTCAAGCCAAATTGTCAAGCCAGGTCCCTTCTGAATGGAAACACAAGCAGCCACCAACCAGTTTTGGTCTATTTGGGCCTAGTCAGTAGGTTGCAACTTGGTTCCAGTGGCACAGTGAGTATGAGATTCACGTCTGGGCATAACCACTGCACAGTGGAAAACTATAAAGTGAAGAGTGGAATACTTGAATTAAATTCTGCTACTGGTAATTACTTGGTGTCGCGTTCTGGTCCATCCTTTTCTGCACACCACGCCACACCTCAGACAGGAGCCATATGCAAATCAGCCATAGCCCTGCTTCAGAACGAAAAGTCCAATCTGAACTGCCAGGCCCAAATAGGCTGAAACCAATGTGGGGTTGTTTGGGTTTTTGTTCAGAAGACACTGGCTTGGCAGTTTGGTTTGCACTGTTCCTAACACAGCTGGACCAAGGCTGATTTGTTTACTGCTGGTTCTGGTCTGAGGTGGCTTGGAAGGCAAAACAAATGATGGACTAAATTGCATCCCATGGTAAATATTAGTGGCTGAGATTAATTCAAGCAATGCATCCATCACTTTTTTGTCTTCCTCAGTGCGAGGGATATACACAGACATGGGTCCCGTGAACACTGTGCCGCAAGGCTCATGCTGCACCCTACTGACAAAGCCCAAATAGGCTGAAACCAGTTTGGGGTTGCTTTTGTTCCCATTTAGAGGGGACCTGGTCTGGCAGTTCAGAATGGACTGCTCCTGTTGGAGCAGGACTAAGTCTGATATGCACATGGGCGGTCCCTGTCTAAGGTGCATTGATGGGGAAAAAAATGATGGACTTGACTGTGGTTCAGAGTAATTATCAGTTGCTGAGATTAATTCAAGCAATACACCCATCACTTTTTGTTTTCCTCAGTTTGTTGGAATCTGGCATCCACTGTGGTGGCTTAAGCCATTAGCTCACAGACATCTCATAGAAATGACAGCCCTACAGAACCAATTATGCAGTGCTTAATTTGAGCCGTTGGTTGACAGTGGGGCCCACCAGCACTCATTTTTGAGGACAGGCACTTATTTTTCTGCTTCAGACATTTACCAGGAACAAGAGAGTGAAAAACAAACTGAGCTAAAAGTTGGAGGAACAGAAATGTGGGAAACCGGCACAAAGGGAGAAAGCAGGGACCTGCAAGAGTGAGATAAACAAGCAGCAGTGTCTGGTAGTGGATTAAAGAGGCATGAGGTGGAGCCAACACCAGGCCGCGTTAGTATTGGGCACACTCACATTTTATTGCATCCGCGCTGGTTTCTGAGAACAGTTTTGACCACCAGCACTCAATTGTACAAATTAAGCACTGCAATTATACGAGGATCTGAAGATTAAATTAGCAAAAACCACAGGATTTGAGATAAACCTCTCACTACAAGCAAGTCTGAGGCTTTGTTTTTAAGACTGTGGAAAATCGAATACATATCCGTTTTTATGCTTAAGACTAGAGCAAAAGGAAACTGCTGAAGGAGGACTTGTATGTGGTGTTCAAGTCAAGGCAGACAAAGGTTTAAGGCAGCAGGGAAACCTCTTTTTATCTGGCCGAAATGTAACAAAGTGCAAACAAATGTTGGCAGCTAAGTCCCAGGGATGAAGCGGAACCACTGATTTGTGTTCTGAATACTGTATTCAGCAATATGGAGTTGAAGAACACCTAGGAGAATATACAGCAGAAGCATTTGAGTTTATTTTTGCGCGACACACATTGGCAAGGAAGGGAAGGATGGAAGGATACACACTCTTACATACTGTACCAAGTGAATATGGATAAGACGCTTGCTCCAACACAGCAGTTTCCAAAACAGTAACATTATAGTAATGTTAAGGTAGCCTATTTTCAGAGCGCTGCTTTCTACCATGTACAGAATTTACTGAATAGGAGCCATCTTTCCTTTTATATTAACTATCCCATAAGATAACAATATTTACCCTTAAGACCATTCCTGCAATTCCTTACTATTGGTAGAATCAAAAAAGGCCACAAGATACTGTCACTAATACTTCTTCAGAGGGACCCACCATTAGCATCAACTCCTAATGCACTTCTACCATCCCTAAGCAGTGTGTCAAACACTTTCTCAACCCAGCTCTGTCAATTTTATTTCTGCTGTGTATGGGAGGAGCATGGCATATGCTTAACAAAGGAACGGGTGAGAGGATGTTTGAAAAAGGGAGAACAAGAACTACTAATACAGCAATCACCACAAAGGTAATATTAAGGACTGGAGGGTAAAGACCGAATAGGCCCGAAAAGGCAAAATAAAACAGAATGTAGACTACTTACCAGCTGAAGGTTGGCTTTATAGGAAGGTGAATTCATTGAGAAATGTTGCTCATAAAAGGCATGTGTGATAGTCAAAGTAGCTACATTGTTAAATCCAATGGGAAAGTGCCTCCAGACACTTACTGACTTTGCATCAGCTGAAGTGGAACGAGCACAAAGGCTCTTGTCATATGTTTTGATAGTACAAGACAACCAACCAGGCAATAATAACAATAGCTGCTTTTTTCCTTGTTGAGTGCACCATGATTGGGGATCAGACTTCCAAAAGAAAGTAGTCATTTATAAATTGAATAAAAGAACCAGAGCAATATCAATGTTGTGTACAATTTCACTAACCACCGTCAGGATACGGGTCAAAAAGAATGGCTTACTGCTTAGGGCTTTGTGGGAGCGGGGCACAGCACTCCAAACACACTTGTGCCAAGTTCATTTCAGAGAAGGAAAGGCTGATGGTGTTCAGAGTGTTGGCGCTGCCTGGTGTAGATTCGCAGATGTAGAGAATGCATAGTGACAACACCCCAAATATAAACTACACTTTTCTGCATCCTTGAACTCTCACGCCATTTGCAGATGGCAGCGGCCATCTCAGCTCATCAGATATAACTTTCTTCGCATTTCATGGCATACTTGCTAGACAACTGTGCTACAATGCTGCTGAAGCCAGGACCTTAGTACTTGGACTCAGGATTTAGTTAGGGAAAACAGTTGCTTCCTTGAGAATTTGCAGGAGAAGAGTTTTGGAAATAAATGAGAAGTAAACTTTGAACTATTTTGATCGTTTTTCTTCAAACATTGTTAAAGACTTTAGAAAGAGTTTACATTTAAACAAGGAGGTAGAGCCTTTGAAGGGACAGGACGAATTCTCATGTCAAGATAATGGTTACACATGGTATGATTGTGTGTTAAGGCACAAGGAAGTGAACACACACACACACAGTATTAATGTGTAAAGTATAAAAGTCCAGAAGAAACTAAGCCTATGTCGCACCTCGATCCGCTCCTGCTGGCCAGCAGGTCTCCCCGACTCTGCCTGCCGGTTAGTGGTGTCTGGGATGTGCCGCATTGTCATTTCTTTCGTGCTGCTGTTTGTTTTTTACCTCAATACTGTTTTGTCATTTGTGCTGCCTCGGATTGTTTATTTTTGGCCTCACTGTCCTCTTTTCGTTTGTGCTGCCTGTGATTTGTTTGCTTTAGCCTCGCTGTCTTCTGTTCACCCGTTGAAGCTCCGGTTTGCTGTTCCCGCTGTTTTTTGCCCAGTAGCCGGCTCACCGCCACTCCTTTTTCCTGCTGCTCCCACTTGCCGGCTCCCAGCGCCCCACCCAGGACCTACTTAATGGAGGCCGCACGCAGCCGGCAGCCAAAGACAAGCCTATCTGAGCCCATCCGTGCCTGGACCGCGGCAAGCTCCAGGAACCCTAGCCCTCCTGCCACTCGCAGATACTCAGCAGGGGAGCTCCGAGCCCTAGACGCCACAACAGCAAATGCTGCATCGCATCTCCTCGATGAACGGTAGGACTTTTCACCTGTCAACGTTGCCCAACGGATACAAGATGCTACACCGGGACCACGCCAACAACCATGGAGGCGGCATCACCATCATCCGCTGCACCCATCATGGAACACCTCATCTTCCAACTCCAAACTGATGGCAGAACGACCATCAGAGGCACCCTCGTCTACAGTCCCCCAGAACCACACCCCAGCTTCTGCAACGCCATCCCTGAATTCATCGTTACACTCGCCACTGATTCCAAGCACTACATCTTCCTCGGTGACCTCAACTTTCACCTTAACGACGCCAGAGACGCAAACTCCGCCATCCTCCTAAAAATCACAAGCAACATCGGCCTCACCCACCAGATTACCAACCCCCACACAGCGCAGGACACACGCTTGCCTGGATCTTCACCGACAGCGACCAGCGTCAAGTACAGTCACGTCACCGAACTCACCTGGACAGACCACGTCATCATCCACTTCACCATCGCAGGACCCCCGTGCACCACCAGCAAGTCTCCCAGCTCCTCCAACCACATTTGGAACAAAGTGACAGAGACCCAATGGAAGGACGCCCTCAACACCACCCATCCCGACCCCGCAATCAACCTAGAACAGACCGTTTAGAATTTCTCCACCTGGATCACCAAATATTAAAACAGAGTCGCCCCCATCAAGCCTGCCAAGACCAGCAGATCCATCAAACAAGCCAGGTGGTATACACCAGAACTCTGGACATTGAAATGCAACTGCAAACGCCTATAAAGAAGATGGCGTACCAAAGATCCCACAGACTGAGCCACCTTTAAGACAGCCCTCAACAAATACCACCAACGCATGAAAGACACAAAAAGAGGTGCCCTGGCTGACCACATCGAAGCAAGCTCCTACCACAGCAAGGAACTCTTCAGCATCGCCAGAGAGTTCTACTGCCCGTCAGCCAACAAAAACATGATCTGCCCATCCCAGGAACACTGCAACACCCTGGCGGACTATTTCCACAACAAGATATCCGCGATCTACAGTAAGTTCGAACCCCAAACCATTGACCTCGACAACCTCCTCACACCTACTGACGCCACCCACAACCACACGCCCACCACATGGGAACAGCTCACCACTCTGAGCACCGCAGCCATCATGAACTCCATCCACTCTGAAGTACCCACAGACCCCTGCCTTCACCAGGTCTACAACCTTGGGAGCAAGGAATCAGCTGCAAACTCACCTCCATTCAACGTATCCATCACCACAGCCACCTTCCCAGATGAATGGAAACAGAGGTCATACCCCTCCTCAAGAAACCCTCTGCTGACCCCAGCGAACTCCAGAACTACCACTCCATCTCTGCTTCTCTTCTGCCAAAGCCCTCGAGAAGGCCATCAACCGCCAACTCGCCGAACACCTTAAAAGAAACAACCTGCTGGACATTTCCCAATCTGGTTCCCAGGCCAACCACAGCACAGAGACTGCCCTGATCGCTGCCACCGACATCAGAACCCTCCTCGACCCGGGAGAAACAGCCGCCCTGATCCTCCTCGACCGCTCAGCAGCATTCAATACCATATCCCACCACACACTCATTAAGAGACTCCACCACATTGGGATCTAGGGAGACTCCCTCAAATGGATCGCATTTTTCCTCAGAGGACGAGCCCAGAGAATCTGCCTACCACCCTTCACCTCGGAACCCAAGATCCTCTTTTGTGGGGTACCTCAAGGTTCATCCCTCAGCCCCACCCATTCAACACTTGCCAGGCGCCCCTGGCCAACATTGTCAGAACCCATGGCCTCAACATCATGTCCCACGCAGACAACACCCAACTCATCCTTTCGCTCTCAGAAGACCCCTCAACCACTAGCACCAACTTCCACAACAAAGGAAGACCAACCACCTGAAGCTCCACACAGACAAGACGGAAGTGCTAGTTTTTGGGAACAACACCTCCCCGTGGAATGACACCCGGTGGTCCTCCGAACTCGGACTCACGCCGACAGACCACACCCGCAACCATGGCATCCTCCTTGAGAGCAAACTCACCATGAAGTGCAGGATCAAGACAGTTTCCTCCCCCTGCTTCCACACCCTCTGCATGCTCCCAACGATCTTAAGATGGCTCCCCGCCAACACAAGGAAAACCGTCACGCAAGCCCTAGTCACCAGCTGGCTGGACTAGAGCAACATGCTCTACGGAGGGATCACCACCCAACTCCTAAAGAGACTCCTGAGGATACAGAACTCAGCTGCCAGGCTCATCCTCGACCTCCCGAGACGGACCAACAACACCCCCACCTCAGGAACCTCCACTGGCTCCCCATCCAGAAAAGATGCCATTTTAAGATGCTGACACACCTACAAGGCCCTGCATGAACAAAGAGCAGCATACATCAACCACCGCCTAAACCTTCACAAACCTTCCAGACACCTGCGCCTCCCTCGCCCTGGCACATACTCCCTGCATCTGCTGAAGCGACAATGGAGGATGTTCCTTCTCCTACCTTGCCGCCAAGTCCTGGAACAACCTTCCCCTCTACTTCCGAACATCATCCTTACTCCCGGAGTTCAGAAAGGGGCGCAAGACCTGGCTTTTCAACTGATCCCAGCAAGAACCTAGTGCCTGGATGCTCTCACGGGTGGTTAGCCGTTCGCCACAATTACGAGTTGATTGATTGATTAGAGAGCACATAGTTACAAAACTTGAGCGAGTAACCTTAAAATTAGTGAAGGATTGATGAACATATAAACAGTTATACATCTCGTTTATTCTTCAGTTTTAGAAATAAAAGTTTCATACAGACCACGAAGTTGGGTATATAGAGGTATATTTAAGGTATGTCCTTTCCACTGCTAAGGACAGATGCAGAATTTTCATGGCAGGTTACGAAGATATCTCTTATTGCCTTTAGTGCCCATCAGAGTGAGGAGCAGGAGTTATATTGGATGTGACTATTTTCTCTCTAATCCATTCTGATTCTACCACTGTCCAACATATTCTCATTGTGTGGTCAGTGGTAGAGAAGGAGAGAGACAGAAGAGTCCCTTGCTCCCACTGGATCAATGTTAGTGCTTCCTCACCCCTGTGAATTAGTTGTAAGACTGGAAAACAATTTCTTGGTTAAGATTAAGGTCAGTCAAAACTGTAGGAATGTAAAATGGGTCTGTTTTTGGTAACACTGTTTTTATGGAAATCCAAAATCATCTTTTGAATAAACCGTTTCAAGCTCACTAACATTTCTTCCCAAGGTACTGCAGATCATGGAGGCTGTTTTCGATGTCAAGAGACAACTATCACACGGTTCAAGTGGTTTGAATGTTGAAGAGACAAGGAAGAGGCTGAGATAACAGTGGAAAGACAAAACTATGATTAGAGGAGGCAAATAGAGAAGATTGTCATGGTACCTCCACCCAGTTAATTCTCAAAGAGAAAATGTCTCTCGGTTATTAAAATAAATAAGAATAGGTAATAGGTATTGTTTGCAGGAAAGAATTTCTTCATCAGTTAAATGTGTAACAAAGGACATCATTTAAAAAAGAAAAATAGGCTACCAAGGGATAAGGCATAGTGTAAGGGTTCAGTGACAACAGGGAAGCAATTTGCTTATATGCACAAACCTAGTGACATTTTTTTTCTGGCTGCGTATATTACTGCATTTTTAAGTCTAACAAATCCTACTGTGCATACAAGTTTCTCAGGTTCAGCAAAGGTAGGGAGGGACAAGGAAAAATTAACCACAGCTGAACCAGGAGATTGGAAACCTGCAATAGCTCCAGGGATTGACTCTAAAAAGCAAACCTGGGTGCAAAACCCAATCTGCCTCAGCCACAATGTGGGTTGGACTATCATCTCCAAGCTGTTGGGAGTCATGACTTTCTGGAGAGTCCTGTGACAAGATAGTTGGCAGGAGGGTATATACATGCTCCCCTGATCTACCCAGATGAAGTGCCTGCTTACATGAATTATTTTCTACTACCAGACTAGATGCAAAATGTGGTCATTAGTGAATATTCTCTCTCACAGTAAAAATCGGTCTGAAGAAACCTCCGATTTTTTAAAACGAACTTAAAAATAAGGTGAGCTGCTCAGGGTGTCCAACTGAATATTGCCTTTTCCCTCCAGATAGAAAACCTTAAGAAAGATGTTGTCCTAAATCATTCAGTCCTGTAGTTTGGCAGACAGTTTGCTTACTGAAACAGAACAAGGCTGCTGTGTTGTCTGCAAGGACCTGGACAAAACAGGAACAAAAGACACCGGTCACAAGAACAGAGCTTTCAACTCTACATAGGGTGTGTGGTGAGCTCAGGACATGAAGCTCCATCGAATAGGATTGTTAAATTCTTGAGTAGTTAACAAACATGTTGCCATAGACACAAAATGGATTTCTGGTGACAGTGAATCCAACATAATTTATTTGACTGCAGTTCGTATAGTTGATCTGGTATTGGCTATCTATAATTTTTTAGATGGGCAAGAAGACCTTAATGGATATAGAAGGCCATGAGGTTTAGGATCTCTGAAAGCACAATTCTAGTGTCAGAGGTCCTGATGCAAAGTGGACAGTTGTTTGCTTCAGCATTCCATGGTCTCCTACAGGACAGGCCATTCTAAGAGAAGTACTGAGCACAGTACAAATACACTTCAGTCTGGGGTAAGCAACTAGCGGAGAGTTTATTCTTCTTTATGGAGAATCCTAAGTTGTGTAAGATACTGAGCACTATCTACAGATTTTAGGCAGTTTCCTGCCTAAGAGACAGACTTCACTCTTACGATGCCATGATCAAGATAAGAGTCAATGTGTACTTGTGCTGGAGTAGATGGCACCACCACAGGGAGCACACCTTTGTAAACACGCCTAGAACTGAATCTAGACTACATGTTAGGCCTTTTTATGGATGGTGGTTTCTACAGGATACCTAAGGTACCACTGAAGCTGTTCCTTGATGAAAATATGGAAGTAAGCTTCTGGAAGTCTATGGATGTTATACAGTTGCCTTGATGCAAAATATCAATAATTTTGGTAAAATTAGCCAGATGTTTGCACTTACAACATCAGATGATGTCAACATGTGTAATTTATGTCTGATCCCGACAATATTTCTGGACACAATGAAATGCCTGGAGTAAACTCTCAGCCCTTCTCCTGATCTGGAATCAACTCAAAAGCTCTTACAAAAAGGTGCTTCTGGAACTTCTTTAGAGGCTTTGGGGGCTATTTCTGAAAATCAGGTAGGGAGTCAGAGAGTGCCTAAAGAAAACCTCAAATTGTGCGAATCCAGATATCTTCAGGATCCATTGATCCTGGATGACGGAGTGCCATACTGCTTGAAAATAGGAAAACCTCTCTGTTAAGGGAAACATGCATTAGCGACACAGCGTCGTTTATACGATATAGGGGATAAGGCAACCAAACTATTGGCGTGGCTAGAAAGCTGAGATAAAGAGAGGTCATGGGTACTTGAAATACGGGATGACCAGGGGGAAACCCATACCACAAACGCAGCTATAGCAGAGGCCTTCACTGCCTACTATGAGGCTTTGTTTGCATCCCGAACCACCATGACAGATGCGGATTGTTTAGACTTCCTCGAGTCGAGCGAGTGGCCTGACCTTCTGGCCTGGGACTCGCTCTCCCTCCCCGCAGCTCCGCCTGACCGTCGCTGACTGGGTAGAGCAGGGTTCGAGACCGCTCTCGACCCTCTCTCTGTGTTTGCCCTGTTTTGCTTGCCTTGGTGTCTGGTTTTCATTGCTGTGGCTTTTCTTGCCAATCTCTGTTTATTTTGCCTCTCTCTCCACTTTGTTGTTTCTGTTATTTTTGCCTTCTCTCAACTTGTTAATTTTCTCAGCACCTGTTTTGACCCCGCGGCCCCTCTCACTTTGCCGCTTACCGCTTCCCGCCTCGCAGCTGCGCTTTCCCTCCCCCATCCCCATTTAGTGGAGGCTCCTGCGCGACCGCGCCGCTGGCGCGCTAAAGGCAAGCCCGTCTGCAACTGTCCGCGACCAGCAACAGGGACCCTGGATCTCCAACCATCCACCGCTACGACTCAGCCACCCTCCTCGCACTCAATCCCGGAAGAAACAACAACTGCCAGCAGTCCACGCCGAACACGACACGGCCAGTTCTCCTGCCACCACTGCCGCAAATCCTTCGCCCCCGCCAACACCACTGACGCCCTAAAGTGCATCCTCTTCAAAGTCAGCTCCATGCACAAGCACGCCGTAGAGACCTGGAACCTCCTTGACTCCCTCTCACCCGACGTAGCCTTTTTCACAGAAACCTGGACCAACGCTTCCTCCGCCCCGGACATCGCCATCCCAGAAGGATACAAGATCCAGAGGAAGGACCGCCCCAACCACCCAGGAGGAGGACTCGCCATCGCACACAAAAAAAAACCTCCACCTCAAGCGACTCCTTCCCCGTGGCCGAACACCTGCACTTCCAGGTCCGCACCAGCCCCAACTCCACTCTCCGCGGCACCCTCGCCTACAGACCCCCGGGCCCCCGAGCCCTCTTCGCCGACACCATCACCGACTTAATCGCCCCCCCCCCCACGCCATCGCCTCCATGGACTACACACACATCGGAGACCTCAACTTCCACCTCGATAACCCCAGCGACCCCAACACCACCACCCTCCTGGACAACCTTGCCAACATCGGACTAAAGCAACTCGTCACCACGTCGACCCACAAGGCAGGACACACCCTCGACCCCATCTTCGCAGGAGAAAACAACATTAATTTCAGCCACACCACGCAACCCCCCTGGACTGACCCCCACTACATTCACTTCCTCGTCGACAAACCCAAACCGCCCAACCCCACTCCACGCTCGCCACGAAGAAACTGGAGCAGAGTCACCGAGGAGCAGCTCAACTCCCTCCTAAACCGCAACACACCCACGGCTGCAACCGACGCCAACCTCGCAGCCAACGAACTTCACACGTGGATCTCCAACTGCGCAAACAAACTCGCCTCACTACGCAACGCCGACAGACAACGCCATAGCAAAACCACCTGGTTCACCACCGACCTCCAAGAAGCCAGACGCACCTGCAGACGCCTCGAGAAGAACTGGAGAAATAGCAGGACACCCAAAAACCACTACACCTACAAAAACGCCATGACGGAGTACCACCAACGCATCAGAGCCACCAAAAGAACCTTCATCCACAACAAAATCCTTGCCAACGCCAGCAACTCCAAGGATCTCTTCAGCGTCCTCCAGGAATTCACCGAGCCCCCCCAGCGAAGCCACGGACATCACCCCTTCTCAGGACCTTTGCGACAAGCTTGGATCCTACTTCCACCTGAAGATCAATAACCTCTACGACAACTTCAACGACCAAACTCTTGACACAGCAATCGCCGCACCCCCGACAGCACCAGACAGCCCACCATCTCCTCCTGGACCCTGGTCACAACCGAAGAGTCCACCTCGACAATGAAGGGCATCCACTCAGGGGCTCCCACCAACCCCATCCCACCTCACATCTATCGCAAGGCCTCCGCCGCCATCGCGCCAGAATTAAGTCGCACCATCAACACTCCCTTCAAGACCGGCACCTTCCCCGACGACTGGAAACGTGCAGAAGTCAGACCCCTGCTCAAGAAACCATCAGCAGATCCCACAGACCACAAGAACTATCGGCCCATCTCGCTCCTCCCCTTCGTGGCAAAAGTCGCCGAAAAGACAGTTAACGCACAACTAACCAGGTTCCTCGAAGACAACGCCATCCTCGACCCCTCTCAATCTGGATTCCGCAGCAACTACAGCACCGAGACCGCACTACTCACCGCCACGGACGACATCCGCACCCTCCTCAACCAAGGCCACACCACAGCCCTCATCCTACTCGACCTGTCAGCAGCATTCAACACCGTCTCCCACCGCACACTCGCCGCCAGACTATACGCCACCGGCATACAAGGAACCGCCCTCGACTGGATCTGCTTGTTCCTCACGGGCAGGAGTCAGAGGATCAGACTGCCACCCTTCCTCTCCGAATCCACGGAAATCAACTGCGGAGTACCCCAGGGATCATCGCTCAGCCCTAACCTCTTCAACATCTACATGGCCCCCCTCGCCACCATCGTCAGACAACACGGCCTCAACATAGTGTCATACGCCGACGACACCCAACTCATCCTCTCCCTCACCAAGGACCCCACCACCACCAGACGCAGATTCCAGGAAGGAATGCAAGATGTCACATCCTGGATGAGAAACAGCTGCCTGAAACTCAACTCGGAGAAGACAGAAGTCCTCGTCCTCGGAACCACCTCGGCAGCATGGAACGACACCTGCTGGCCCACCGCCCTCGGCAGCCGCCCAACCCCCATGGACCACGCCAGAAACCTCGGCATCGTACTCGACTTCTCCCTCTCCATGAACCGACATGTCCACGCCGTCACCTCCAGCTGTTTCAACACCCTCTGCATCCTCCGCAAGACTTTCAAATGCTCCCGATCAACATAAGACGCACACCCTCCCTGAACGCTTTCAGGAAGGCCCTCAAGACGTGGCTCTTCGACTGAACGTAGCTGCAGACCCCCCCCCCCCCCCCCAGTGCCTTGAGACCCTCGCGGGTGAGTAGCGCGCTTACAATTCCCTGGTTGATTGAAGAATGCGGCTCTCCGGGTGCTCTTGGAGGAGGAGCGTGGGGTCCCGGAGGCGAACCGGACTGAGGACAAGCTGGCACGGGCATTGCGTGAGCGTCAGTCGGGCAAAGCACAGGGGCTTAACAGCCTGCAGGTCGAACTGTACAAAGGGTTGGCAGATGTTATCAAACCGATGTTAGTAATGTTCCGTGAAGCAAATACTAAAGGCTGCCTCCCCGTAGACCAAAGGATGGCGACAATAGTTGTAATACCTAAAGACGGCAAACCCCCAACCAACTGTGGATCGTATAGACAATGTCTCTACTAAATGTAGAGGCCAAAGTACTGGCTTAGGCCCTGGCGACCAGATTGCATGGGATCATGCCCTTGATTGTTCATCCTGACCAGTCGGGATTTATTCCCAACAGAAGTACCCAGCTTAACCTCTGTCGCCTATACGGAGTACTTCACCTAACTGAATCGTACCGGGAGACACAGATGGTACCGATGGCCTTAGACGCCAAGATGGCGTTCGATTCGGTAGAGTAGAACTACATGTTCACGATACTGGGGAGACTGGCCTTCGGTCCAAAGTTTAGGGCGTGGGTCAGGCTACTCTACCGGGCCCCTACAGCCAGAGTCAAAGTTAACGGAGCGATATCGCGCAGTTTTGAGCTCCAAAGGAGTACTCGGCAGGGCTGCCCGCTGTCCCCCTTGATATTTGCCCTGACAATTGAGCCACTAGCGACTTGGATCCGACTGGACCCCTTAATTTGGGGTATAAGGCACTGGATGGATGGGAGGAGAGGATCTCCCTTTACGCAGACGATGTCTTTTTGTACATCGCACGTCCTCAGTACTCAATCGTTAGGATTATGCAGGTGTTTCGCATTTTTCGGGATCACTCTGGTTATACGATTAAATGGTCCAAGTCAGAGATATACTCTCCGTCAGGGCAGACTCCCCACCTGCCCCGGGATTGTCAGGCCCTGGTGAGACCTGAAGGGTTTAGGTATTTAGGGATCTATATCACGCGGGACCCACAAGAGTTCCTCCGCAGAAATATTGAGCCACAATTGGAAAGACTCAGAGGAGACATGACGCATTGGGGAACCCTACTGTTGACGCTAAAGTGTAGAGCAGCCCTGTATAAATAGATGAGCCTACAGAGACTACTCTACATTATGCAGAATACGCCCCACAAGATTCCACCGGCAGTGTTCAAAGGTATAGACAAAGAAGTTCGCAGATTGTTGTGGAGGGCGGTGGGTGGGCTTGGGGGGAAGCCCCCAGAATAGCTCTGGCCAAGTTGCAACGGGGGTATACGATGGCTGCCCCCGATATTTTGAAGTATTATTGGGCCTCCCAACTCCTGGTCATTAATGAATGGTTATTCGCTTATCATCAGGACCCAGGGTATAGAGTGGACAGGTAATCCATGGGCTGGGATGGGTACGAGGAACTTCTTTATGGAAAAATAGGAAATAGGTGCTTGCCACATCATACAGACAGCAGTTGACATAGGGAGGGAAGCCACCTGGTTTCTGGGCTGGAAGGGAAAACTTACTGGTTTGATGCCACTTTGGTGCAGCGATCGACTGTCGCAGGTGGGAGAACTGGAGGAATTCCTGAAATGGGAGCTCATATGCATAGAACATCTGGGAGATGTCTGGAGGAACCAAGCCTACATAAAATTTGAGGACTTATGTGGGGAGTACAATCTGACAGTCTGAGCATTTTTCGGCATTTGCAGCTGGGCCATGCACTGCACCGCCATCTGTTCAAGGGTGAGCAGATACCAGAGCCCTCACCTCTAGAGGACCGGACACATAGGTGAGTGTCGCTGATTTATAGGAATCTAATAAACGATGCCCCTGACCGACTAGGCCCCTTAAGGTCGGCTGGGAAGAAGACCTGGGTGAGTTTGAGGACGACGATTGGGTGAAGGCCCTCCAGGGCGCACAGAAAATAGACATCAGGGTGCGATTCAGACTGATCCCATTTAAAGTACCCCACAGGACTTACTATGCACAGACGCTATTGTACAAAATAGGTAGGGCGGAATCCCTGTTGTGCAGGAGAGGATGTGGGAGCGAGAGGACCTTCTTTCATATCCTTTGTGACTGTCCCACTGGTGCAAGGTTACTCGGCTAGAGTGGCGGGAAAAATGGCCAGGGTCACGGCAATAGAGGTCCCTCTTGACGCCAAATTGTTACTCCTGGGGGTAAAGGGGGAGCAGGACTGGCCCAGGTACGCAGAAATCTGGTTGAGACTAGCAGCCAGAGTCGCTAAATGAAATAAAGCAAGAGCATGGGGTGGGGGGCCACTGCCACGTCTGGAGAAACGGAGTGGAAGGCAGACCTTGACTGGTGCCAGAGGATGTAACAGGTGGTATATAAGGCAAGAGGTTGACTCAAGAAATGGGAGAAAGTTTGGGGGGCATGGAGGGAATATAGGGGGGACAGGGGTGACCAGAGGTTGAGGGAGGAACTCCAGGATGGGAAGGATAGTAAGGGTGGTATACGTAGGCTGTATTTGACTGGCTGTGAAAGCGCCGTTCCTGTGGGATTGGACATTATAGAAGAGCTTTCTGTACTATCCAGGCTCACTGTCTATGTGTTACAACGTAACCATGTTCTCATCACACAATGTGTGAAGCCTACGTTTTTGGTTTTCAATAAAAAGTTTTTTTGTTTTTTTTAAAGATAGTAATCACAACTGCAACAGTACTCTAAACGATATTACAAAAAATAAATACATTCAGATCATTTAAAAAAAAAAAAAAAAAATAATAATATATATATATATATATATATATATATATATATATATATATATATATATATATTATCTACTGGCGGTCGCCAGTAGATAGTTATAGTTAGGACCTATTTTCCATAGGAAATCCGCGACATTCTATTTGAAATAACTCTTGCGTCGGTTGACGAATCTTCGCGAAATTTTCAAACTTTATGGCCCGCTCCGGTCCGCTCCTACCCTGAAAGTCTCAGGGTGATTCGTCAAGCGGGGACGAGAAAAAGGGGGTCCCAAAACGTGTTTTCCCCATTCATTTTCCCATAGGAAACTTTAGACACGGCTACAGCCTGAACTGCTGAACGGAATTACACCAAATTTGGCAAAGAGGTAGTTCTTGGTTCAGAAAGAACCCTTTTGTTAAATGGTGTAAATCCGTTCAGTAGTTGCTGAGAAAATCAAAAGTAAAAGTACATATATATCTATGGGCACGGAGGATTCGCGCACCCTGCGCGCACCGTCCCGATCACGAGCTGCATGCTAATTGGCTGTCAGCTGGCTGTCAACATTCCGATTCAGGAAATGTTGGCAGCCATTTTGTCCCTCGGTAGAACCGAGGGATAGAAACAAGTGCGCAAAGCGCACAAAGGGGGCAGGGTAGAAACACCCTGACCCCCTAGGTCTGCTCAGGGGGTCCCACAAGGACCCCCTGGGCAGAAAAAAGCATTAAAAAAAAATAAAAATAAAAAAAAATCGGCAGGATGCGCTCAGGGTGCGCGGATCCTGCCGATAAAAAAAAATAAAAAAAAATCGAAGGGCGGTCTCCCGCGCTTCGATGTATTTGCCCCCGGGTGGCCCAAGTCCCGGGGGCATGGTGGGGGTTAAATTTATGTATGGGGGCCTCAAGGGCCCCCAAGCCCGAGGGACCGCCACCCCCCGGGGCTTTCTTTTTAAAATGGTGCGGGAGGGCTCTGAGCCTCCCGCAGCCCCGGGGACCACCACCTCCCGGGGCTTCTTTTTTTTTACTTTTCCTGTGTTGGGGGGGGCTCGAGCCCCCACACGCCCCGGGGACCGCCACCTCCCGGGGCACTAACAAATTAAAATGGGGGTCCGTTTTGGACCCTCGAAGCCCCGGGGACCACCACCTCCCCGGGGCTTTGCTGATGTGGGGAGGGGGCCGCGCGGCCCCCTCCTGGAGTCTGTGGTGGCCCTGGGGACCGCCACCCCCAGGGCCGGCTCCTGCAGTGTCCCGGGGTGCCTACCCCCGGGACACTGCTGTTGCAGTGTCCCGGGGTGCCTACCCCGGGACACTGCTGTTTGCAATGACAGGACGGGAGCCTCGCGGCTCCCGTCCTGTCATTGCAAGCTGCTTGGATATTGGAAGAGAGAGCAGGGAAACCTGCTCTCGCTTCCAATATCCAAAGACAATTGCTTTCCACACGGGGAGCAGCATGTTAGCTGCTCCCCGTGTGGAAGCAATGCCGGCTCCCTTAGGACACGGGGAGCCGGCGGGACTGTGGGGGTTTGGGGACCCCCCACAGTCCCCAACCAGAGGCCAGGCCACGGGGATGGGGTCCCCGGGGCCATAGGTAGCCCGGGTGGGGGGCCACGCGGCCCCCCTCCCCAGAAATTATTAATAAAAAAAAAAAAAAAGGCCGGCCCCGGGGGATGGGGTCCCCGGGGCACAAGGAGGCCTGAGGAGGGGGCCACGCAGCCCCCTCCTTAAAAAGGAATGTTAAAGGTGGCCATGCCCCGGGGGATGGGGTCCCCGGGCAGTTTTCGGCCAGGGAGGGGGGCCACGCGGCCCCCTTCCAGTTTAATTTTAATAAAAAGAAAAAGGGGGTAAGGCCCTGGGGGATGGGGTCCCCAGGGCCCAAAAATAAGAAAAAGGAAGGGGGGCCACACAGCCCCCCTTCAGGGAAGAAGAAAAAAAACAAAAGAAAAAAAAACGATCGGGCCGCAGGCCCCGCCCCCTTCCTTCACCACTCTGCAAACGCGCCCCCTGGCGCGTTTGCAGATGGGTGAAGTAATTCCCCTTGAATACTGGGGGTCCCTGGGGGCCAACTAGCCCACTAGGAACCTCCAGTATGCGCCAGGGGGCTGCGTTGCAGAGAGGTGTACAGAGGCCACGCCCCTTTATACACCTCTCTGCAACGCAGCTCTGTGGCGCTTTTGGAGGTACATGGTGGGCTAGTTGGCCCCCAGGAACCCTCAGGATTCAAGGGGACTTAATCCCCCAACTTAAAACGCGCCACGGGGCGCGTTTGCACAGTGGTGAAGGGAGGGCGGGGCTTCAGGTGACATGTGTGCAAACAGGCCCCGTGGCGCGTTTTAAGATGGGGAATTAAATCCCTTCAATCCTGAGGGTCCCTGGGGCCAACTAGCCCAACAGGTACATCCAGAAAGCGCCACAGAGCTGCGTTGCAGAGAGGTGTAAAAGGGGTGTGGCCTCTACACGTCTCTGCAACGCAGCCCCTGGCGCATACTGGAGGTTCCTGGTGGGCTAGTTGGCCCCTAGGGACCCTCATGATTCAAGGGGACTTAATCCCCCAACTTAAAACGCGCCACGGGGCGCGTTTGCACAGATGTCACCTCAGGCCCCGCCCCTCCCTTCACCATTGTGCAAATATTCCTCTAAAATCTGCCGAACTACGAATTCGGATTTACTCACCTGTTATCAGGAGAGACCTCAGTGCTGCATCTTTCAGCCCAGTACTGATCCTCAAAAGTAATTTTAACCGTACTTACCAGTAACTTGAATTTGCTTCCATAGGATATCATTGTCTGCTTTTTGCTGAAAAAGTTTCTAAGTGTTGATTTTTGAAACATACAAATATTCCTCTAAAATCTGCCGAAATACAAATTCCGATTTACTCACCTGTTATCAGGAGAGACCTCAGTGCTGTATCTTTCAGCCCAGTACTGGTCCTGAAAAGTAATTTTAACCGTACTTACCAGTAACTTGAATTTCCTTCCATAGGCTAACATTGACTGGTTTCACTTGGAAATTCTTCTAAGTGTGGAGTTTTGGAACTTTAAAATATTCCTCTAAAATCAGCCGAAATACGAATTCCGATTTACTCACCTGTTATCAGGAGAGACCTCAGTGCTGCATCTTTTAGCCCAGCACTGACCCTGAAAAGTAATTTTAACCGTACTTACCAGTAACTTATATTTTCTTCCATAGGAATCCATTGTCTGGTTTTCAGCTGAAAAGTTTCAAAGTGTCGATTTTCACAAACTACAAATATTCCTTAAAAATCGCCTGTATGACTTAAACGCATTCTTTCAACTGTTTACAGGAGATGCACCAGTGCTGGATCCAGGATCCAACACTGAGTAAGAAAAAGTAACGATAACAGTTTTTACCTGCTAAGTGAATTTCCTTCCATAGGATAACATTGGTGATTCTATGAGAAAAAGTTTCTAAGTGTCAACTTTTAAAATACAATAATATTCCTTAAAAATCACTACTGTAACCAAAACGCTTTTACTCAACTGTTTACAGGAGATGTCCCAGGACTGAATCTAGGATCCAGTCCTGTGGTTAGAAAAGTAATCCATAAAGTAACTAATTGCATTTAACTAGAAATTCACATTGAGCTGAATGTTGCATTGTGTTTGAAAATGTGTTGCCCATTGCAACAACTGTAACTACTGTACTTAAGTCTATTGCCTATGTGCAAAGTATTTAAACTAAAGTAATTCATTCTGAGAAAGTATTTTTTGTAATGTATAATGTAATTACAATGTAATTTAAAAAATAAAATATGTAAAAAAAAAGTTTCTAAAAATGTAGTAAATCAGTATGAAAAAAATAAATATAACAATTAATACATTTAAAAATTGTCATTTACAAAACCTTTGAAATTCACTGAAAAAACCGTAGGTTTCAGACATGTTATAGTTAGGAATTAGCATTTAAAAAACCTTTCAAATTCACTGAAAAAACCATAGGTTTCAGACACGTTATAGTTAGAAATTAGCATTTAAAAAACCTTTGAAATTCACTGAAAAAACCATAGGTTTCAGGCACGTTATAGTTAGAAATTTGCATTTAAAAAACCTTAGAAATTCACTGAAAAAACCATAAGGTTTTAGGGACAATTATAGTTAGTTGGACATTGCACTCGTACAAAACCCGTGAAATTCCCCCGTTATAGTTAGTTCAGGTAACTATAACTCGCGCCCCCGCAATGCACTGCTGATGACGTCACATATTACATCCACTCATGACATGGTCAGTGACATCACTGATGACATCACTGATGACATCTCAAATGACATCACTGATGACATCACTGATGACATCATCCAGTGACTGTGTGTTTCTGTAAAGTTTAAATATGTTTAATATATTTAGGGAAAGGCGTATTGAAGAATGAGTGGGTGTAGAAGCGCCTGAATGGATGATTTAGTAGGTGCGTGACTGAGTCTATAAGTGAGTGATTAAACGTATCTTACTGGATGCATGGGTGAATGACTAAACTGTGTGAATGTCTGTATCCGTCTGTCTGTTGTTGTGTAAGCAACTGCATGGGTTTCTGACTAGCTAAATGAGTGTCTATATGGGTTATGGATTGGTTCTCTGAGTATCTGTATGGGTGCCTCAGTGTTTGTGTGGGTGGGGTGTGTGTGACTGTGCATAGATGTGTGAGTGGGTGATTCACTGGGTGCATGGTTTCAAGAGTGCGTCTGTGATGGACTGTATGGGTGGGTGAGTGTGTGTATGGGTGTGTTAGTGATTTCATGTATATCTCAGTGGTACATGTGTGAGTAACTACATATGTGAAAGGCAGTATATATGTGTGTTGGAGTATATAAATGGCTATAAGTGAGTGTGTGATTGTGAGAGTGGCTATATGGATGAGTGTGTGCTTGCATCAGTGATTGCATAGGAGCGTAAGAATGTGCTAGTATTTTTATGAGTAAGTGAGCTGGTGTGTATAACTGTATAGGTGAGTAAATTGGAGTGTGATTAATTATTTGCATGACTGACTAGGTGTGTGAATACCTCTATGGATGAGTTGCGTTGTGTGAGTGTTTATATAGGTGTATGAGTGCATATGATAGTCCTGTACTGAGTGACTGTAAGTATGAGTGACTGTACGGGTGAGTGAGTAGATGTGTGTGTGTAGACCTAAGAATCAGTGAGTGGGTATGTACTTATTGGTATTGGAGTGTGTATGGTTTTGAGAATGGCAGTCTGTAATTTAGAGTGGGTGTTTCAAAACTTATATTAGGGTGTGAGAAGATGCATTAAATTCTCACATGGATGATGTCATCAGTGATGTCATCAGTGATGTCATTTGAGATGTCATCAGTGATGTCATCAGTGATGTCACTGACCATGTCATGAGTGATGTAATATGTGACGTCATCAGCAGTGCATTGCGGGGGCGCGAGTTATAGTTACCTGAACTAACTATAACGGGGAATTTCACAGGTTTTGTACGAGTGCAATGTCCAAATAACTATAACTGTCCCTAAAACCTTTTGGTTTTTTCAGTGAATTTCTAAGGTTTTTTAAATGCAAATTTCTAACTATAACGTGCCTGAAACCTATGGTTTTTTCAGTGGATATATATATATATATATATATATATATATATATATATTCTTAAATGTACGCTAAAGATTAATCTGATTAGAATATGTTTGTAATTGCGCAAGAGCTCCATAGTTAACTTTTATAGACTTGGCTAAAACTGCATTCGAAAAGCAACTGCCCATTTGCACGTCTATCAGATTAAAACATTCCTTTATTGCCAGAGAGCAGGATCTAATATTTAATTATCTACAAGATGGAAGAAAAAAATGTGTTTGATAAAAAAACGCCTTGGCAGCAGCAGAGTACTTAAGCACTTGATTCCTTTCTCTAAGGACAAAAACAGCAGCTCAGTTAAGCATTTTAGCCTTATCGCGTCCGTCCAGGTCAAATAATCTGAGTCAGAGTTTCTTGAGGTCTTGTTTTAGTCTAATTGACAGTGCCGCCATCAAATAGGGAGGTGCTGAATCTTTTTTATTTTTTATATAAATATGTTTTTATTTTCCATTAGCTGTAAAGACGTAAAACATTTACATAACAGTAACAACAAGTTGCACCCACACCGTACATGTTTGCTTGCTTTTCTCATTTCTGGTGACCGTGTAATCAACATGGTACATAACGAAAGCAGAATCATCTCCATAACTCCAGTATATAATAGAGTTAGACTGTAACCTCCAACTCGCTCCCCCCCCATAGCTCATGGCTTCAACAAATTCCTTTTACTCCAATGTCTCTGTTGTGGCAGCTTGTAGGTCCCCATCGCTTCGGGTTAGGCCATAGTATCTCATCCAGCTGCCCCAGTTTTTTGTAAAATGTTTTGGGCACCCTCTGTTTTTGTGTCTCCATTTCTGCTGCAATATAAAGATCCATACTCCGCTTCCATTCTTGTAGTGTGGGAATTTCCTGCACGCCCCAGTGCCGTGCGATGTCCCTCTTGGCCACAACCAAGCCCAGTGCACTGAGGAGCAATTGGGGTTGGGGGACGTCAATGTTGCATGGGATTCCCAAGAGGATAAATTTAGGGTCTAGTGGAAGGGAGATTCCCAGGATTGCATACAGTTCATCGGTTATCTCCCGCCAGTATGCCCCTATATGTGGACAGGGTCGAACTATGTGAAGGAAATTGTCTAAGGCGGCCTGGCAGCGCAGACACCGGGGAGACTCCGTACGTCCCATTTTATGCAGTTTCTCTCTATCGTTGTAGACCCGATGGAGGATTTTGAATTGAATGAGGCGGAGCCTGGCCTTGATCGCAACCTCTCTAGAGTGCATCAGGGCAGCCTCCCAGTCTATAGCTTCCATTTCCCCTAGGTCCCCCTCCCATGTCCCCCTCAATTTGCCCAGAGTATCGGGCATATTGTTATTTATTGTTTTGTAGGTGGCAGAGACTGCCTTAGTTGTTAGCTCTTCCTGAAGTATTCTCCCTTCAAGCGGTGCGTATTCTGGGATTCGGTGTCCTCTATGCCTTCTGCACCCCATGCATGTCGCAATTGGGCATACTTAAGAAACTGAGAAGTGGGGAGATGGAATTCCGTTTGGAGGGAATTCTCCCACTGTGGAAATCCCGTGGGATTTATCTCCCACTGTGGAAATCCAGAGCAGGTCCCATGTTTCAAATCCCCGGAGCCTCTTCAATTCTTTGAACCCGGTTCCCTTCCACAGAGGGATCGTCCTGGTTGTTTTGTGGGCCCAGCCCAGCACCCTAGTGGTTCTATCCCAGACCTCTATGGAGACTCTTGTTGCAGGAAGCAGCCTATGGGTCCCTTTCCCTCCATACAGGTAGTGCATAAATGTTTTTGAAATTAGTGTCTCCCTTTCCAATATATAGGTGGGATGATTCCCCTGGTGCGTGTATCCAGTCGTTTATGAGTACAAGGTGGGCTGCCCAATAGTATGTCTCGATGTCCAGAAGTGCTAGTCCCCATTATATGGATTGCGTTGTAGTGACTTTAGGGCAATTCTTGGGTGTCCTTTCAGCCAGAGTAGCCCACGAATTTCAGATTCGATTTCCCTGAATATCGATCTGGGGAGGGGGTGATATGTGTTTTGTAGTGCATAGAGGAATTGGGGCAGAGAAATCATTTTAAACATGGCTGCCCGCCCCATTATGGTGAGTGGTAGGTCACTCCATCTGTCCGTGTCCTGTTTAAAGTTAGATATTACCCACTGTAGGTTGTGTGTATGACAAATTATTGGGTTAGGGGTAAGAAAATCCCAAGATATTGGAAGCCCTCTGTGGCAATATGCAGATCTCCAGGTAACGTTGGCCAGTCCATGTCTTGTTTTGGGCTGTATAGTATGGATTTATGGTAGTTGACCTTATACCCAGAAAAACGGCCATATTCCTCCAGGATGGGGAACACTGTGGGGGATCGTTGTGGCTATGTTTGTGGTGAATAGAAGGATATCATTGGCATATAGTGAGATTTTTTTCCTCCCCTTGGTCGTCAGGTGCGGTCCGAAAGCCCTCTACCCCCGATGTTGTCTGATTATGAATGCTCGTGGTTCTATTACCAAAGCAAACAGCAGTGGAGAAAGGGGACATCCCCTGCCTGGTCCCGCGGAATATCGGGAATGCGGGGGAAAGTCTGCTGTTGACTCATACCGCTGCCCTCGGATCTGTATATAAAAGGGTAGGGAAATGCTACTTACCCAGTATGCATCTGTTCTTGGCATATAGAGCTGTAGAGTCATATGCTATGCATAGATCGCCATCTAGTGTTGGGTCAGGATGTTTGCACTTTGTTTTTCTTCGAAGAAGTCTTTCCAGTCACGAGGTAGGTGACTCCTCCTTTGGGTGATAGTGCGCATGGGCATCGACTCCATTGTTAGATTGTTTTCCCGCAGAGGGTGATAATGGAGTTAGTAAGAGTAGTAAAAGGAGATGTCAATGAATGCATGTATCTAAGTAAGATGTTACTGCAACAGGTACAGGTATCCGGGGAGGTGGGTGGGCGCATATGACTCTACAGCTCTACATGCCAAGAATAGATGCATACTGGGTAAGTAGCATTTTCCGTTCGAGGCATATGAGCTGTAGATCATATGCTATGCATAGACTATATAGCAGATATCTCCAAAAGCATTGACTAACCTGTATCTGTTGCAGTGGTTTGAAATAGTGTACGATAGTGTTTTGTGAATGTGTGAGGTGTAGACCATGTTTCAGCTTTGCATATGTCATCTATGGGTATATTTCCTAAGAATGCCATAGAAGCCCCTAGTTTGCGTGTAGAATGTGCGCTAGGGGGAACTGTTAACGTTCGTTTTGCTTTTGCATAGCATATTTGAATGCACTTAACTATCCACCTTGCAATACCGGATTTTGATATTGGATTGCCTTTATGTGGTGGAGCAAAAGCAACAAAAAGTTGCTTAGTCTTTCTAAAAGGTTTTGTTCTTTCAATGTAATATAGTAACGCTCTTTTTACATCTAAGGTGTGAACAGCAAGTTCTGCCACAGAATCGGGTTGAGGGAAGAACACAGGCAACTCAACAGATTGGTTGATATGAAAGGCAGAAATGACTTTAGGCAGAAATTTGGGGTTAGTCCTAAGAACCACTTTGTTTTCATGTATTTGTAAAAAGGGTTCTTCTTCTGTTAGTGCCTGAAGCTCACCCACTCTCCTTAGAGATGTGATGGCTATGAGGAAAGCTACATTCCAAGTGAGAAATTGCAGTTCACATCTATGCAATGGCTCAAAAGGCGGACCCATGAGTCTTGTGAGAACGATTTTGAGATTCCACACTGGAGCAGGTGGAAGTCTGGGGGGAATGACTCTTGAGTCCTTCCATGAAAGCCTTAATAGCAGGCACTCTAAAAAGAGACAAATGTTGTCTGTTCTGCAGATATGCAGCTATCGCAGCAAGATGTAAGCGTATGGATGTATACGCTAAATTGGAACGCTGTAGATGTAATAGATATCAAATGATGTTTTGGATTGAAGTGTCGAGCAGATTGATTTGATTGTTATTACAGTAAATCACAAACCGCTTCCATTTTGCTGCATAGCATGCCCTTGTGGTAGGCCGTCTAGCCTCTGATATTCATGCAATCTGGGGGAAGATTGAGGTAGCCAAACTCTAAGATTTCAGGTGCCAGATCGTAAGGTTGAGATGACTGGGATCTGGATGCCTTATCCCTCCATGGTTCTGAATGAGGAGATCAGGAGTGAGATGGAGTTTTTGGTGGGGAACTACTGACAACTCCAAGAGGGTTGTGAACCAGGGTTGACGGGCCCATGTAGGAGCAACTAGGATTAGTGTCAGGGAGTGCTGTTTGAGCTTCTGAACCACTAATGGAACGAGTGGGAGAGGCGGAAAAGCGTAAGCAAATATCCCCGACCAGTTCATCCATAGTGCATTGCCTTTGGACAATGGGTGTGGATCACTGGATGCAAAGTTTGGGCATTTTGCGTTTAAGTGGGTGGCGAATAGTTCTATGTCTGGGAAGCCCCACATTTGAAAGAACGGGAGGAGAACCTGAGTGTGGAGTTCCCATTCGTGGATCTGTTGTCGTTGACTGAGCAGATCTGCAATCTGGTTGTTTACTCCTGGAAGGTTTTCCGCAAGGAGATATATTTTGTGAGGTATGGCCCATCTCCAGATGCTCTGAGCTAACTGTGAGAGCTGGAGAGAGTGTGTCAACCCCCCCCCGTTTTTGTATGTAGTACATAGCTGTCATGTTGTCTGTGCGAATTAGGACAGCTTTGCCTACTAGATGAAGTTGAAAAGCTTTCAACGCTAGAAAAATTGCTAGCAGTTCTAGATGGTTTATGTGGAGTTGCTTTTGTTGTAGAGTCCACATGCCCTGAATGGTATGTTTTTGTAAATGAGCTCCCCAACCAGTGAGCGAAGCGTCTGCTGTTAGCACTATCTGTGGAACCGGGTCGACGAATGGCCGCCACTTGGAAAGGTTTTTTGCATTCCACCACTGCAGAGAGCGATGGGTGCGCCATCTACCAACACTAGATCTGATAACTGACCTTGAGCCTGGTTCCACTGACGTGCTAAGCATTCCTGGAGGGGACGCATTTGGAGTCTTGAGTAAGGAACGATTAAAATGCAAGACGCCATCATTCCTATCAATTGCATGAACACTCGAGCTGGTAACAAGTGTTGTAACTGAAACTGAGAGATTAGAGTCTGCATGTTGCGGATTCTGACTGGGTTGGGACACGCCAGAGCTTTTTGAGTGTCTATTGTGGCTCCTAGATACAGTTATGTATTGGATGGTTGGAGATGAGACTTGGTGAGATTCACAGTAAACCCAAGGTCATGAAGCAGTTGGACTGTTTTTTGAGTGTGGCGTAGGCAGCTTTGCTGCGAGCTGGCTTTTATGAGCCAGTTGTCTAGGCAAGTGAAGACGTGAATGTGCTGTCTTCTTAGATGAGAAGCGACTACTGCCAGGCATTTGGTGAAAACCCTGGGTGCGGTAGTTACTCCAAATGGGGAGGGGGGGGGGGGAACCTTGAATTGATAATGTTGGCAGTCTACCAGAAACCTGAGGTATTTCCGGTGAGCCGGGTGAACGGGAATATGGAAATAGGCATCCTTTAAGTCCAGAGTGGACAGAAAGTCGCCTTGCTGAAGGAGTGGGAGCACTTGTTGGAGTGTGATCATGTGAAAGCGGTCCGACAATGTATAGATTTAGTTCTCTGAGGTCTAGTATGGGCCTGAGAGAGCTGTCTTTTTTGGGAATTAAAAAGTACAGGGAGTATACCCCGGTCCCCTGATATTGTAATGGGAGTGGTTCTATAGCGTGTTTTTCCAAGAGAGAGAGACCTCTTGCTTTAGAAGGGTAAGTTGCTCTGGTGACATTGCATGTGATCTTGGAAGAATATCTGGGGGAGTGTGTGTAAGCTCCAGGCAGTAACCATATTGGATAATTTGTAGTACCCACTTGTCTGAGGTGATTGAATTCCAGACAGGTAGGAATTGAGAGAGACATCCCCCGACAGGAGTGGAATGATCGGGGGGTAACGGAAGGAAGTCACTGTTTGTTTGCGGGGGAAATGCGTGTGGAGTTGCCTCTGCCTCTTCCCTTACCGTCGTTTCCTCTGAAACCACCTCTAAAATAACCTCTTGAAGAGGGGGATTGGTTGTTGCCCTTGTAAGAGGAGGAGGGGTTTTCGGTGGATACATTTTTGGACCCACCCCTATAAAAGGAGTGGCGAAAGGAACCCCCTAGTGGCAGGCAATTGCAAAGCCCCCATGGACTTTGCGACCTCCGTGTCTTTTTTCATCTTCTCCAGCGAGGTATCAACCGTTGGGCCAGAGATGTTCTTTGTCGAATGGTTGGTTGAGGATCGAGGTTTGCACCTCAGGCTTGTATCCTGAGATTCTCAACCAAGCATGTCTGCACAGGAGTACACTGGTGTTTACTGTACGAGCTGCTGTATCTGCTGCGTCCAGGGAACACCTGATTGAGGTATTAGTGATAAGTTTACCTTCTTGGATAAGGTCATTAGCCTTAGTTTTGTGTTCATCAGGTAAAAATTGCATGAGTTTTTCTAACTCATCGTAATGAGCCCTATCCTAGCGAGCCAACAGAGCTTGAGCGTTGGCAATGAGCCAGTGATTAGCTGCTTGTGAAGCCACTCTTTTGCCCGAGGCATCAATAAGCTTAGACTCTATCAGGAGGAGGAGCCTCACCTGTGGTTTGTGAGTTAGCTCTCTTGCGAGCGTTGGATACCACTAGAGAGTCTAAAGGCAACTGACCTCTGATGTAAACAGGGTCGGTGGGTGAAGGTTTATATTTTTTCTCCACTCTAGGTGTAATTATTCTTCCCTCACAGGATCTTTAAATATCTTGTTTGAGTGTTTCAACATACCTTTTACCATAGGTAAAGTATGAGTGGCTCTTTGAGAGGAACTAAGTGTCTCAAAGAGGAAATCCTCTTCTAAAGGCTCTTTATGTAACTCCACCCCGTGATATTGAGCAGCCCTGTTAAGGAGTTCAATGTACCCAATGTTATCGTCAGGTGGGGAGGGTCTAGAGGGATACAAATCAGGGTCATTATCTGGGCTTGGGTCAGTATGATAATCCTCCCAAGGGTCAATGTCCTGTGGCCTATCCTGATCTTCATCCTCATCCCCGTCATCCTGTGGGTCAGGTGTAAGTGGTGGTGGTGGTGAATTTGATGGTTTAATAAGTAAATTGGGATCAGTGGGGGAAGGAGGTGGAATATAAGGTGGAGAAGGGTTAGTGCCCACACTTTTGCTTTTGAGAGGAATGTAGTAGTCCTCTGGCTGGTCTTTCTTTTTTTTGGAAGAGTGGCATGGATATGTCCTGTATCAGGGTTGATCACAAGTTTTTTCTGCTTCGGATCCGAAGGCGGGCATCGGGTCGAGGCTCTTTAGACAGAGTATCTTCATCTTTAGTTGTTTGTTAAGGCGTCAAAGGTTTCGGCTCCGAGCCTTTCGGTGTCGAAGGTAGAATTGTGACCGTCACAGGTCTAGATTTGGGTTTCGGTGCCGAAGGTGTTTTTTCGGCACCGGAGTGGGGCCGGCTCGAACCCGAGAGCTTCTCTTTATGTTTCGGAGCCGGGCCTGAGGGCGGGGCATCGGAAACCTTTTGTCGGTGCCTACCTTGGCCCGAAGGAAGAGGAGGGACCGGAGGCTTTGTCTTTGGTTGTTGAGGGGCAAAGGGGTGTCTTTACTCACGGTACGTTGACCCGGAGTAACTTGCTCCTCTTCTTCCATGTCGGAGTCTACTTCGGACAAGGAGAAATGTTCTTCCTCTTCGGCTCCTTGAGCTTGCTGTTCTGTGTTGGAATGTTCCCCGAAGATGTCCGGTGCGGAGCCGCTCTGGTGTTGCATCTCGTGGCGTCGAGCCAGACGGTCACGAAGTGTCTTTTACGATCGAAACCATCGACACGCGTCGCAGTCTTTCTCGTTGTGTTCCGGGGACAGGCAGAGGTTGCACACTTCGTGCAAGTCGGTGCATGGAAATTTAGCACGACACCCGGGACAGAACTTGAAGGAAGTCCGTTCCATCGACTGCTAGTGCGGTCGGCGCGTGTTGGCCCGCCACGAGTTTTTCGATCGAAGTTTTTTCGAGGTGAGGCGATACGCGACGAATGGAGAACCGCGTTCGATAACAATACCGTCGAGGGTAGTTGATTGTGCGTCGAAGGGAACCGCGAAACGGTGCCAAACCAGAGCCCAGCAATACACATCCGAACCCGATGGCGGAAAAAAACAATCTAACAATGGAGTCGATGCCCATGCGCACTATCACCCAAAGGAGGAGTCACCTACCTCGTGACTGGAAAGACTTTTTCGAAGAAAAACAAAGTGCAAACATCCGGACCCAACACTAGATGGCGATCTATGCATAGCATATGATCTACAGCTCATATGCCTCAAACACCCATTTCCTGAAACTCGGGCCGAAGCCAAATTTAACCAAGACGGCATCTAAGAAAGGCCAGTGTACCGCAAAGGCCTTTTCCGCATCTAAAGCCAGAAAGGCGTGCAGAGTGGTGCGGTTCCTAACGGCCATCACCCAATTATGTGCTCTTCGGAGATTCCATCTAGTCGCCCGACCTGGCATAAAACCAGATTGGTCACAGTGGATGAGAGTTGCTACAACTTTCAGGAGTCGCGTGGCCAGGATGGTTGCAAGGATTTTGCCCTCCGTGTTCAACAGGGAGATTGGGGGGTATGAGTCGCACTTATCCCTAGGTTTGCCCTTCTTGTGGATGACCATTATAGTGGCAGTTCGGAGATCCGTCGGGAGAGTTCCTTCTGTGTAGGTGTCTCGGTGAGGGCCCAAAAGATAATTAATTTTTTTTTTTTTTTTTAAATAATCGGCGGGGAGTCCGTTTGGGCCCGCAGCTCTGCCGGGTCTTAGCCTCTTCACAGCCTCCCCCCACCTCTGCCAATGTAAGATCTTCCTCCAATGTCTTCATGTCATCCTCATCTATTCTAGGGGTGGAGATACCTGCGAGGTATTAGTTGATTTCGTCAGTGAACGTTTTCCTGTCGTAGAAGTCTGCGTCGTGTTGGACAAATGCTGATAATATCTGCGTGTCTATGGTGAGAGTCTCCCCCCTCGACCGTTCACAATGGAAGCAATCCATCTGGCGTCTTTTTCCTTTTTGCTGAGCCAGGCCAGTAATTTCCTGGCCATATCCCCTACCTCGTATAATGATGCAGCGTCGCTAGTCTGTTTCTTTGCTTCTTCCTGAGCCAATTTACGAAACTCTATCCTGAGGGCTTCTAATTGTCGGGAGGTCAATGGGTCTGGCCTATCTAGAGCGTTCCTCTCTAGGGTAAGTAATTGGCTTTCCATCTGCTCTATTTGTTCCCGCTCTTTCTTCTTTTCCCATGATATCCGGTTCTGTGCCCTGTCCCGCAGTATAGTTTTGTATGCCTCCCAAAGTGTGGCCCCAGAGTCCACTGTACCCAGATTTTCCTGAAAGAAAATTTCAGTGTCAGTCCGAAGACCTTTTATTATTACATCTTTATGTAGATCCCACGCGTTGAGTTTCCAGCTGGGACGGGAGTCTCGGGTCTTGGGCCCTAGTAAAACCAATAGTGGTGAGTGGTCCGACAGACCCCTAGCGAGGTAGTCCGTCCTGACAGTCACCCCCCAACTATCCCGTGGGGACAAAAACATAGTCCAGCCTGGAGTATACCCCATGGGCCCCAGAAAAGTAGGAATATTGTCGGGTATTTGGATGTTGAGACCTCCGTACGACGGTAAGCCCAAAGGTGTCTGCGAAGCGAGCCGGGGATGAGGTGTCATTGTTTCTGTCCAACCTTCCCGACCAATCCATCTCGGTGCTCATGACATCATTAAAGTCTCCCCCTATTACATGGAAGGACATAGGGGTCTCCAGGAGGATATCTGCTACCTTGAGGAGCACACAGTCCGGGGATGAGTATGCACAAATAATGGTGATATTACGTCTGCCCCATATTCCCGCTACCCCCACAAACCTACCACCTGGATCTATCCATTTGCGGGTTATTTCGAACGGGGGTGATTTCTTGATCAGGATAGCAACACCTCTTGAGCCGGCTGTGAAGCCAGCGTGTGCCAGAACTGTGAACATTGCCCTACCGAGGAAGTTGCATTGTGTGCCCAGTAGGTGTGTTTCCTGGAGTAGTACTACGTTTGGGCGCTGACATTTTATGAATTGTGTGACCAGTCGACGTTTAACCCCGTCTCTTAGGCCGTTTACATTCCAGGTCAGGACCGAAAGGGTCCGGTCTTCTTTATGGGATGCCATGAATAGCGCAGTGTATGTCTGTATACAGGTACCCGAAGATGTGGGTGTAGTGTTTGACGGTCCGGTGCAAGCAATATAAACTCATGGAATAACATTCCCTTCCCCCCTCCTAGACCCCCACCCCACTCCCCTAACCCTTTCCTCCATTCAAACCCATAATAATACAGCAACCTTGTGTAGAAAAGACTGAGGTTTGTCGCCCACCTCCAAAAGATTCAGCAAAAACAATACCCTACAAGCTCCCACTACATACAACTTTTATAGAAGCAACTCAAGGAAGGAGTCCGTAACGGGCCTCGCTTCCGTACTGTTCTTAGTAGGGCTGCCGGAAGGGGGAAGGCTGCATTTTACGTTGCTTTACTTTAGAGCTTACCAGTCTCTGACCGGTTAAGTGATGCCAGGTTTTAGCGTTCAGGAGAAAGAAGTCTGAACTATTACTTTTCTCCCGTTGGCAGGCGTTTGCCACCCTCTGCGCCACTCTCCAGGGCTATTTCTGAGACCAAGTGGTGTGTACTCTCGTCCCTGGAGGAGTCTCTAAAATCCTCCGAGTCCACAGGTGTGTCTCGCTGACTGGACCTGTCCATCTCCTCACCCTCCATTATTTCGTTGCGGGCCGACTCTTTAGCAGGTTCTTCTGATTTTTTGGGAGGTACTGAGTCTTGAACATAGGGGTTCAGTAAAGTGACGATGTGCTTGACTGCGGAACACAAGGTGTGGCCTGAAACAAAGGGACTCAGATGCTGTTGCTTTCTTACTAAATGTTTTGAAGTGAGATCAAGATGGAGTGGAGTTCCAAACTTTAGTCATCTGTAATATTCCGACTGATTTAACTATAGAATCAAAGTTCTTTAATTTTATTTGCTAGTCAGTCCGGAGTCCCATAGGGTCGACCCTATTGAGCGCTACTGGACCATCTTGCAGTTTTGCCAGAAACACCGTATACGTCCTACCTGGTAAACTGTCTGATTTACCAAGTTGAATTCTAGATAGATTTGAGGCTGGGCAATGAAGAAGGGAGAGTAAACAGCCATCTGAAAAGATTACTTTGTGACATTTCAAGTTGTTTGATCAGTGATGCATGGAACACTTCGCAGCCGCAGCGTAATTTACCATTGAGTGATTATTGGCACAGTAGGATTTACACAGGTTCAATGTATGTTGTTGCCTGGTTCCCGTTTGATCAAAAATCACTGTTTCATCTGCATACATGATTAGCTGAATTGACCACACTCCTATTTTCATCAGGAAAGCTCGGTCGAGCAGATTGTTGGCAATGTCCGCAACATAAAGACTAAAGAGCAATGGGGCTAGGACACAGCCCTGTTGGAGGACTGACTCTGGTTGAACAGATCTACCGGTTAGTGAAATTCCATTGCCCTAATTTACGCAGGCCCAGGTGTTCATATAGAAGACCTAGATGGCTCTCAACAACTTGTTATTGATTCCCCATCCCTTTAATTTGAGTCAGAGTTATATTTCAATCAATGGAGTCGAACGCAGACCGAAACATCTACGCTTGCTGGCTAGCATCTAGCAAGAATCAGTACTTTGTCCTGTGTACCATGGTAGTCTCTAAAACCTGTTTGATTCCAGGGGATTGGTTTCAGCTCTTCTGCCCAGGTTTTGAGATCGTGGAGTAAACTTGCACATTGTTTTGCTTCTATATCCAGCAGAGCAATCATGCTTTAAATAGCTAGGAAGGTGCCCAAGCCTTTTTTTGTGCAGAGGACAAAGAATGGCTCTCTGCCAGGGCGGGGAGGTCATGGGGTTAGGGATGTAATCAGACAAGTAGAATAATAGCTTTGTTAAACGGGTGAGCTATCATGCCCAATAATCGGAGTCTAGTTTGTACAATTTGGCTGGTAAGCCATTTGGACCAAGTGCCCATCTGGTCTGGCATTCTAGACTGTGGTAACCACAGATTGTCTTGTATAGCAGGGTGCAGAGAATATTGCATCTTGTGCTATTCCACAAACATTCCTGATTGTAAACATTTTTTCCCACCTTTGAAAATATAAAGATGAGACATGTGATTCCCATGCGACTGCCCGAACACTGTTCCCCAAATTTCTTGTGCTCATTGAGTCCATGGAATTTACATCGGCCCAAGATTTCCTAGTGTGGTTTGTTTTACAAATGCTCAACAGAGCCAGCCACTATCTTTTTGTATATTCTTCACCTCCCACACACATTTTTTGTATACGTTCCTTTGAAATCTGAAAGTCTCTAGGATCTTCGAATTAAGTTGCTTTGTGTTGCTCTACGCCTGAGGCTGTTGTATTCTCTTTTGCCTCAATACTAGGGAGAACCAGGTGCGATTCCTTCTTTGAGTGCCCTACCGCAGTTTTAGACTCTTGGAGGATTTTATAGTCAATTAGACGAGACGTCACTGCTCTCCATATCAAGACGTGATCACCATGACCTTCTGTGTGTGGGCAGGTTAAAGAATCCATGCTAAATTGCAATTATATCACAGATTCTTCATTTCTCCAATCATCCATGGTCTCTGGCTCAGTCATAAGCCATTTTAACCTGTCTAGTTTATGCAGCCTTGCAAATACGCCCCGATTGGTTGCTTTGTGACATGTTAATTCACAAATCTACACTTTGGATGAAATGAGACCTGCACAGGTGTTATGTAATGTTTTTGCATTATGGTTGGTGACGGGTAAAATTAACAGGTTTGACTGACTGAAATCTTCCATTGAGGCTATGTACCTCCAAGTTTGGATAAACAGTTTAAGAAAGTTATGCCTTGGCTAGTGCTTTTATTACTTAAAGAGATGCAGTCTGGGATTCCAAAGACTGACTCTTTGAGGATCAAACGTAACATTTTCTGAAAGATGCACTGGAGACAGAAAACAGCCTTGCTTTTAAGACTGCCTAGCTTTAAAGACTTTAAATGCTTGTGGAGACTGGTACATGCACTTCTGCTGACAACAGTAGTCAATCATAGGGACACAGAAGTCACTAGTCCAGTTCTACATTTCTCAAGGAAATCATCAATCAAAGCAGCAAATGAAATTTTTACTATCTAAGGAGAAAACCATGACCTTAACACAAGTGTCTCTGTTAAAGGATAAAATCCTGAACCATACATGCCTGCGCATACAGAGCAAGCCATGTGTGTCCCTGGTTGTGGAGTTTAACACATCTACTGTGATTTACAATTGCTACAAGACTGTTTGTTTTGCCTCCGAAGACCAGAAAAGCTATTCCTCATGTGAACAAATGCTATATATTTTTCAATATTGTCCCAGTTGTGAGAGATTTTAACAGGAGATAACTGTGGCAGAGCTCTTCCATTTCAAAGAAAGGGAAGCATTAGGGATTTTTTTTTATGATTCTTACAAGCTAGCCTCTTTACCCAAAGCACAGGTTGGATGAGGAGCTGGGACAGTTTCCTGGCCTAAAGATCCAGTTACAACTGCTGACTTAGCAGTAAGGTTTTTCATCACTACGAAAGAATCATCCCTTGGAGTGTACTACTTTACTTGTAACTTAGTGACTTTGATGGTGCTGGCACGGGCTGTGGCTGTGCCGATTTGACAACAATTCAAACATGGTTTGCTCCAGAATTACAATTGTATCAGAAGAGTTTGAAGGAAGAAAAAAAAAAACAGAGACAACCATCCATAAGGACCATAAGGACCAGGCTTAGACAGTTGCATCCACTATTGAACCTACATTGTATTTAGCATAAAAGAATGAAATAGTTTTGTTGGCCAAGGTAGACCCTTACCATACTGCATCTCGGACTCACTATTATATTCTACACCCACCAAGGCTTTATCTGTGGAGCCTCCTCTGATATAGACGGCTGCTTCAATGGTTAGAAAAGAGGGATTAGTATGTTCCAAGTGGCAAGCTGAGGAGTATATAGGCTTATTTTGAGTTGTGTTGCTACAGGTTCAAGAGTCCTTCAAAGTTACTTTGAGTACACAGGGATACAACCAATGCTTAATTTGTGCAGGTATTCGCTTCAAATGGGTCCCAGGACTTATTTCCAAACATTGGGATGTACTACTGATGGCTCAGTGCCTTCTGTTAAGGAACCAAAGTCTGCATCAATAGGGTACCAAAGACTGCACCAAAGAAACCGAGCTACCAAAGAGAAGAACCTGGGTAATCATACATAACAAATAACAGTGATTCATGTAGGTATTTTACAACACAGTCAATTCATTTTTTAAATGAACAAGAGCTGTGTATGTCTACAGACAGAGGGTAATGAGACCCAGTTCATTGAGCATCAGTATTCTGAAATGAATTGAAAAAGATGCAAATCAGAAAAGTGATCACTGAATGTGGCACAATGCTCAAAGTAAGTTTACTTACAGGCGAATAAGTAAATAACCTTTAATATGTAAACAAGTGGTGATGAATTACACACAGTGGAAATGTCATCATTTTTGGGCACGCAAAGCCAATGGATTGAGAGAAGTTTGAGCCAGTGGATGTTCGAACCTGTGTGGGACCAGAAAACAAAACAAACAAAAAAATCAAGACTGAAAATGGCAGCCCCAGACTAATAAGACTACAGGTCAATTTAACTTTTTGTTTAAGTTGATAATGAAGGATTACGCTACTTACCCAGTAAGCATCGGTTCTTGGCATGTAGAGGTGTAGATTCACATGCTTTGCATACTCCTGCCATCTAGTGTTGGGTCCGGATGTTTGGAAGTTGTTTTTCTTCTAAGAAGTCTTTCCTAGTCACGAGGTAAGGTGACTCCTCCTTTCGGTGATAGTGCGCATGGGCATTGACTCCATTGTTAAATTGTTTTTCCGCAAAAGGGTGAGAATGGAGTAAATAAGTATAGTATGGGGACGTCCATGCATATGTAATGTAAATAATGTGAAACTGCAACAGCTACAGATGCCCGGCGAGGTGGGAGGGCGCATGTAAATCTACAGATCTACATGCTAAGAACAGATGCTTACTGGGTAAGTAGCATAATCCGTTCGAGGCATGTGTGCTGTAGATACACATGCTTTGCATAGACTATATAGCAGTATTCTCCCAAAGCGGTGGCTAACCAGTAGATGTTGCAGCTGTTTGAAAAAATGTTTTTAGCATAGCTTGCCCTACATTGGCTTGTTGACGTGCTAACACATCTGTTCTATCTTACCAGACGTAGCCGAGTTGTTTTTAAGTATTTCTTTATTAACTTCTTAGCTGCAAGATATTAAATATGTACAGCTGTCCAATAGTATGATGTTCCTTAATCTCCAGCCTCTTCAGCTCATACGCCAGCCCCACCAGGAGCAGCCTGCCTGCTGCTCAGCCCATCTCCAACTGTCACCACTCATCCACACAGGCACCCAAGCATTCCACGCATCACAGTCACACCAACATTCCAATACCAACTCTCACTCTGGCTGAGCAGGAAGGAGACAGCTAGACTGGCAAACATATACTAATACAATCAGGATATAACATTATCCCCCTCCTTTTAAATGAAAAATAAAAGTGAGAAAACATGGGAGGAACTATAAACAAGCATTACATAAGCGGAGAAAAAGTTCAAGACTCAGGGAAGCAAACTAAAATACAACTTCGCAGGAGACTGAACACTAAAATCAGAAAGGAAAGGTAAACATATTGGCATGCAATAATAAACCCATCCTCCCCAATAAAACACTTCAGAAAATCGTAAGTAGAAAAGGGTAGACCCACCCTTAGACAAACACCCATGACCACAACTATCGGGTGAAACCAAATGTAAAAGGGACAAGACCCAACAGACCAACCCTGTGTAAGGGTGTGAAACTAATGTACACGTGTAGCACAAGGTGACTTAAACACAAAGTGTACAGGAAGTGAAGCGCGAGGCGGCTTACACACCCAACAACACGTGTGGCGCAGGGCAACTTACACACAAGACAACAACACATGAGGCGCAGGGCGACTTACACACAAGACTACAACATGTGAGGCGCAGGGCGACTTACACACAAACCGACAAGACGTGCAGCGCATGGCGACTTACACACAAAACAGACCAAACGTGCAGCGCTTGACGACTTACACTCATTAAACACGACACAAAATGCACGTAGTGGGAGACCAACACATGGACCCAGAAAAACCAGAACCACCCTCATGTAAGGGAGTATAATGTGACTTCCACCCACTCTAATAAGAGTGCCACCCATGTGTAAGGAAGCGTAAACTGTGGCAACACAAAACAGTATGCTAGAGAAGAACATAGAAACAAAGTGATCCATAAGTCATGCAAGCACCATTCCTATAACTGTAGTACATATAGACTGTAACCCACGCCAGTGAGCGACCTCTCACCCGAGAACTACTAGGCTAGAACCTCCCTTGCGTAAGGGAATCAAATCTTTAACATCACCATATCAAAATGCTAGAGTAGAAAAGAAAACAACATGAACTATAGATCAAGCAAACACCTTTCTTATGACATTTGTATGTTTTTTTTAAACGAAGTTTAGCCCAGACAAGAGCACAACACAGCAAAAACACCTGTGAGCGATGTCTCACACGAATTAGCTACAGTCACTGAGCTTTTGAAAGTTAGGCAATCACGTTTCTGGCCGAACTCTGCAGTGACCAACAGCTGCTTCTCTTTGAGCACGAAAGCACAAGAACAGTCTTACCGGAAACCCAAAGGCGAAAGTCATATACACAGATGATAAAACAGTAGCTAAAGTAGCGTTGTTGCCAAACGCCCACATCAAGATCCTTTTAGTTATGAGACCCTTTCGGTGCTTGCGTCGGCCACTGGCCGACGCAAGCACTACCTCCCTGGTGCGGCGCACGTCCATTGGCTGTCACCAGGGAGGCCCCCCTTTAAACCTCCGGTGCAAAGCATCGGAGATTGTTTTTTTTTTTTTATTTCCCCTGGGGGAGACACACGGAAGGCTTTCTGCGTCTCCTCCCGCCCATCTGTGACGTCAGCGCGCCGCGAGGCGCTCTGACGTCACTGATTTCCCCACCGGAGCCGAGGACAGCCGCAGATAAGGCCGCGCTAGACTCAGATGGGGAAATCCGTCCGAAAACGGTCTCCCCAGCTTTCAGGGAGACCTCGTTTGAAAGGGGAGAGTCTTCCCTTTCAAACGAGGCCTTGCTGAAAGGGTTTCCTGGCCGTGGATCGCGGGGGCATATTTTGTAATAAAAGAATGTTGGCTTTCCTTGGGGGGCGCGATTGCCCCCCGAAAATGTAAAAAAAATTAAAAATGGCGGCGATATTGGCAGGGGGTCGGTCCTCCTGCTCAGTGGCCGACCCCTTGTGGGGGCATTTTTTTTTTTTTTATAGCCATGTGCTTTCCGTGGGGGCCACAATCAGCCCCCAGGGAAGCCATAGCTATAAAAAAAAATAGAGAATGAGATATATGTATATATATCTATATATGGTCTTTCTCTCTGTAGATGATATATGTATATATATGTATCTATATACATGTATGTGTATATATATACATATATATACATAAGTCTACAGAGTGAATGATATATATGTATCTATATACATACATGTATATAGACATATATAAATATATGTAGAGATAAAATCTTATATATATATATGCTCATTGATGCACAGTGAACGGCGCACTCGCGGATGTGTGCTTTACAAACACGGGGGTGCGCCCGCGATATTTATCCAAACTCTGTTTCCCAAAAAGAAAAACAGCACTCGCGGGGGCAGTTGCTAGAGTTTATTGGCAACGCAACATGTTGCCCCCGCGAGTGCTGGTTTTCTTTTTGGGAAACAAGGAAACGGAATATATATATATATATATATATATGTGCAGGGCACTAAATAAAACTTATTGCACCAGAACTTGGGTCCGCATTTGTCTGTTCCTGTTTGAAAGGAGTATGAGAGGCGAAGCAGGAGATATATATATATATATATATATATATATTCAGAAACACAAATGATGCCGCACTCCAGAGATTGGTTTCAGAGTTGCTTTATTTTCACCACGACTGGTGGTAGTGGTAGTGAAAATAAAGCAACTCTGAAACCTGTCTCTGGATTGCGGCATCCTTTGTGTTTCTGAATTTAAATATCGGGTAATGATTCTACCCGTTGCTGCCTGCACCAGGTATTGAGCGCGCTGACATGGGAATTAATTGTTTGAGATTTATATATATATATATATATATATATATATATATATTTACAGAGAGATTTCTCAGTGCTGAAAATATGAGACTGAAAAATATATTGAGTCTCTTTGAAGTTACATGAAAGGCAGTAAAGTGTGGTACTGCTGCAGAGTACACAAAAAATTTCCTGCTAGATAGAGATATCTGACTTTTGTCTAGTGGCAGTTTTGACGCCATAAAGGGCATGCTGGAAAGAACAGATCTGTATTATATGGATAGCTAAGTGGATTAGTAAAGCCACGCAGTAGAAACACTTTGAAACAGATGAAATGTATGTGAGAGAGGGGCTATGGAGAGATGAGGGGCACGTTTGCAAGGATGGTAGTGAGGGAATTAAAGGAGGTCATAGTGTGCAACTGTAAAGCACACGTTCACCCGTAGGCATCTTGGTGCCAAAATGATGGTCGCACTGGCTTCCACCAGCGCTAAAAGGCTTTGATGATGGGACTGTGGCAAGGTAAAGTAAAACTGTGCCTTTCTCTCTTTCTTAGTCTTTTTGGAGAGCGTACGGATTTCGCAAAGGAAAGGTAAGGTGACTTCGTCATTATTGACTGTTAAACACTTCACTCACGCACACATCCACCTACACTTTGAAACCAACAACCTATCTGCCTTCTACGTAGGATAGTGTTTTAAAAGGATAGTTTTAGGCACTAGTAGAGATGGCGTATCGTTGGATGAATGCTGCCCAGGCCCTAAGTCTGGTTCTGGAGTCCAGCTCTGAGGCAGGATCAGAGACTGAGACCGCAGATACTGAGACCGCATCTGAGGGAGAGGACAATGGAGCCGAATCTGGGAGTGATTTTTCAGTAGGCGCAGTTCCATCCGACGACTCATCTTCCTGCGATTCTGAAGTAGACGATGTCAGTCGTGCTGTCCCTTTGCCTGCACAGTCTGTGCAGCAGGACACCAGTAACAGGTTAGAGCAACCCAGAGCGCAGGCACGTGCGGCCGCAAGCACAGACGGAGTGCTGTCTTGGCAGCTTCCCAATTTAGTTCAGCCCCAAATTCCGCCTTTCACTGGCGACGCTGGATGTAAAGTCGATGCTGTGTGAGAGCTCGACTGGCTATGTGTTCAGCTTGAGAGTGTATACAGGGAAGGACACAAGTCTTAACCCTGTAGGTTGCCCTCCCACGCTAGGAGTCACAGGAAAGATCGTATGGGAGCTTGTCCAGCCACTTCTTCACAAAGGTTATAACCTTTATGTGGACAATTTCTATACAGGAGTAGAGCTGTTTAGTGAGCTCTACAAAGCTGGCACCGTGGCTTGCGGTACAATTGGTTGTCGCCGCAAAGGATTCCCGCAGGAGCTTGTTTGCAAGAAGCTCCAGAAATCCCAGAGTACTGCGTTGCGTTCCAACGAACTGCTCGCAGTCAAGTTCTCAGATAGGCGTGACGTGTACGTGCTCACTACAATTCATACTGAGAGCACTTCCCCCGTCACGGTTTGGGGTCAGATGGCCGAAGTCCACAAGCCCACCTGTATACTTGATTACAACAAGTACATGGGCGGAGTGTACAAGAACGACCAGGTTCTTCAGCCATACAATGCGAGTCGTAAAACTCGCACTTGGTATAAGAAACGGTTTACTCACCTGATCCAGATGGCAACATACAATGTGTATGTTGTTTATCGTCAGACCACCACAGGAAGACTCATGTCATTCCTTGACTTTCAGTTGTCTGTGATTGAAAGTCTCACTGCTACAGAAGCAGCAGCCTCCACTTCATGTGTTCTGGAGGACGTGGCAAGGCTGCAGGAGCGACACTTTGCTGATAAAATTCCTGCAACACCCAAAAAGGAGCGACCATGTCGTTGTTGTAAAGTGTGCTCGATGCAGGGAAAGAGGCATGAAACTCATGTTTACTGTCCCCAGTGCCCAAGTAAGCCTGCCTTCTGTTTTCCTACTTGCTTTATGTTGTATCACACTAAAGCAAAATACTGGGAAATTGACTGAGGTGGAGCTGCCAATAGGTAAACCTTTCAATTGGTGTGAATGGATACCTACTGTCTGTGGGCCACTCCTTCACTACGCAAGCAGGTGCAGAATATTTGTTCCTCTACTTCAGGAAATCATGGACCTCAACACCTTTATCTGCTTTCAGAGCGTGGTAGTTGTTCTGTTCGCCAATTGACAAGTGCATTATAGTCCCCACGCTGCACATACTGGTGGAGAGAACATATACCACGTTGTCATGGAGTACCAGTGTTTCACATTCAACCGTTCTTCATAGTTTATGTTCTTTTTAGGAAGCTTTTGAAAATTTCCAGCATGTTTGCCTTTGTTTCAAAGCTAGATATGCTTGCTCAGCTCGAGGAATGACTTTGCGGCATACTCTGGCACCCCCCAACTTGCATCCACAAACTGGAAGGAGTTGGATTGAGCATAGTGAGAGCATTGATAGCACGTGACAGAAATGTTTACTCAAGCTTCAAGTAGCTAGAGATGGAAGGCATTAGTATAGGGTCTCTTGACAATTGGACAGGATTAGTCAGGACTCTGATGAGGACAGACACACGAACGGATTAGAACAGCTTACGGTAGGTGTGCTTTCCGAGGAATATTGCAAAGGTAGAAGGCAGATAGTAAAGGTAGTATAGATTGACGTCATGACTTCCTCTTCACCCATGGATTCAAATCCATTGCTGCCACTCTCGCACTGAATTTACTATAGTAATTATGGGTCAATGCTGCTTGCCATGTTCATCCTCCGTTAGAACTTAGTAGATGGTCAGTTTGCTGTATGATAAGTGCATTACAGTTACTGCACAGAACGGTGGCTTGGACATATGCTACGTTGTCACGGACTACCAGTGTTTCACATTCATCCGTTCTTCATAGTTTGTGATGTTATCTTTAGAAAGCTTTTGAAAATTTCCAGCATGTTTGCCTTAGTTTCAAAGGTAGATATGCTTGCTCAGCTCGAGGAATGACTTAGCGGCATACTCGAGCACCCCCCCCCAACTTGCATCCACAAACTGGAAGGAGTTGGATTGAGCACAGTGAGTGCGCTAAAGGCGCATGAAAAACATGTCTTCCTGAGCCTCATGTGGCTGTCATGGGAGCCATTAGTAAAGGTTCACTCGGCATGCGTTTGGTAATGTTTAGGAAGAAGGAGGGGGAGACTTTACAGGTGGTAAAATGTAGTCAAACTCATTATGTCTTGTGGCATATGAATGTGATGGGCCCTTGCATGGCGGCGGTATGTTTATGTGAGTGCAAGTGATCTGGTTGTTTGGGCCCATGGCTGGCGGTATGGAAGTCTTGTGTGTGGTGCGTGAATGGCGTGTGAATGGACCATAAAGTGGTTGGTGCCTTGATGTGGCTTTATGGCTCCCCTTCAGAAGGCTTGGCTTCAATATTTATATACTTTGATAAGTATTTGTGCTTTGAAGCTAGCGTTTCTGGAGGTGCTAAAACCAACCAGTGTAATTGGTGGACTAGCTTTATCAAATTAGTGTTAGAGTTATATTTGTGGCGGTTTAATGGCCGTTTGTAAGACTTTTGTTTTGTCAATATGAGTAGCAGGGGACTTTGTGTCCTAGCTCAGTTGTCACCTAGGCAAACCTTCAAATTTTTGAGTAGTAGACAAGCGGGGGGGGGGGGGGTGGAGGGGAGTACAAGGGTGAATGACTTGCGTGGCTCATTGTTTTTTTTTTTACCCAACCTCCCCATGCAAACCTCAAATTTAGCTGAAAAAAAAAAATCACATTTTCCACATATTTTTGTGTGGGAAAGTTGTGGGATCACCGGGCTGACACAAATTTCCTACCACCCTGCGTTCCCCCAGGTCTCCCGATAAAAATGGTGTCTCACTCGTGTGGGAGGCCCAAGTACCCGCGACAGGCAAGGGCCCAAAACGTAATGAGGAGACATCAAAATTGACTATCACAAAACAACCTGGTTTTGCAAGGGGGGTCACCCGGGTTTTTGGCCCCGTGCTCGGCGGCCAGCTAGGGAAACCTACCAAACCCACACATTTCTGAAAACTAGACACCCGGGGGATTCCAGGGAGGTACGGCTTGCGTGGATCCCCCGTTTTCTTACCCAGAATCCCCTGCGAACCTCAAATTTAGCTGCAAAAAATCACTTTTTCCACACATTTTTGTGTGGGAAAGTTGTGGGATCACCGGGCTGACACAAATTTCCTACCACCCAGCGTTCCCCCAGGTCTCCCGATAAAAATGGTGCCTCACTTGTGTGGGAGGCCCAAGTACCCGCGACAGGCAAGGGCCCAAAACGTATTGAGGAGACATCAAAATTGCCTATCACAAAACAGACATCCAGATCCAGCACAGCTCACAGACTCTGGGTGCTGTGGTGACTCCGAATGGGAGAACCTTGAACTGATAATGCTGACCGTCCACTACAAATCGAAGATATTTCCGGTGAGCAGGGTGAATGGGAATGTGGAAGTAGTCGTCCTTGAGATCTAAGGTGGCAAGGAAATCGCCTTGTTTGAGTAAAGGAAGGACTTGTTGAAGAGTGACCATATGAAAATGGTCTGATTGTATGTAGAGGTTTAATGGTCTGAGGTCCAGGATGGGCCTCAGGGTTCCGTCCTCCTTTGGAATGAGAAAATACAGGGAGTAAACCCCTGTGTTTTGATGATGCAGGGGAACTGGTTCTATTGCATGTTTTTGTAGGAGGGAAAGCACCTCTTGTTTGAGAAGCGTTAAATGCTCTGTTGACATTGGACGCTGTCTGGGTGGTATGTTTGGGGGAGTTGAAGTGAGCTCTAGGCAATAACCGGATTGGATGATTTGTCTCACCCACCTGTCCGTGGTAATGGTGTTCCAGACAGATAGGAACTGTAGCAATCTTCCCCCGACCGGAGTATAATGGCCCGGGGGGGAGTGGAGGGAAGTCATTGTTTGGAGGTGGAGGCAGTGCGAGTATTGATAGTTTGGCCTCTACCCTTGTTGTTATTGCCCCTGTAGCCTCCTCTGTAATAACCTCTGGTAGATGAGGTCTGGGTGGGACTTTTATAGGAGGTGGAGGAGTCATCAGTGGTAAAACCTCTCGAGGCGCCCCTATAAGAGGAGCGACGAAAGGAACTTCTGGGAGTTTGCAATTGCAAAGCTCCCACTGATTTGGCAGTATCAGTATCTTTTTTCATCTTCTCCAAAGATGAATCTACACTAGGCCCAAATAAATGTTCCTGGTCAAACGGTTGGTTTAGTATGGTAGTTTGAACCTCTGGTTTGAACCCCGAACTACGTAGCCACGCATGTCTGCGCAAAAGGACACTGGTATTAATAGCTCGGGAGGCTGTGTCTGCAGCATCCAGAGCACATCGAATGGAGGTATTGGTTATAAGTTTGCCTTCCTGGATGAGATCATTGGCCCTTGTTTTATATTGATCTGGAAGGTTTTGTAGTAGGGTCTCTAGCTCGTCATAGTGTGCCCTATCGTACCTAGCCAGCAAAGCCTGTGTGTTGGCAATTCTCCATATGTTGGCTGCTTGGGACGCTGTTCTTTTACCAGATGCGTCCAACAGTTTTGACTCCTTATCAGGAGGTGGAGCATCGCCTGAGGTTTGGGAGTTAGCCCTTTTCCTGGCGTTGGAGACTACCAAGGAATCTAAGGGAAGCTGCCCTTTAATGTAAACAGGGTCAGCTGGGGCAGACTTGTATTTCTTTTCCACTCTGGGGTTAATGACTCTAGCCCTTACAGGATCCTTAAAGACTTCAGGAGCGTGTTTGATTACCCTTGTAACATTGGGAGAATGTAAGTGGACCTTTGAGATGGTGCAAAAGTGTCCATGAGGAAATCTTCTTCTATAGGGTCTGTGTGCAAATTCACACCGTGGTATTCTGTAGCTCTGTGTATGAGCTGAGTGAATCCTATAGTGTCGTCTGGAGGGGATGGTCTAGATGGGTAGCTATCATCTTGTGGTGTATCAGGAACATCTGGTGTGCGATAATTGTCCCATGGGTCATTTGGGATATTAGGATGACTAGGTTGCCCTAAAGGTTCATCATCCCCTTCGTCCCCAAAGGGGTCCTCATCATCCTGAGGTGGAGGAGATTGTGAGGGTACTGGAGATGGAATAGGAGAAATGTGGTGTGGAGGAGGAGGTGGAGAAGGAATTCTTAAAGGAGAAGTGGCAATGTCTATCTTCTTTAAAGGGAGTGGAGCTGGTGAGGGTTTGTGCATTTTCCTTTCCTGGAAGGACTAAGTATAAGTTGACCTGTCTTTGGGTCTATTTCGAGAGTTTTTTGGGTTGGATCAGGTTGAAAAATTTCTTCTCTGGAGTGTGTTGTTTCGGTGCCGATTTTTTCGGGTCCGACTGTTTGTGTGACACAAGTTTTGGAGTTGTTTTGTGCTCCTTAGGTTTCGAATCAGGAGTTTTCCTGGGTTCTGTTGGGGTCTTCGGAACCGGTTGTTTGTTCGGTTCCGATGATTTTTTCGGATCCGAAGGTTCAGTGCCAGTGGATTTCGGTGCCGAATGCGCCGATGTGGAACCAGACTTCGGTGCGGGCGAAGACAGTGGTTTCTCTTTGGGTTTGTCTTTTGTTTTTGGTGCCGGGGATGGGGTTTGGGTACCGACGGTAGGCTGGCTCGATCCCGAGTGGCCTGAAGGCTTATGTGTTGACTTCTTTGCCGAGCCCGAAGGCGGGGCGTGGGAAGTTTTGTCCCGGTGTGCACCTAGGCCCGAAGGTGAAGGTGTTACCGAAGCCTTTTTATGAATGGGTGAGGGGTCGACGTCAGTACTTACGACCCGTTGCCCTGGAGTGATGGGGTTGTCTTCGACGTCGGAATCGTCGGCTTCGGAGGCGCTAATGTTGCCCTCTTCGATCTGCTCCTGCACATTGATGCCTTCTTGGAAGATATCGTCCGGTATCAATGTTGATGATCGAGCCCGAGGATCCAGTATTGTTTTCTTGGAGCGGAAAGAGGCACAAGCTGGATAGTCTTTGGCCTCGTGCTCGGGCGAAAGGCAGAGGTTACACACCTCGTGAAGATGAGCGTGTGGAAACTTGGATCCACATTGAGGACACTTTTTGAAAGGAGTCCTTTCCATGAGCCAAAAGGCCTGATGGCGCAGCTAGGCCCGAAGGCCTGCGTCGACGACCGGAATCGAAGAATTCAAGTTTGTAGAGATGCGCGTCGAATGGGAAACACGATCGAAAACAATACCGAAGAATGGGTGAAGGATTGCGCGTCGAAAGTTAGAACGGTAACGACACCGAACTGGAGCGCGACGAACACATCCGAGCCCGATGGCGGAAAAAAACAATCTGAAGATGGAGTCGATGCCCATGCGCACTATTGTCCAGAGGAGGAGTCACCTATCTCGTGATTTCCAAAGACTTATTCCAATACAACAACAAAGTGCAAACATCCGGGCCCAACACCAGATGGCGATCTATGCATAGTGTGTGATCTCCAGCTCATATGCCTCGAACGTGTGTTTTTTTTTTTTTTTTACAGATTTTGTGGTTTGCTGGGGATTCTGAGTAACAGAACCTGGTGAGAGTCAGTCAAGTCCCCCCTTCCTAGATTCCCCTGGGTGTCTAGTTTTAAAAAATGTATAGGTTTGCTATGTTTCCCTAGGTGCCGGCAGAGCTAGGGTTCAAAATCTACAGCTAGGCACTTTGCAAAAAAAGGGTCAGTTTTCACTGTGAAAATGTGGTGTGTCCACGTTGCGTTTTGGGCCGTAACCTGTCGCGGGCACTAGGCCTACTCACAAAAGTGAGGTACCATTTTTCTCGGAAGACTTTGGGGAACGCGGGGTGGGTGGAATTTTGTGGATCCACGCATATTCCAGAACTTTCCACCACAGAAATGTGAGGAAAATGTGTTTTTTTGGACAAATGTTTAGGTTTGCAAGTGATTCTGGGTAACAGAACCTGGTGAGAGCCAGTCAAGTCACCCCATCCTGGATTCACCTGGGTGTCTAGTTTTCAAAAATGTATAGGTTTGCTAGGTTTCCCTAGGTGCCGGCAGAGCTAGGGTTCAAAATCTACAGCTAAGCACTTTGCAAAAAAAGGGTCAGTTTTCACTGTGAAAATGTGGTGTGTCCACGTTGCGTTTTGGGCCGATTCCTGTCGCGGGCTCTAGGCCTACCCACACAAGTGAGGTACCATTTTTATCGGGAGACTTAGGGTAACACAGAATTGTAGAACAACTGTTCTTACCTATTGACTTTCGATGCATTTCTGCCTTCCACATGAGCATTGGAAACTACCAGGGAATCTAGAGGGAGCTGTCCTTTAATAAAAATCCACATCAGAGGGTGATGGTTTATATTTCTTATCAACTCTAGGTGTTAAAATTCGTGCACAAACAGGGTCCTTAAAAATGTCATCTGCATGTCTCATCATGCCTTTTAACATAGGGAGACTCTAACTGTGTGTGAAGACCCTAGTGTCTCAAATTAAAAATCGTCATCTAAGGCCTCTTTATGCAGTGTAACCCCATGACATGCTGCTGCTCTGGAAATTCGCTCTAGATAGAATACATTATCATCTGGAGGTGAAGGTTTGCTGGGTATAGGTCTGGGTCATTATTCATGGGGGATCAATATTATAATCATCCCATGGATCTGTAGGGAAAGGAACATTGTCATCATCATCCTCCTCATCTCCTAAATAAGGCTGTGTGTGAGGAGATCCCTGTGGTGTTATGTGTAATGGATCTGAGCCTGGCAGTATTGGTAAAGGTGAAGATGGTGGAGCTGGTGGAGGGGATGGCAAAGTAGTATAGATCGGACTTGTAGCAATGTCCTTTTTCTTCTTAAGGGGGATCTTGTATCCAGTGTCCTCTGAACTGACTTTCCTCTTGGAGGGAGTTTAGGCTAATATATGTCCAGTGTCTGGATTGATGTAAAGCTTTTTCTGCTTTGGATCCAATCTGTCCTTCATAATGTCTAAGATTGGTTCCGGGGGATCTGAAACATCTTCTTTCGATTATCGGCGCTGAAAGTTTTGGTGTCGAACCGGACTGGTTTTTCTTGTCCTTAGAAGCTGAAGGTTTCGGCTCCGAACTAGATTTGTCTTTCGGAGCAGAATGTTTCGGGTCCGAAGACGATCTGTCTCGGCTCGATCCCGAGCCGGATGGCTTGACCGCTCGTTTCGGTGCCGGGCCCGATGGTGGGGCGTTAGAAACATCGTCTTGGTGCCGACCTAGGCCCGAAGGCAGAGGTGGTGCCAAAGCCTTATGTTTGGTAAAAGATCGTTTTTGGGGTGCTGGGGTTTGGTACTCACAATACCCTGTCCCGCTGGAATGTCTGACTCCAACTCGAGGTAGAATTCTGATTCTGAGACCAAGAAGGCCTCCTCTTCTTCCGCAGCTGCTTTTTCCTAATCGGATTCTTCTCCCAAGATATCTGGAGTCTGTTGAGTGCCTTGGCACTGCATTTCTCGTCGCCGAGCCCGACGATCTCGAAGAGTCTTTTTCGACATGAACGAACAACAGGCCTCGCAATCTTCTTCCTTGTGCTTTGGTGATAAGCACAAATTGCAGACCTGGTGTAGATCGGTGCGAGGGTACTTGGAGTGGCCCGGAGGACAGAATTGAAACTGAGTCCGTTCAATTGGCAGAGGGGTGGATCGACGTGGCTAGCCCCGGAGGCCGCCCACAATGTTTTCGACTGAAGATTAGACTTTCCCGATCGAATGGATACACGGGAGAGGAGAACGCGTACGATAACAATACCATCGAGGGTAGAGTGGAATGCCCACCAAGGGGAACCCGAAGGACAGTTTCGAACTAAAGCACAGCAATACACGTCTGAACTTGACGGCGGAAAAAAACCAAAAAACAATGGAGTCGATGTCCATGCGCACTATCACCGAAAGGAGGAGTCACCTTACCTCGTGACTAAGAAAGACTTCTTCGAAGAAAAACAGCTTGCAAACATCCCGACCCAACACTAGATGGCAGGAGTATGCAAAGCATGTGTATCTAAAGCACACATGCCTCGAACATATGGTTTCCTTATTTAGAGGGACACCATAATCGCCCCCTCACTCACTTCTAAGGATTCTGTGCAACTGTCCGGATGTTGAATCTAAAAAATACAGCATGAGCCTCCTATCCTCTTGGTGGAATCATCAGTTTACCACCAGCACACCATTTCATCTTCTGAGCAATTCTCAGTGGCGGCTGGTGACATTTGAAAGTGGTGTGGCGTAAAATTATTGTCGTACTGCACTGTGGCGAGCGAGCGTAGCGAGCTATCCCGAACAACCTACAGGGTGTTCGGGAGGGGGGTTCCCCCTCCCCCCCGAGAAAATTTTGAAAATAGAGTGGACAAATGGTGCATTTTCAAGCAAATTTGAGGAAGCAGGAAGGTTAATAAAGCAATACTATTTAATTATTTATCATTTAAGAAATTGCCAATTTTTTATGAGCTATAGGGGCACAATCTTTGCGTATGCTGATGTAAATGTGCGCAGCTGTTTACATCGGTGTGTCTGAGATTCCAAACACAGGCGACCCGGAGAAGAAAAGTCGGGAAGATTGAGCAAGCCACAGGCACCCCTGGAACAAAGGGGATGCGTTTCACTCGTGGAAAGGGGGGGGGGGGAGATTGGGTGAGGGGCGACGAACATGATGTACCACTATATGTGTGAATGGAGCCACCAGCGTTGCGTAGCATTTGGGCAACTATCCTCTGGTGCCAAGGGTCAAAGTCCATGGGAAGCCCCACTATCCCGCATCCGCGCCTCCAGTCCGTTCTTAAAGCAGGGGCCCTATCTGGCCCTCAAGAGAAAGGGCAATAGAAACACCTGTGCCCCAAATATCCCACTGACACGAGACCCACAGGATACCCTTAGACATCGGACACACCCCAGAGCTGGGACTATGTTATGGAACATCCAACCCACACCATAGCACGACCTCAGCCCAAAGAATGCTTGCTCTCCGACACCCAGGGTTGAATTGGCAAGGCGGGCACTGGGGCAATGGGCCGGTATCCGAGTTCCAAATGTGGGCCGCTTTTTTTGCTGTGTCTGTGCAGTTCAGATGCTGCCACTGGCACAGTGGGGTGCCTAAGCAACCTTTCTGGAGGCAGATGGGCCTCTATTACTGCCCTTTTACCAACAGAGAGGAGGTGTCCTTCCCGGTCTCTTGCTGGCCAGCCCATATGTTCAGGTGTGATTCACCATTGTGAGCTAATCCGTGCACAAGGGGCCACCGCAGCCTCCAGATAGTGCAGGAGGGTCCCGGGGCCCCTGACCTGGGCAACGGAGCTCCCCAGTGACTAAGAGTAACTTGATAGGAACAGATGTTATTCAAAGGATAGCAGAGGCAAACCAATTGGGTAAGTATACTTGTGTAGCGCTTTTTACTACGAGACATTGTCTAGGCGCTTAAAACTGTACTTCTCTCATCCTTACAGAGGCAGTGGGTGCAGCTTTGTTCTCGGATGCTTTACAATATTATAATTAATGTTTCTGGAGATGGATTTGGGGTGGCAGTAGGAAGGTTGTGCATTCTTACCTCAGCCCTCTGCCCCATCCTTTACACGTTTCACATTATACAGCGCCGCTTGTCCTCACAGCGCTTTGCAGACACGTTCCCCATTACCCCTAGTACCCCCTTTTACCCCTAGTCCTCACAGCACTTTATGGACAGGTTCTGCATTAGACCGCTCCTTCAATCCTCCGCTCTTACAGCTCTGTACAGAGACATTCAGTGATAAAACAGCACCTTATGTCCTCAGAATTCGCAGCAGTTTGACAGGCACTATATCATACAGCTCCTTCTATCCCCAGATCGCAGTGCGCTTTACGGGCGCGTGCAATGTTGAACCGCTCATTTTGTCATCAGAATCACGGCTCTTTATCCAACGGTTCTCATTATACAACCACTACTATCCTCAGACTTCACAGCACTATATGCACAGGCTCTGTATCAAACAGACAGCTCCTTCTATCCTTAGATGTCATGGCGCTTTACAGTTGCATTCAATGCTAAATGCCCTCTTCTGACCCCAACCGTCACAGTACTTTCCACAGACCTCAATGCGCTTTACAGGCAGGTTCCACGCTGCAGAGCCCCTTGAAATCCTCGGGCCTCGCGGTGCGTTCCACATCATACAGCCCCTGTGCTGCGACCTCTCAGCACTTTACAGACAAGTTGTATGTTACACAGCCGCCACACGATCAGGGGAGGAAGACGTGAAAACGTCGCTGCAGTGCAGAGTGCAACCAATCTTTGAAAGAAAAGCATGTGCAACAGTCACTTAACATTGGAAGAAAAGACTCCTGCATTTACCCTTCAATGGCGTCTGCTCGTTTGACGTGTGTTTCCGTTTTACACGAGGCTGAACGATTTTAACGGCCATTGTATATTTTAAGGCCAAGGAAATTTCGAAACCACAAGTTGAACAGCATATGCTGAACAAAATATGGGTGGTGTGCATGGCTTCGAGCGGCAGAGAGCCCCTTTCGGCAACAAGTGGCTCACCCCGAAGAGGTTTCAGCACACAGCCTCTTGGAGGAGTAAACATTCGTACTCACAGAAAGGAAATTGAAATAGAGGAGAAACCGAATCTACACATATGTTTTCACCTTGTGCAAGCAAGCCCAAAGCACCCCTCTTTATTTTTGGCCGAATAACTTCTCAGCTCCCGCAACCATTTTGGAAGAGGTCTGTAAAAAAGCTAACTCAGGCCTAAAATTCTTCAACACAAAAGTATGTGGTAAATGGGCCGGTGGGTTTTAGACTTAAAGTTGTCTGAGCCTTCCTAATAAAATCACAACTTGCCCTCCTTTGGCTAAATTACAAATTAACCTAAAGGGAAATCCTGCAGATGCTAGGAACTCAGGGCTCGGCGAGACCCCTACTGTGCCTCTATTTCGAGCCCCCTCCCCTCCTAAAAGCAGCCCCCAGCGCCCCCTTCTCTTCCACCCCGACCCTCTTTGTGTCTGCACGCTGCCAGGCAGGTGTCAGAGCGCTGAATGCGGGGGAAGGCCCCGCTGACGGATACCACAGATGGAGCGTGGAAATTGCTCGAATGGGGCCTCAGCCACAGGTCATATCTCGGAGCCCAACAAAGCCGCCAAATAAGTCAACAAAAATCCCAAAGATCACAAAAGGAAAGTGTCATTTGTCATTTACTCCAGGCCGGCTAATATTAATATAGAATGTGTGACTTTGAATTAATTTCAGCTTAATTGAAATTGGATTATAATCCAAATAAAAATAAACTTACCTTCCCGGCCCGGGTCACGAGCCGCCGCCTCAGCTCCTGCTGCTCCTGGCAGGTCCCGCGTCAGGAAGCACTAGCAGGCTTCCTCCCTCCCGTCCCCAAGCCAATCACGGCGCTTGTGATTGGTGCGGACGGCGCCCAGCCGGGCGCCTGAAGGGAGGTCATTTTCTCTATGTAGGATGCCTACATAGAGAAAATGTCGAGTGCGCATGACTGGGGGCCGACCAAATAGTCAGGGCCCACAATAGTGGGCAAGCCACACCCCCCCCCCTGCCCTTGAGCAGGACTGCCCACCCTCCCACCCCCAACCAGGCACTTCTGCTTTCTCGCAGTGCGAGAAGCAGAAACATAAAATGGTAGTTTTACCATTTTATGTTTCTGCCTCTCGCACTGCGAGAAAGCAGTAGGGCAACGCCCCCACGCTCCAATGGAGGAGCTGCCACTGGGTATTCTATTCAAGAAAGTTTGTCACATTAAGTAGTGAAGGCAAAAAATAAAACAAAATAAAAAAAGAGTACTCATGAAATAAAGGTACTCAAACTAACCCAAATGCATTTTGAATATTTTACAACTGGGACCTAAACAGTAGGCCATCTGATAATCAAAAGATAAAGCAGTGTTGTATCTGCTGCAGCAGGTCATTACTGAGCTACCCTTAAAAAGCAATCAATCAATCAGGGAATTGTAAGCGCGCTACTCACCCGTGAGGGTCTCAAGGCGCTGAGGGGGGGGGGGGTCCGCAGATCTGTTCAGCCGAAGAGCCAGGTCTTGAGGGTCTTCCTGAAGGTGTGCAGGGAGGGGCGCGTCTGATGTCTGCCGGTAGCTCGTTCCAGGTCTTGGCTGCAATGTGAGAGAAGGATCTTCCGCCTGCTCTGGCTCTGTGGATGCGCGGGGTTTCGGCCAGTGCGAGGTTGGAAGATCGGAGGTTTCTTTTGGGTACGTGGAAGTTGATTCTGTCGTTGAGGTATTTGGGTCCGTTGTTGTGAAGGCATTTGTAGGCGTGAGTGAGGATTTTGAAAGTGACTCTTTTCTCCACGGGGAGCCAGTGGAGACTTCGTAGGTGTTGGCTGTTGTGTTTGTGTCGGGGGATGCCGAGGACGAGTCTGGCGGCGGTGTTCTGTACTGTCTGGAGTTTGCGGAGTAGGGACTTGTTGATGCCGGCGTAGAGTGCGTTTCCATAGTCCAGTCTGCTGGTGATGAGTGCGTGGGTGACTGTCTTCCTTGACTCAGGGGGGATCCACTTGAAGGTCTTGCGGAGGATGCGGAGGGTGTTGAAGCAGCTGGAGGTGTCGGCGTTGACCTGTCGGTTCATGGAGAGTGATGAGTCGAGTACGATGCCGAGGTTCTTGGCGTGGTCTGAGGGGGTAGGTGGGCTTCCGAGGGCGGTCGGCCACCAGGTGCTGTCCCATGCAGAAGGGGTGGTACCGAGGACGAGGACTTCTGTCTTCTCGGCGTTGAGCTTCAGGCAGCTGTTGGTCATCCAGACTGCGACGTCTTGCATTCCTTTCTGGAAGTTGAGTTTGGCAGTGGTGGGGTCTTTGGTGAGAGAGAGGATGAGCTGGGTGTCGGCGTAGGATACGATGTTGAGGCCGTGTTGTCGGACGATGGCTGCGAGGGGGCCATGTAAATGTTGAAGAGGGTGGGGCTCAGTGATGAACCCTGTGGGACTCCGCAGGTGATTTTCGTGGGGTCGGAGAGGAAGGGTGGGAGTCTGATCCTTTGGCTTCTTCCGGTGAGGAATGATCGGATCCAGTCCAGGGCTGTTCCTTGTATGCCTGCGTCGTGTAGTCTGACGACTAGTGTGCGATGATGGGAGACGGTGTCGAAGGCCGCTGATAGGTCGAGTAGGATGAGGGCTGCGGAGTGGCCTTGGTCCAGGAGGGTGCGGATGTCGTCTGTGGCGGCGAGTAGGGCAGTCTCTGTGCTGTGGTTGCTTCGGAATCCGGATTGGGACGGGTCGAGGACGGCGTTTTCTTCAATGAATCGTGTCAGTTTCCTGTTGACTGTTTTCTCTGCAACTTTGGCTGCGAAGGGGAGGAGCGAGATGGGCCGATAGTTCTTGAGGTCGGTGGGGTCAGCTGTGGGCTTCTTGAGCAGGGGTCTGACTTCTGCGCGCTTCCAGTCGTCTGGGAAGGTGCCTGTTTTGAAGGTGGTGTTGATGGTGCGTTGTAGTTCGGGTGCGATGGCGGCCACGGCTCTGTGGTAGATGTGAGGGGGCAGGGGTCGGTGGGGGCCCCCCGAGTGGATGCTTTTCATGGTCGAGGCGGTGTCTTCGGCCGTGATCGGTGTCCAGTTGGAGATGGTGGGCTGGCTGGTGTTTCTGAAGGGCGGGGGGCCGTCTGTGGCGCCTGGTGGATGGTCGATGAAGTTGTCGTAGAGGTTTTTGATCTTGAGGTGGAAATAGGTTCCAAGCTTGTCGCAGAGGTCTTGGCATGGGGTGATGTCTGTGGCTTCGCTGCGTGGGTTGGTGAATTCTTGAATGACACTGAAAAGTTCCTTGAAGCAGTGCATATCGTTCCATTGGAATAGGTCAAACTGCTGCAAGAATTCAGGCCACTACCATAGCAGCATGGAGTGGCTGCCCTAGAGATGGTTTCACAGGATTAAAGTATATTGGCAGAGAATTGCGGTGGTACTGTGATAGCTGAAAGTGCTATGCTACATTGTTGAGATGCACTGGTAGAACATTATGTCGACTATAACGCAGAGGAAGCCTCAGAAGGGAACTTAAGAGCACTCGAAGCATCCAGGCTGCAGTTAAGCCCCCAATGTTGAAATCGCAACATAGGTACCTGGTACTGGAGATCTGAAATTCATGTTCGTGTAGAGATCTATGGACTTCCTCAATTGAAAAAAAGCATAATGCAGAACTGTGCCGCAGAGGTGCTGCAAATCAGAGCGGCAGTATAATGAGAAGGCTACATAATATTTAGTTGTGGGAGAGCTGTGCAAGAAGAAAGTACTAAAGAAAAAATTGACACATTAGTTGAAGAGTGTTGTTACTTTAAATTGATATGTTGAGCTCCCTCAGTCTTGGAATCTTTGGGACTGCTTTTGTAATGCCTTTAAGCTTCCCGCATCTCAATAACAGGATGTTACTGCAGAGAAGGGTAATGTGCATATTGAGGTGTGTAGAGCAGTAATGTGGAAGCATGGAATACGGTACAGCGCGACCCTATACTGCAACATTTTTCAAGCGTATTAGAAGAAGGAAACTGCGTATTAAAAAAAAAAGGAAACAGTGGAAACAGTTAGTGGTCAAAAAACACCTTTAGGGGGGCGTGGCCAACCATTATGGCCGATCGGACGGATTCCTGATCGGCTCCGTCCCAGGCCCCTTGTGAACCCCTACGCTAAGGCTTCATAGCCACCCTCCGGCAGATTTTTGGAACTCCCCCCGCCGGGAGAATGCCGGCGGCAGCCTGATAATCGTTTCAAGACACCGCAGGGGGACGGGCGACGACCCTTGGACTTGAGGGTGCCCGGCGGCCTGTGACAGAAAATGGCATCCGGCAAAGCCGCGGACTCCGCCCAGCATATCCCCATGAGCTCCGGAGACCCTGGACAGTGAGTTAGAAGGCATCCTGGGGCTACATTGGAGGCTGGGGGCGCTTACCTTCCGGTGCTCCAAACAACGCAGGACCCGGCGAGAGGAGGCTCTGCTGGGGAAAGAGCCCCGGTCTCGCGAATTGGCAGATTCGACATCGCGGACGGAAGGGCACTGCTCTCCTGGCCACGACCGCGCTGACCCATAAACCGCGGACTGCACATCCACCTGCCAGCGAGACCCTAAGCGAGGAGCAGCTACTTCGGAGGCCTGTATTTGGGCCACGAGGCGGCTGAAGAGGAGTGCACCCTGGAGACATCACTCCCCTGACACACACACGGCAGGTGCGAAGGCGGGGGGGTGCAGGGGAGAGATCACGGGAGGGACCCAGCGGATCAGTAGCAGTCGCCGAGGGAGACGACATGGGGGCCCCGGGGAGCTACGCTTCGTGAGGCCTGGTGCCTGACCCCAACATGGCCGCCGAGCAGTGAACAGGCATACAGCTTCAGGATTCCTGCACCACCCCGGCTCGTTCCCCTGTCCCCATAGCACTAAAGGGGGGGAGCGAGAGTTATACCGGACCGGAGGCCGCAGTGCAGACGCCGCAGAACTTCAAAGAGTGGGAATTGCGCACACATCCGACGGCTGGCAGGGGTCCCCTGAAGAGGGAGGAGGAGTGCCCTGGGGCTGCCCTACCCACGTATTTCTTCTGCACTGGTTCAGCGGGACGGGAGAGGCGGCCAAGGGCTGGCCAAACAGTGGGCCCTCCTATGCCACCCAAAAAGACACCCAACAATAAGGTATCCAACTATTTTGCCACCTCCGGTGCTGGTGCGGCTGGCGAGGAGGCGTCTGCATCGACAGGGGTCATGGCGCTAACCAGAGAGGATCTCCTATCTTCACTGAGAGACTTCAAAAAAGAACTTCGAGCGGATATCAAGACGGATATGGATGCTTCCTTCGAAGCATTCCGTGCAGAAATGAGGGGAAACATGATGTCTATTCAGGCGGATGTGGACTCGGTGGGCACCCGAACGCTAGATCTAGAGGCAAAATTTCAAGAATTGACCGACCGCCTCACACCCCTGGAGGAAGGTTCGGCGGAGCTGAGAAGTCAACTGCGAACCACTACACTGAAGTGCGAAGATTTAGAAAATCGCTCTCGACGCGACAACATCCGAGTGCGAGGGCTGGAGGAAGACTGCGAGGGCCCAGATTTGGAGGCGTTTATGGTGGGTTTGTTCTCCTCAGTCCTGGTGGAAGATGGCCCTGAGGTCCGGCTAGAAAGAGTCCATAGAGTGGGGCCGCGTCTGCCGGGAGAAACCCGAAGACCCCGAGATGTGCTGGCAAAGTTCAGCTCGTTTAAAATCAAGGAAATGGTCCTCCAAAAAGCTCGGGCTGCCGATAAGATCTCCTTCCAAAATGCCACATGTGTGCTCTACCAAGACGTGGCACAGGCCACGCTCGCACGACGTCAACAATTCCGCCCGGTTACCGAATTCCTCAGGGAGAAAAGGACCAAATATAGATGGACTTATCCTTTTGGAATCGCCTTCCAATGGGACAACAAATATCAGCACTGCACAGAGCTGAAAGAAGCCGCAGACATACTGGGCATCGAGAGCCCCTCCTCAAGAGACAACACCTCCTTCCGAGATATCGAAGGGGAACGACGGCGCAAGCGGCAAGATGGAGGTGCCTGGAAGAAAGTGGGAACAGGAGGTAAAAAAGCTATGGAATGAAATCAATTGCTGGTGAAACATGCGATATTCGGGGGCTGCCCCATGGGGGGCGGAGACATCCCGAGCCGCGGAACTGACGAAGGGAGACCGGCTGGAGTGAAGGACTTGCAACTTCCTTCCACAGAGTACTTTCACGGTGGGCAAGATATATGATCAGACCACGCGACTATCGCCCTGGCCCTCTACCCTACCCGCATGGAGCGACTAATGGACACAAAGACGGAGCTGGATGGAGCGGAAGACTTGCATTGCGCCCCTTATAGAGGCTCCAGGGTTCGGGCCTAGATCGGGGGACTAGCACCTGCTACGAGTGCCCAGGTGCTCCACGAACATTCGAAGCAAGATCCTTAAGAAGCCTTTAGTTGGCAGTAATTAATGTGGTAAGGAGAGGGTGTTGGGAGGGGGCAAGGAGCGAACTGCCAAACACCATGGGGACACTCAAAAGACTGGGATCCTATATGGCTGGGGTGGGTAACTCAAAGACGAGCTGCAGAGTGCCAATCCCGGAGGGACACTACAGTTCTATCGCTTGCCGTGGCGTGGGGGGGACCGGGGGCTAAGGGAGCGGGAATGGCCACGTTTCTCGAGTTACGCGAGAGAGAGAGACTCCCCTCCATGATGGGGATTTTCTTTACTCTGGTTTATTGTTCTGTTGTTTTTGTTCAATGTCATGGTGCTCTTTTTTCATTTTTCATTTTCACAGGGGGGGAGGGACAAACTGGGGGGCTAGAGCATCAGCTCCAGGTGGGAGGGGGAACTTTACACCGATAACTATGGCAGTCCGGATTACGACCTGGAATATCCGGGGCTTAAACTCCCCCACCAAGCGACAACGCCTTTGGAAGTATTTAACTGATCACAATATCCAAGTGGCGGCCCTTCAGGAAACACACCTCAAACGGGCCGAGGAGCAACGGTTGAGGCATAAAAGCTACCCACTTATTTTTAGGTCTTCCCATGCCTCCAAACAAAATGGGGTGGCGTTACTTTTTCACGCGGGGGTTCCATTTCAGCCTCAAGATACCAAAGCAGACAAAGCAGGGAGATATGTCATGGTCAGGGGGGAGATTCGGGGCAGACAATGCACGTTCGCAGTCCTTTACGCACCAAACACGGGGCAGCAGGACTTTACACTTTCCTTTTTAATGACCTTGGGAAACTTCGCGCAAGGGGACATACTTCTACTGGGAGATTTTAATCTCATATGGGACAAAGGACTGGACACGACACATCCACACAGGGCGGCGGGTGGGGTGTTTGGACAGGCTCTGAGATCGCAACTCCAAACTCTAGGCCTTGTGGATGTATGGCGGGATCATCATCCCACCGATCGAGACTACTCCTTTTTCTCCCATTCCCACAGAACTTACTCCCGTATGGATTATATATTTGCGAGTCAAGCCCTGCTCCCGTCGATTACGCAGACTCATTTTCACCCGATCTGTCTGACCATGCTCCTCTCGAGTTAACTCTCGCATGGCCGCATCCTCGATCAAAACTTGCGCGCTGGTATTTCCCTAATTTCCTCTGCAGGGACCATTTAATGCGGGATGAGCTCCGGCAATCCATTAAAGACTTTCTTGAGCAAAACGACCCTGAGCACACCTCGCATGCCAACACCTGGGACGCACTTAAAGCAGTCATCAGGGGCAAATGCATAGAACTAGCTACTACACTGAAGGGGCAGCAGCGAGAGGATCGTCTACTTCTGGAGGCAGACTTAAAATCCGCAGAACAGAATCACAAGATTAACCCCTCAATGCCGGCTTTGCGGAAAGTCACTGCCCTTAAAGGGAAGCTGCAAGCCATATACACAAACAGATCGGAAAAGACCATATTACGTCTTCAGGCCCGAGGATACGAGGGAGGGAACAAAGTGGGGTCCCTACTAGTCCGTCAGCTCAGGGCCAAGCAGGAAAGGGAATACATAAAAATCATACTGGACAAGGATGGTATCCCGCAAAAGACAGAGGAGGGAAAGGTGCGAGCCTTTGAAGAGTTCTATCGAACCCTTTACACGTCGGAGCATCCGGGGGAGCTGGACCAACAGAGGTACTTAGATGGCCTGGACCTCCCACGGGTTCCCCCAAATGTGAATGAGGATCTGGCCGCACCAATCACTTCTGAGGAGGTACAAAGGCGGTGGACGCATTAAAACTACAAAAAGCCCCGGGGCTGGATGGCTTCACGGCTCAATTTTACCGTACCTTTGCCCCAGAATTAGTCCCCTTTTTAACCACCCTCTTCAACGTAATGGCTACTACGCAACAGGTCACCCCATCAATGGGAGAGGCGTTGGTGGCAGTAATCCCCAAACCGGGGAAAGACCCCACCCTCTGTTCTTCCTATCGCCCGATAGCTCTATTGAATCTGGATGCTAAGATATATTCTAAAATTCTGGCTACCCGCCTTGAAGCTGTGCTCCCGGGCCTTGTTGACACGGACCAGTCGGGCTTCATCAAGGGGCGGCAAACCCATGACAATCTGAGACGCATCATCCACCTAATGGAAAAGGCCCAAAGAAAAAATATTCCAGCTGCTCTTCTCTCGCTAGACGCGGAGAAGGCATTTGACCGCGTGGAATGGTCCTTCCTCTTTCGGGTGCTTCGCCGCTTTGGCTTCAATGAAACTTTCATAGGGATGATAGGTGCCAACTTTCATTCTCCTAGCTCCCGGATCCTCCTTAATGGGGTGGCCTCCTCCCCTTTTGGCTTGGCAAGGGGTACAAGACAGGGGTGCCCGTTGTCCCCCCTCCTTTTTGCCCTCAGTATAGAGCCTCTGGCCAACAAAATTAGAGGGAATCCGAGCATTCGGGGTATACCCTTTGGCACAGATGACCATAAAATATCTCTCTTCGCCGACGATGTACTACTTCCGATTACGGAACCTTTGACCACTCTCCCGGCCATTCAAGAGGAATTGGCACTGTTCGAACGAGCAGCGGGCTTTAAGATTAACCTGACCAAGTCCTTCCTACTTAATCTGACTCTTCCACGGGAGGAATGGTGTCAGGTGGAGAGCGAGTCCCCATTCCGCTGCACGACAAAGGAAATTACATATTTAGGGATCCAGCTCACCCTGCGTGTCTCAGACCTCAATAAAGCTAACTTCCCACCCCTCCTTCGTCAGCTGAAAAGGGATCTGGGCAAGTGGAGTGCTGCATATATTTCATGGTTGGGAAGGATTAACGCTATTAAAATGAATGCGCTCCCTCGACTGCTCTATCTCTTCCAGGGACTGCCCATCCCAGTGGAACCAGGCCTTTTTAAGGAGTTGCGCCAAATGATAACAAAGTTCATCTGGCAGGGGAAAAGAGCCCGCCTTCCATATCGCTTGCTCACGCGTCTAAGGGGAGAGGGAGGGTTAGCACTCCCGGATTTTCTGGGGTACTACAGGGCGGCCCAGCTGAGAGTTCTCACAGAATGGTCGCTACGGGCTTCTGAGAAACACTGGCTGCACATAGATAGGCAGATTACAGGGCGCACTATCTGGGACTTGTTGTGGAAGCCGAAACCGGACAGACCGCCTAACGCTTACATCAGCACGCCGACATCCACTACATTGAAAGTATGGGACGATCTCACCAAAGGTTGCGGATGACCACCTTTCCATCTCCTTACACGCCAATACATTTTAACGCAGCTTTTCCCCCGGCTCGGCAGGAGGGACCTTTTGATGCGTGGCGGGAGGGGGGTTGCCTCACGATTTCACATCTCTTTCATAAAGGGGAGATCCTTACATTTGCAGAATGCAGGAAACAGTTCTCACTCACTCCTAAGGAGGAATTTCGCTACCTGCAGATCAAGCACTGGGTACAGCAACCTCTGGTGCGGCTGGCCGCTACCAGGGACCTGCTCCCCATAGAAATGTTTGCGCAGTCTGGGTCATCCTCTAAGGGTTGCATATCCTTCCTATATGCACTTATACAAGCACTGAGCCCCAAGACGACCCCACGGTTTAAACGCTTCTGGGATACGCTGGTAGATACTCCTCTGGTGGACAAACAATGGGAACACTTAAGCAAAGACATAGTGAAATTCAATCGCTCCATGTATCTGAGGGAGGCACACTACAAAATCATGCATGATTGGTACTTATATCCCCAGAAACTGCATCAGATCTTCCCCAACACCTCGGATAGATGCTGGAGGGGGTGTGGCATGTTGGGCGACTTTCGACACATCTGGTGGAACTGCCCCTCCATACAGCCTTTTTGGAAGGAAATCCTGTCCCAAATTAAACTCATGCTGGGATACCCCATTCCCCAAACCTTAGAACACACTTTGTTAGGAATCCGGGACTCAACCATGAAACGTCAAACGCAGAGTGATAAATCGGTCATGTGGCTATGCTTAGGAGCAGCCAAAATGGCAGTGGCTGCCGCATGGAAGAAGCAAGAGGCACCATCTCTTACTCAATGGCATGTGCGGCTGTGGAAGGCACTGGCTCGCATTGTTGATATTATAGACGACGCTAGGAAAAGTTTTGATTACATGTGGTCGCCACTGGTGAGCTACTTATCGGAGGGGCTCCCACTGACGGCCTGTGCCCCACACTTAAGGGCACTTCATCTGTTTCACATATAACACCCCAACCCTACGAGTGGTGAGTAGCCTCGGAGGGGTAATGGGAATTGAAGTACAAGAGCTTGACCCTCACGCTCACCTTCTTCTATTAGGCACCATGACTTCAAGGTTTTCTTTTGTTTGTTTGTTGGTTAAGGTAGTTTGTTAAGTTTCCTTTAAATGGCCCTCGATTCAGAGGGTGGGTTGCTGGAAGGCTGCGGAACGTCGCCCACAACATATTTTGCTTGTCACTATCAATTAGCTTTGTTAAGCCACAGAACTAGTTAACAAACTGTCACCTCTATGTGCTCACTGTAACTCTGGGCAAGGCTTGTCATGTGTTGTGTATTTGCTGACTTTCTGCATCCATCAAAAACTCAATAAACAGAATTTGAAACAAAAAACACCTTTAAATGTATTGTAGTTCTGTTTTTAAATAAAAAATCAAAATATATTACACGTTTTGTTAAATATACTGCAAGTAAGTGGTCCTGATGATAGCAGTGAGCAGCAACCTTTAGTTGACTTTTTAAAGAAATTGAGCAGGGATAAAACAGACCAGTGTTCACATTGTTATTGTACAAACTCAACACAACACTCTCTGGAGTGTTTAGATCCTCAAGTATAAAAGCAGGTGAAGGATTAGGAGTACGTCTTGAAGAGTTTAAAGCAATTCAACTGCTTGGTTAACCCTTGAATATGCCTTTGGTTCTGTCCAAGTAATACAATTTTAAGAACCTAAGCAACTTTCAGATTGAAAAGCTATGTCAATGAAAACAAGCATTGGCATAGCCAATAGGTCGCGCCTTTGGGACCTTATAAGTGATTAGTTATCCAGCACAATATCCTTGGTGCAACATCAAGTGTTGCATGGCTAAACACTTATAAGGTCCCAAAGGCGAGACCTATTGGCTATGCTCTCTGCAGCCATTTGCTGCAGAGCATGTTCTGCAGCATGCCAATCGACAACAATGCGACACCACGGAAAATATACAGCACTGCAGCAAAACTGACCGCCACACAACAGCATGTACTTTTTCCCAACAGTTTTTCCCAACAGTTGTGTGCCAAGTAGACAGCAACACTACAACACCTTGTAGATAGACTACACTGTAGAATGACAAATCATCAGCAAATCATGTGAATGTACTGCACTATCGCTAGCCAAATCTGGAGCATCGCCCTGTGAATATACAGCAGGATGGAGCACCATGGAGGAGGAGCATCGAGCTTCCAAACAAACAACGTAGGTAGGTGTTGGTGATACAATAGGGAGCATACATACGACAAGGCACGGAGCTTCAGGTGGGAGGCTGTGCAGTGCTTCTCTGCAGGACGAGGGCTCGGGTTTAAAACATTAACACGTGTGGATCCCTCATAGGGTGCTTACAACACAAACACGCTAATGTAACTGTGGGTCACATGAGGTGGTGGTATCGCGCACAGCCTTCTTAAAAGTGCTCAGAGGGTACAACTGCCCCCACCCCTCGCAGCACTCACAGGAGCTGAGGGATCGATAACAGACACGTATTGACTCACACAGCACGTACCAGCATGGTGCAGGCAGCTCTGCCGCAGACCAGACTTTCACTTCTCCTCTCGCTCTTCAGAAAAAAAAAAAACCTCAAGTTTCTCCCTGGGATGGAAAAGAAGAAACCTCCTTCTTGCACCGGAAGCCAAAAAAAGAATAAAAAAGGAGAAAGAGCGATGTGGCCGAGCCCCGGGATGTGGCGCTGTGCAGGGCCTCGGGTGGGGGCGCCGGCGGGTCCTGGAAGCTGGAGGGCTGCCACCCTGCTCGCACCCTACCCGGCTGCAAGAGTCTCCCGGCTGCTGCTCTGCCATGCACTTGAAGGGAGGGGGAGGAAGCCGATGCAGAGAGAGCCAGCCAGCCAGGGACAAGGAAGCGCGCTCTCCCCAGTCCGGCTCTGCAGGGGCTCCGTGCTCTTTGAGGGGAGGGGGCGCCCCTTTCGCTAGGGCACTCGGGTCCCTTGGCAGGGCAACTCTGGACCCAGACTCAGGAGCCGGGCTGAGCCGAGGCCGTGAGTAAATTTTTAATGCAGCATCGACATTTGCCGGGTGGTATTGGAACGGGGCTGGTGGGGGGCGAGGAGCACATGGCGAAGTGGGCACCTTAAGGTCAAAGCGGGAGGGGGCGCTGTGAGTGGATGCAGACATGAGGCGGCTGAAAGAAGAACGATAAACTTGGGGAAAAGTTTAGGTGATGGATGTCCTCGGGTAAGAGACAAAGAGAAAGGGAGAACGCAGAAATAAAGAATAGAAAAGAGCAATGAATAAAGTCATTAAGAAAGAGGACACTATAGAGAAAGTGGGAATGTATGTTATACATAAATCGGTAATGGGGGGCTACACAGAAATATGGAGGTGGGGCGTTGCAGCCGAAGAAAGAAAAAGTGGAGTAAGGTGGCAGAAAGTAAGGAAGAAACCACCAAGTTATTAATGGAGAACACAGGGACAGAAGAAAGAGCGGGGACTAAGAAACAAGCAGTGGAGTTGAGGAGAGAAAGTGGTCAACGAACAAAAAAGTACACGTTGAGAGGCAGCGAAGAGTCCAGGAGTCGGCCCTGCTCTTGCTACCTTTGACCCCGGGTGCGGCGGACACAGTAGTATGGCTAGAATGCCTTCCCGCACAGAATCCTGAAGCCGCTCCGTGGGGGACGCGTTGGGAGCCACAAGCGCACGTGGCGGCAAAAGTGAAAGCGAACGTGTGGGGTGTTTATTTAATGACGCGCCAGAGTAAGCTGATCCCAAGTGGGGGAGGTGTGCTGTGTCTCACTCGTGCTTGTGATGGCCTCCGCCTTGCGGGAGCGAGGAGCGGCGGCCGAAAAGCATATGTTTTTAATTAAATGCGCGCTGCTGCTCGCTCCCGCAAGGTGGATGCCAGCACAAGCACGAGTGTGGGGGAAAGGAGCAGACCAATTTCTAAAGGTCATCTCCTAGGGCAGCGCATACGCGCTGCCTAGGCGAGACCTAAAAAGCCATACAAATATAGTGTCTCATTAACATGGAAATAATAGATGACTATCAACAGAAAAAGGGGAGATTAAAGAGACACCCTATTACAATGAAAGACCAAGTAAAATTTATAGGCAAGCAAAGCTGGAAACCTCCTAGATGAAGTGGCAGGTAGCTGGAAGGCCACTTTTCAAAATAAAGGGCCAATTCACAAAGGCAAATTTACATGTGTTAATTTATTCACATGTACATCTATTAGTGCACATAATAGAAAGTTTAAACTTACCATTTCTAAATATAGATTTTCTCTTAGTGGCAAACTTGCATGTCCACATCCCATGGTGGAGCCTCCTACATTAGGATTTACAAGTGTAAAGTTCCTAGCTAACTTTTCACACATTGGTGAAGACCTCCAACACTGTGGCAGAGATCTCCCTATGGGAAACTCGAGGGAAAATTATTAAAGTTTAATCATCTTTATAGAACTCTACAAAATATTCTAATATAAAGGAAAATGCTACTTACCAGTATGCATCTGTTCTTGGCATGTAGAGCTGCAGATCCTCACACTGTGCATTAGATCGCCATCTGGTGTTGGGCTCGGATGCTTGCACTTTGTTGTTGTCTTCGAAGAAGTCTTTGTAGTCATGTGATAGGCGACTCCTCCTTAGGACAATAGTGCGCATGGGCATCGACTCCATCCTCAGATTGTTTTTCGCCATATTGGGGAGTGATGGAGTTAGTAGAAAAGAAAAGAGATGTCCATGTGTGTGTATCTAATTAAGATAGGACTGGAGCACATACAGGTCCCGGGGAGGTGGGTGGGCGTGTGAGGATCTGCAGCTCTACATGCCAAGAACAGATGCATACTGGTAAGTAGCATTTTCCGTTCGAGGCATGTGAGCTGCAGAGCTCACACTGTGCATAGACTGTACAGCAGTATCTCCCCTAGCGGTGGTCACCTGTATGTGTTGCAGTAGTTTGAAAAAGGGTTTTAAGGACAGCTTGGCCCACAGAAGCTTGTTGCTTGGCTTGCACATCAACACAATAGTGTTTAGTGAAGGTGTGTGTTGTATACCATGTGGCTGCCTTACATATGTCTTCTAGGGGAATGTTCCCTAAGAATGCCATGGATGCCCCTAGTTTGCGTGTTGAGTGCGCTCTAGGGGGAACTGATAATGTGCGTTTGGCTTTTTGGTAGCAGATTTGGATACATTTAACAATCCACCTTGCAACCCCGGCTTTTGAGATGGGATTACCTTTGTGTGGTGGAGAGAAAGCCACAAACAATTGTTTGGTTTTGCGAAAGGATTTGGTTCTGTCAATGTAATACATAAGGGCTCTTTTGACATCTAGGGTGTGGAGAGCTCTTTCTGCCACGGAATCTGGGTTTTGGAAGAACACAGGTAGTTCTACTGATTGGTTAAGGTGGAAAGGCGAAATGACTTTGGGAAGGAATTTTGGGTTTGTTCTGAGAACTACCTTTTTATGATGTATTTGTAAGAAAGGCTCTTGTATAGTTAGAGCTTGTAGTTCACTGACTCTCCTTAGAGAAGTGATTGCAATTAGAAACGCAACTTTCCATGTAAGGAATTGAAGGTCACATTTATGTAAGGGTTCGAAAGGTGGACCCATGAGCCTGGTAAGTACTATATTAAGATTCCACACTGGGGAAGGTGGTAATCTGGGAGGTATGATCCGCTTAAGGCCTTCCATGAAGGCTTTAATGGCGGGAACTTTGAATAGTGATAAGTGTTGCCTGTTTTGCAAGTAAGCAGCAAGGGCTGCGAGGTGCAGACGTATGGATGAGTATGCAAGACTACATCTTTGCAAATGTAGCAAATAGCAAATTATGTTTTGCGTAGAGGCTTGTAATGGTTGGATGTTATTATTAGTGCAGTAAATAGCGAATCTTTTCCATTTAGCTGCATAGCAGGCTCTGGTAGTTGGGCGTCTAGCTTCTTTTATAACGTCCATGCAGTCTGGGGGTAGGTTAAGGTAACCGAATTCTAGGACTTCAGGAGCCAAATTGCAAGGTTCAGCTGAGATGGATCTGGGTGCATTATCTCTCCATGGCTCTGCGTTAGCATTGTTGGGGAGAGGTGTAGTCTTTGGTATGGGACTACTGATAGCTCCAGTAGTGTGGTGAACCACGGTTGGCGTGCCCATGTAGGGGCTACTAGTATCATTTTGAGAGACTGTTGTTGAAGCTTGCGTACTACAAGTGGGATGAGTGGGAGCGGTGGAAAAGCGTACACAAATCTGCCGGACCAGTTCATCCATATCGCATTGCCCTTGGACTGCGGGTGTGGAAGCCTGGCGGCGAAGGTTGGGCATTTGGCGTTTTGGTGTGTGGCGAACAGATCTAAGTCTGGCTGGCCCCACATCTGGAAGAAAGGTAGAAGAACTTGTGGATGTAGTTCCCACTCGTGAATCTGTTGTGCCTGTCGACTTAACAGATCTGCAATCTGATTGTGAACCCCTGGTAGGTGTTCTGCTAGAAGGTAAATGTTTTGTGGAATGGCCCACCTCCAAATGTCCTGTGCTAGTTGGGACAGTTGTGGAGAGTGTGTCCCCCCTGTTTTTGTATATAGTACATAGCTGTGATGTTGTCTGTTCGGATCAGGACAGCTTTGTTTTGTACGTGGAGTTGAAAGGACTTGAGAGCTAGGAATATGGCTAGTAACTCTAGGTGGTTGATGTGGAACCGCTTCTGCTGAGTGGTCCACTTGCCCTGTGTTGTATGGTGTAACAGGTGTGCTCCCCATCCTGTAAGGGATGCGTCCGTGGTTAGTACTACTTGTGGAACCGGCTCTAGGAACGGCCGCCCCTTGGACAAATTGTTGGTGTTCCACCACTGCAGAGAGCGATGTGTGCGGCTGTCTACCAACACCAGATCTGTAAGATGTCCGTGAGCCTGGTTCCATTGGCGCGCTAGGCACTCTTGTAGAGGACGCATTTGAAGTTTTGCATGAGGGACGAGAAAAATTCAGGATGCCATCATGCCGATGAGCTGCATAAACACTCTGGCTGGAAGAGAGTGTTGCATTTGAAACCTGGGGACAAGGGTTTGTATACTGGCTATCCTGGCTGGGCTGGGGTAAGCTAGAGCAGTGGAAGTGTTTATCGTAGCTCCCAGATATTGAAGGACATGGGAGGGCTGAAGGTGGGACTTGGTATAGTTTATTGTGAAGCCCAAGTTGTGTAATGTTTGTATCGTTTGGTGAGTGTGTTGGACACACTGGTTGAATGATTTGGCTTTGATAAGCCAGTCGTCCAGGTATGGGAAGACATGTATTTGTTGTCTTCGTAGATGCGCTGCTACTACTGCAAGGCATTTGGTAAACACTCTTGGAGCAGTGGTGACTCCGAATGGCAGTACTTTGAACTGGTAGTGCTGCCCATTGAGAACGAACCTTAGATACTTCCTGTGAGCAGGATGTATGGGAATGTGGAAGTAGGCGTCCTTGAGGTCTAATGTGGCAAGGAAGTCTTGTTGTTGTAGTAAGGGAAGCACTTGTTGGAGAGTGATCATGTGAAAATGATCTGAGTGTATGTATTGATTGAGAGGTCTGAGGTCTAAAATAGGCCTGAGAGTGCCGTCCTTTTGGGAATGAGGAAGTACAGGGAGTAAACCCCTGTGCCCTGCTGTAGCAGAGGCACTGGCTCTATGGCGTGCTTTTGAAGCAGGGAAAGTACCTCTTGTTGTAAAAGTGTAAGATGGTCTGTGGACATTGGACGCTGCCTGGGTGGTATGGTGGGGGGGGTAGCTGTTAGCTCCAGGCAGTAGCCATGTTGGATAATCTGTCTCACCCACCTGTCTGTTGTAATGGAGTTCCAGACAGGCAGGAACTGTGATAGTCTTCCCCCGACAGGGGTGTTGTGGTCGGGGGAAGTGGAGGAAAGTCACTGTTTGGGAGTGGTGGAGGTACGGGTGTTGTTATTATTACCTCGACCTCTGCCCTTAGAGTTGTTGCCTCTGTAACCACCCCTAAAGTATCCTCTATTAGGGGAGGTTTGGGTGTTTGTTCGATAGGAAGAGGAACTGTCTGCGGTGGTATTCCTGGAGCCCCCTCTGTAAAAGGAGCGGCGAAAGGAGCCACGTTGCTGCGGGGACTGCAATGCTCCCATTGATTTGGCAGTGTCAGTATCCTTCTTCATCTTTTCTAGTGCTGTGTCGACAGCAGGACCAAATAGTTGGTTTTGGTTAAAGGGCTGGTTTAGTATAGTAGTCTGAACCTCTGGCTTAAAACCTGAAATGCGAAGCCAGGCGTGTCGTCTGATAAGCACGCTAGTGTTAACTGACCTAGCGGCGGTGTCGGCTGCGTCTAAGGCGCACTTAATGGAGGCATTGGAAATAAGTTTGCCTTCTTGAATGAGGTCAGTGGCTTGTGTTTTGTATTGATCAGGTAGATGTTGAAGGAGGGTTTCTAGCTGATCGTAGTGTGCCCTGTCGTACCTAGCTAGTAGAGCTTGGGTGTTAGCGATGCGCCAGATGTTGGTGGCTTGTGCAGCTACGCGTTTGCCAGAGGAATCTAACAATTTGGATTCTTTATCAGGGGGCGGAGCATCCCCTGAAGTTTGGGAATTGGCGCGTTTTCTGGCATTAGAAACAACCAGTGAGTCAAGGGGGAGCTGACCTTTGATGTAGGTGGGGTCATCGGGGGCAGGTCTATACTTTTTATCCACTCTAGGATTAAGGATCCTGGCTCTGACCGGGTCGTTAAAAATTTCAGGTGCATGTTTAATGACACCCTTGATCATGGGCAAAGTTTGAACCGTTTTTTGAGACCGTTCAAAAGTGTCCAGAAGAAAATCTTCCTCTGGTTGTTCGGTGTGAATATGCACCCCATGAAAAACGGCCGCCCTATGTATGAGTTGCCCAAAACCTATGTGATCATCTGGTGGAGATGGTTTTGTGGGATAAGGTGGAGGGCTGGGGAGGTCTGTAGGGTCTGGGGGTCATTATAACCCCAGTCATCCTGTGGTGGATTATCTGGATCCAGATATAAATTATGAGGGTCATCCCCGTACCCCATGTTGTCCTCATACTCATGTGGGGGAGAATCCGCAGGTTGAGGAGGTGTGATAGGGATGTGGAGAGGAGGGGTGTTAGAGAGAGGTATAGGGGAAGAAGGAGGCATAGGGGAAGTGGAAGAGTCTTTCTTCTTCGGAGGGACAGGCTTGTGACGTGGCACAGAGGAAATATGTCCTGTTTTAGGATTGATATAAAGTTTGTGTTGATTAGGATCGATGGGATCCGGTGTAAACAGTTCCTCTCCTTGAATATTAGTTTTCGGCGCCGACTTTTCGGTTCCGAACGTGGTGATGGCTTCTTTAAATGTTCCTTTGCTTTAGAAGGCGTTGAGGCGTCCTTCGGTTTAGCTACAGGCTCGACCGGCTTTAGTTTAGGGGGTGTGTCGAGTAGCTTCGGTTTCGGTGCCGAGGGATCCGCGTGCTTGGAGGCGGATTTGGGGACCGAGCTGGATTTCGGCGCCGGGTGGTCTTTGTGTTTCGGCGCCGAAGGTGCCGGTGTAACGGGCACATGAGGTTTGGTCGGTGCCGAGGAACTAGAAGGCTTTGTTTTCTTGTTCGGTGCCGAGCCCGAAGGCGGGGCGTCCGAAACACGTTTACGGTCTCGACTGGGGCCCGTAGGCGAAGTACTGACCGGTGCCTTCGATTTTGCAGGGAGGGTTGGGGCAGGGGCAGTAGTACTCACACGCTGCCCTGAAGGGATGGAACTGTCGGAGTCCTCTGCCTCGGAGATGATAGCGAGGTCTTCGGAGTCTTCTTCCGGAACATCGGGACCCTCGTCGAAGATGTTGACGGGTTCCGGAGCGGACCTGTGCGCCATGATGTGCCTTCGGGCTCGACGATCTCGGATTGTCTTCTTGGAGCGGAAGGAGGCGCAGGCCGGACAAGTGGCCTCGTTATGGTCTGGTGAGAGGCACCGATTACAGACCTGGTGGTGGTCACTATGTGGAAACTTTGCTCCACATTGGGGGCATTTTCGGAATGGCGTCCTTTCCATGGGCAGTAGGCCTTACGGCGTCGATGGGCCCAACGGCCCGCGTCGACGGTTGGAAAGGAGATCGAGGAAGGGACGTCGAGATGTCGATATTAGGCGTTGAAAAGTGGAAAACGCTGCAAAAAACGAGTTTCGAACCGGAGTGTCGAAATGCATCCGAACCCGATGGCGGAAAAAAACAATCTGAGGATGGAGTCGATGCCCATGCGCACTATTGTCCTAAGGAGGAGTCACCTATCACATGACTACAAAGACTTCTTCGAAGACAACAACAAAGTGCAAGCATCCGAGCCCAACACCAGATGGCGATCTAATGCACAGTGTGAGCTCTGCAGCTCACATGCCTCGAACATAATGTTATATATTCATTTTTAAACCTATAAAAAAAATTCCCCTTAGTTTTATATAGCGCAAACTAGACCCAAAGGTATCCAGTATCAGAGCGCTTTACATGAGCACCAGTTGCGTTACACAAGAACACATTAATTTTTGTTAGGCACAGGGAGATTAAGTTATTTGCCCAGAATCACAGGATGTTGAGTGTCATTGCCGAGACTAACTCAGTTCCCCAGATGGAGATCGACCATCCTAGCCGTAAGGCTACATCCTCTCCCCAAATTAATTAATAAAATGCTAGAGGACATTATCTTAAATGTGTAACTAAATGTGTATTAAATGAAAATATATTTCATTTTTAAATATTTCTTAAATAATAAAAAAAATCCCACCTGCTGTCAAATTTCTATTTTTAATTACTATGCATTAAACTTTGTCAAGTTATGTACATAAATACATACATGTTTTACATACATTTTAACTTTAAATAAAATATAGATATATTTTAAAAGTCTCAATAATGATATTTATTTACTTTAGTTCCTATGGGGTGTTATTTTAAGCTTCGGACTCCATTTTTTTCTATTTGAATGCGTTGCAGTATATGCTAGTGGCCATTGTGGTCCTGGACATACTCCAAGGCTGGGTTGGAGTATATGAACTACTTTTTTGGGACCCTTTTGGCTGTAGCAACTTCAGAAGTGTAGGTTGTGAATATCAATGGGCCTATCCTTTTGCGGGTCAATGCTCATATTTGCATGCCTCTCAAGAAACCCTTCCTTAACCTGTCTAAACCTAGCCTATTTAGGTGTTGGGTATTCCCTATTTTCCAGCCACTCCTCCCTGTCCCTCCCACTTTTACTACTAAAACACAGACCTGTGTGTGGAGATCTCCACACACATAGGGGAGAGCTGCACATAGAAAAGACAGGAGTGGTGGAGGTCTCCACACACAGGTTAGAGAATAGAATTGTAGTAAATAAGTAGTACTACTGTAGTACTACTTCACATACTACAAAATGCAGGTTGTGAGTAGGCCTGTAACTATTGGAGCTACACTTTGAGCATTGGCTCTAAAGGTAGTCCTATTACCATGGGGACCGAGGTGGCTCGGGTTGGGACGGGGAGAAAGGGTGACAAGGTCACCTTTTCTATGATCATCTAAGAAATATTTAATCACATGGATTTTGGGAAAATATGCCTCAGATTGACATTTGCAGTAATCAGTAATAGCAGTGAAATGTGCATTAAATAGATGTGAATTGTAAGCCAGGTAAGGATAATTACTCGCAGGAAAGTTCTCCAATTCATCCGCTTCTCCAAATACAAGTCACAGAACCTCTTCCCTTTGAAGAGGAAGGAGCATCTGTTAAAAGGGTGTTCGGCCGCCTTCCGGAGGATCATGCCATAGGTTCAGGTGTCCATACTGTAGGTATTCAGAAGCCAAGTAGTCAAGTTTAGTGATGAAAGACTGGGATAAAGCAGAATTGGTTGTCCAAGCAGAATGCTGGGGCTCCTTCTAGATGATAATGGTGCTAGAAGGAACAGACAAAGCCTTCTCTTGGGTGACATTTCTCTAGGGTTCTCCTGTTTCTCGGATGTACTGGCTTAGAAGCTATCTCTTTGGACGACCTCCGTAAGGTGATGCTTCCTGCTACAGTTTTCTTCCAGTGGTTAGCCCCAAGGCTTTTGTGGGGATTCGTGAAGATTTAAGATCTTTTGTGGCTTTGTTCCATAAAACTCACTTGAGGGGGGAATGAGTGGATGAGAGGACTTTGTGACCAGTAAAGCAGACTTCTCAGATAGTGAGTGAGGTCAGCAAGAGGCAGAGCTCGTTTAGCTCTGGAAATGGGGGTGCATATCTGATTATTAACACTGTTTTGCAAACTGATATGCCAAACCATAGCGTCAACAAACCCATAGAAGAAACACGCTGATTGATGGAGAAATCTTCAACATCTGAGGACACCTCAATGTGGAAGCAAAATACTCCAAAACTCACACGAAATGAGCAATGTCAAGAGCCATGTGAGGGAATAATGCCGAGGTACAGTGGTCGAACCCGGCATATTGAGACCAGATCCTTTCACCCACCAACCACCTACAACAAACATTATCCTGTAGAAGTGGCCCCTCAACCTTCAGAAACATACCTATAATGGCAAAAAACATTCAAAGATGTTGAAAGATGATGACAGAAGCCAACAAAAATCCAGAAAAAGCAGTTTCAGTACAAAAAATAGACTTTTCAAAAGGCTAGCAGTGTTGTGGCAGCCTTGCTCAATGAGTGGAAAAATAACAGTTTTGTGAATCCTGTTGTGCATGACAGACTGCAATTTTTAAAGGGGCGGGCAAAGTTTGTAGTGCAGCTGAAGCGGATATCATTAGTAAATGAGCACCATTTCCCACTTTGTTTTTTTCCTGCTGATTACAGTGCGTTTTACTTTGTGAACTGGTGTTTTAAATAAAACGTATCTTTATTTATAGTTTTCTATAGCGCTGGCTCGACCCAAAGGTAACAGAGCGCTTTACATGTTTAGAGGTTAAGTTGCACAAGTACATGGTGAGAGGTAAAAAGGCATCGCATTAAATCGTATACAAAAAAGATATAGGAGCACATGGTATTCAAACATACACGGTGAAAGTCAATAAAGTCATTTGGTGCCGGGGAGGAGGATAGAGTTTGATTTCGCTTGGTAAGGAATCCGACTGGAAATTGATCAGGAGAGTTTGGTCTTTGGGAGGTGAAAATAATTGCATGCTCTATCTGAGGTACTTGGTTAGCAGTAGAGACTTGAGGTCTCGTTTGAAACAGGAAAAGGAAGGGTTGCAGCGTAGTTCTTTAGGGAGTGAGTTCCAGATTTTAGGGGCATTTCCTGATAAGGATCGTGTCTGGGATGAATTTATTTTTAGTTTGGGGGTATGAGGAGGAGCGTGTTTGAGCTTCTCAGAACCCGGTTTTCCCCTGCTCGCGATAGTTTGAATCTAGATATTTGGGGGTTGCAGAATGGAGAGCTTTGTGGGTGATGCATGCAGTTTTGTAGATGCACCTTCCTTCGAAGGGGAGCCAAGAGAGACTTTTGAGAGCTGGTGAGATGTGGTCGAAGCGTTTGGTTCCTGTGATGAGTCTGGCAGCCGCATTGAGGATTGAGGTTAAGGGCTGGAGGTGCCATTTGGGGGTTCCTGTTAGGGTGGCATTTCCGTAGTCAAGTTTCGAGAGGACTAGAGATTGAACCACTGTTTTAGAATCTTCAGGTGGGATAAACTGTTTGATTTTGTTTAGATGCTTTAGCGTGTAGCATGCACCTCTGGCAGTGTTTTTGATGTGACCTTTCATTGTTAGGTTTTCGTCTAGGGTGATACCTAGGGATTTAGCAGATTTGGATAGTGAGATCGGTTTGTTTAGTGAATCCAAGTTTTTGAGCCATTCAGGGATGGGTAGTGGATTGTTCTTTGGGGAGATGAGTAGGAGTTCAGTCTTGTTTGGGTTTAGTTTCAGGTGGTTTGTCAAAAGCCAGGTTTGAATCTTGGTTAGTGTAGCATTAAGATGGTGTATGTCGTTGGGGGATTTTTTTTCTGTAGTAGAGTTGAGTGTCGTCGGCATATAGGTGATATTGGATACCCACTTGGTTTAGGATGGCTGTGAGGGGTTACATGAAGAGATTGAATAGGGTTGATGAGAACATGGAACCTTGCGGTACTCCTTGAGTTACTGGTGCAGGGTTCGAGAGACATCTGTCCATTTTTATTTGTTGGGAGCGATGTTGAAGATATGATGTGAACCATCTCAGGACCGTGCCATTGATACCATTGCGTTTCTGGAGTATCTCCAGTAAGGTCGGGTGGTGTACTGTATCAAATGCTGCTGAGAGATCAAGTAGTATTAAGAGGCAAGAGTCACCTTCATACAGGGCCTTGTGTATGTCATCTGTTATATTGAGTATAGCCGTTTCGGTGCTGCAGTCTTTCCTGAAACCTGATTGGAAGGTGTCCTGGAGGTTGAATTTTTCTATGTGTTGATTAAGTTGAAGTAGGCTCATTTCTCCAGTGTTTTGGCAAGGAAAGGGAGATTGGTGATGGGTCTAAGATTGTTAAGATCATTTGAGTCAGCGCTGGGTATTTTTGTATGGGGGTGACTTGTCCGAGTTGAAGGGACTCTGGTACAAGGCCTGATGATATAGAGGCATTTATGATTTTGGTCCATATTGGAGTAGATGATGTGGTTGTGTTTCTGAACAAAGGTTGAGGGGAGGGGGTCTGCGAAATGGGATGTGGGTTTGAGTTTGGCAATAATTGTGGACATTTCATCTTCTGTCACGAGTTTGAAATCTGACCAAGTAGCATTATTCTTTGGTTGAAGGGGTTCAGAGTTGGTGGAGTCGGTGGGTTGGGTTGTGGAGGTAATCTCAAAGGACAGGAAGCTATGCATTTTGACTATTTTGTCAGTGAAGAAGTTAGCTATTGTTTGACATCGTTCCATGGTGGATAGTGGTTCTTGTTGGGAGGTAAGCGTGGTTTGTTGTTTTACTATGCTGAAGAGCTCCTTGGGTCGGTTCTTTGACCAGTCGAGTTGATCACGAAAGAAAGTGGCTTTTTCCTTAAAAATGTGTTTCTTATAGGAGAGTCGTTTGGTTCTTAAGAGTACGAGGTTGGCCATTGAGGGGTTCTATCTGCATAATCTTTCGGTCTGTCTCAGTTGTCTTCTTTCCTTGTTTAGGTCTAGACTGAATCAGCATCTGGATTGGATTTTTCTCGATCTTTATTTTGAGTGGTGCAACCTGGTTAAGAGCATCGGTTATTCGATGAGTTGTAGTGGGTAGTAAGTTAGTCAACGGTTTGGGGGAGGGGTCGCGACTGTAATTTGTCTTTGATCATGGACTCTAGTTCCAAAAGTGGGACATGTTTGATGTTTCTAGCCCAGTGTAAGGGTTTGCAGGATGGTGCCGGGATGTCTGTTCGTTGTAGGTTGAAGAGAAATAGATGGTGATCCGACAGTCTGTCGGCAAGATGGATCGAATGGAAACAAGTTTATCTTTGGTGATGATTGCATCCAGGGTTGAACCTTTTTTGTGGGTTGGTTCATTACAGAGTTGCTTGAGATCGTTTATTTCTAGTAGGTTATTCAGGTTGGATATTGTGGGGTCATTTGTGTCATTCCAGTGAAGGTTGAAATCGCCCAGGAGAACGCTGTTGGAGTCGGTAAGTGAGAGTTGGGTTATTAGGTCGGTGAGTTCCTCAATGTAGGGTGTGCGGTTACCTGGAGGGGATAGATGATGTGAAATTTGATGGTAGAGTTGTCCTTCATTTTGGTTTTTAATCCAAGGTATTTCGAAGGTGGTGTAGTTCATGGTCTCAAAGTGGTTACGTTGTATTTCCTTTTTGTGGATGACCGCCAGTCCACCCCCTGTTTGGTCTTTTCTGGTGATGGAGTAACCATTAGGATTGAGTAGGTCTAGTAGAGGTTGAGTCATCATTAAGCCAAGTTTCGGTAAGGAACGCAATGTCGATTTCTTCCTCTAGCAAGGTCTTGGCAATATCTGTGGCATGCTTAGCAGCAGATCTACAGTTTATGAGCATACAGGTTAAATAGGGAGGGTTCTTTTTTTCAGAGTGTGGTGTGTGGATAGTGGTGTATTGAGCAGGAGGTCTGGGGGTTACGCTAGGTTGAGGGATTCCATTTGTGCCAATGATTACTGGGATTTTGGAAGGTGATTTTGAGTCTGCTCGAGGAGATTTGGGGTTGTATGATTCGATGAGAAGTTTTGTTTCTATGTCCGAAAGGGTGTTGAGTGCTCGGTGGGGCCTGTCGGACCTGCGGCTCTGGGGGATGGTGGTATGGTCGGCGGGCTTTCGAAATGTTGTAGGATTTTTTGGGGTGGCCCAGTTTACGGTTTTCAGAGTTATGTTGCGGGTTAAGTTAGTCTGGATCATAAGGTCATTTTTTTACTGTCGAGAGGTCTTTAGCTAGAAAATCGAGTTTTTGTTCTAAACCCCTCATGAAGGTAGTAAGAGTGTCGGTGAGGATGGGTAATCCGTGACTTGGTAGGCCGATGATGGGTTCTGAAATTAAGGTAGGCATCAGATCGCTGATGGAGGAAGGAGAGGTGGCTTTGGGGTAGGATATGTCGAGGGGTTGGGTCTGTAGGGAAGGTTCATTGATGGGAATTCGAGGTCTGATTTTATGGGGCTCATCGTAAGTAGATATTACCTTAGGGCTGGTGTTCTTATGTGCCCTGTGGGCGACATGGGTTAGTTTTTTTATATGGTCTTTTGTTGTGGATGGAGCAGTGGTGCTAAGGTTAGTGTTTCCTTGAGTACATGATGTGGCGGGGAGGGATTAGGTAAAGTGGAGGAGTCTTGTAGGTGGGACGTTCTGGGCTCTCCACCTGGGTGGGTGTTGTGATGGGAGTTGGATTGAGTTTAGTTGGATAGGGGAGGAGAGCGGGGAAGTGTTGGTCAAATGTGGAGAGGAGATGGTCTGCTGCTTGAATTAGTATGTTCCCTGTTTTGAAGATTGATATGCAGGTCTCAGCTTTATAAAGTTGAGGGGGGATGTGATGAGTTTAGTACCATATGGAATCTTGGTAGTTTTAGCAATTTGAAGGTGTGAGGAAGACATTCCTCCATTTTGAAGGGCGTTTAGTGTAGAAAATTAGGTCCGTTTTCGTGTTGCCATTGGATATGCTCTGGTAAGTATCAGCTATAAGTATTTCCGGGAGTTGCTTGAGGAGGTTGTGCTTAGTTTTTTTCTTTGCATTGGCTGAGAGGTTATTGGGGTATTTTATGCTCCAAGTGTTTGGGCCGAATATCTCTAGAGATTTGCATCGGGGGTCTTAAGGTATGGATAAGTCATTGTAGTTGCCCCTTGTACTAGAGACTCTGTTGGTTAAGGGGTGTCTTGCCAATTTGGGGATGAGAGTTAGTAGATGAATTGATAGATTTATCTTATTTTACTGATCTGGCTAATTGCATTTTTTCACACAAAAAAAGACAATAGTCTTGTTTTCTTGCCAAAACCGTTTTTCATTTTGAAATGTATACATTATAAAAACGGATTTTGGGATCCAGCATGGGCACAACATATATTAATTTTTTTTAAATAGAAATTTAGGTAAAACCTGAGGATGAAGAAGTAGAATGTAAGTGATGATATGCATATTTCAATGCTACAACTCCACCTCAGAATTCTCTGCCCTAGCTATGGAGCAGACTAATAAAATATGTTCCACAAAACTGGGCAAGAGCAGTATTATCCGATTAGGGGGCTTGCAAGACACAATGATATGTAATAGGATGTAAGCATGCCGATCCAAAGGCACAAACCTCTCTGCTACAGCCAGCAAACGCTCGGGTCGAAAAGTTCCTTCTGTGTCAATGTACATAGCTTTTCCTTCGCCACCACCTCGGTCAATTGGGAGCTAGAAAGAAATGCAAAACATGCAAGGGTTAATACTTTATCAGAAACATAATTTTAAAAAATAATTTTAGTAAAGAACATTTGAGGCATTTCACTCTAATGCAACATATGCTTTCATTTGTGTGAAATTAAGATACAAATCAAAATCTATGAAAGAACTAGCCCTTTAAACATAGTTCATTGTAGTCTGAACAAAGTTTAAAGACCATTCAGTATTACTTTGCTACAGCAGAAGGAATGATTTCAATCCACTGCACATTTGTCATAGTAGTCCAGATGATAATTCTGTAAATGTCTGCATAGTTTAGTAGATGGTTTTGGAAAAAGCGCTCTATCATACACATTTTTCTCATTTATCAGAAGGGGCAAAGACCCAAAAGAAGGAATGAAAACTAAAAATAAAAAATAAACATTAAGCCATGAGAAAAAATGAAAAGAATATGATGGGATGGTGAATCCAGGGTCACCATAGTGCACTGAGGCACTGGTTAGGATAAAAGGTGATTACAAAATGGCTACCTAGCCCTTGTTTGTATGGAGTTTTCCATTTACCCACTGAAGTCTAACCATAAAACTATTTTGAATTTGCAAAAAGGGAGAAAAAAACCAATGAAGTTAAATTTTACAGTGATCGCGCCCCTCTCTTTGGTCATTAGGGCGGCCTTATTAACCAATCCCCCTAAACGGCTTCCCACCTTATGATCGCTCTGTGTAGTGGTTCCAAAGCATTTAAAAATAATACAATTTAAGGGGACACTGTCTCGGCGTGAATGAACACACACACACGCACCAGCCAGAAATGGAGGTGAGCAAGGATTAAGAGTACCACATAGAGAGCAACTTCCTTATTACTACATTTTGCTTTTTAAATTTTCCAACTGGCAGATAATCAAAACCCGTAAATTTCAGGTACAGCATAGGCTGAAGCTATCGGTGGCTAACAAAATTCTGCAGTGGTTCTGGATAACGCATGTGAAGGAGCAGTGCTTAAAAGCCATGCTGATTCAAATATGGATGTTCACCTAGAAATACTTCTACAAAGCAAGCAGTACTGTACACTTTTTTTGTTTAAATCCTGCTATATAAATGTATGGGTTGTTTTTCTGTATAGTTTGATTTTTTTTAGGTCCAGATTCACAAAACATTTTCCTTCCGCAGGTGCCAGACAGCAAGAAGCATAGCATCTTTACACAGAATTAACCACCTCACGAATCATAAATCAAGAACCGAAAATATACAGAAATTCTACAACTGTACTCTTTCTACCAGGTGCACGAAAGCAGCAGCACTTGGAAAGGCAGCAGATGCTACAGATCAAGGGTGTGGACCATGTAGTTAAAACCTACAGCGCTATAATTTTGTGGTAACCACTGACCATTGCTTTGCCTTTCACACATTTTCCCTGCTTTCTAAACGTAAATAGTGCAGTAAGCATGGGGAAATACACTGAAATTCACTATTTTCACAGGAGTTGTGGGGCAAGAAAAGACTCCGGGAATATAGTTTTCCACAAAGAAGAAAAAAAGGAACAAAAATGATTTTTTCGAGGCATAGGGTTAGAAAACTAGAGACATGTAAAAATGGTTACACAATACGAACATGTGTAGGAACTTGGCATGTATTGTAGCGGAGCGAAAAGCTGCAATGGTATGAAGACAGCACAGTTCACGTTTTGCACAATGGTTTTGGAAGGAGGAGGAGAGTAGGGGATGCTGATCAAAGGTTAGCCAGCTGTTTTGACCTAAAGACAGCATGGCCCCAAATATAGAGATTAGTTGGTGTAAATCTGGAAAGCTCAGGTAATTTTTTGGGGGGGAGGGGTGTTGGCTCTTCCAGGATACATTTAGAAGAAAAACAAGGTTTCATTTCCCATTCAGTAAATGGGGAATTGAAAAAGCATGCATCAGGGAGGGATACAAGCCCTTCAGAGGAGTGTCGTTTAAGAGATTATTAGCCCCCATAGGTTCCGTGGTCTGTGGCACAATTCCAATCAAAGAAAAACATCCAAGTGCCATACACACTTCTGCTGGTCAATATTTAAGGGGACTACCAACTTACCCAGATGTCGGATACAGGCGATAATGCTCTGCTTTGATCTATTCACAGTATGCCCTGGGTAGGGCACCTTGAATACAGACTGAAACGTCTCTGATGTTTTGCAATCGCTTCCATTAGAATTGATGTGTATATACTGAGAAGAAGCAAAATGAGTGAACCTTGACGGATAACATTAATTGAGATGATACTGCTCTATGGTGGTTGTCACTTATTTTAAGTGGATTGGTCACGAAGGGCTTGCTCTACTTTACGGATGTTCCTTTGAGCACAGCCCAGTCTTCTAGGAGGTCCAACCGATTCATGATCAAACATTTTGTAAGCAGCTGACAGTTCAAGTAGGATAAGGAGTTCTAGCTGTTCAGAGAAGATAGGTCTACACTTCCAACAGCCAAGGTAGTCACAATACTCCAGCAGAGATTGAACACTGACTGGTGCAGGTAATGGATGTTGTCGGGGTCTGCAAAGTTAAAGACGTGTAATCTCATCTTCCATAAGTTTGCAAGGAGAGACATGCCGGAAAAAGAATCTGCTGTTTTCATTAACTGGATTGTTGTAGTATGCTTTCCGACCTCTGGGTTTTTGCTTTGCAGGAGGGAGATACTTGCATCTTTATATTGTCAGTGCCAAAGTGTTGAGACAGTCTTTGATGAAAGCTGCTACACAGGGAATTGCCAGCATCTTGGAAGCGTTGACTTTTCTTTTTCTCAGAGCATTTGCTGTTGTGAATGTAGTCCACGTTGCATGGGTTTTTGGTGGACTGATTGATCAATAGGGAATTTGGCCTGGGTGTTCAGAATGACTGATCAGATTCTTTTGATCTTGGATCGAAGGAACTTATCCAGGTCAGTGCAGTGCTAGCAGGTGACTTTAGCACAAGCAATGTCAGTATTGTACATCATGGGCAACCATTCCAATGACTGCGACTGCCTTTCTTTCTCACACGTGTGAATTTTGGAGCCCAGAGGCAGGTGCTTGTTACAAAGGGCTGGAGCACTGGAAATGAACGAGGTCTCTGTTAGGTTCATTAGGCAGAGGCCTTGATCATCCAGCATGTTTCAAACTTAGAGGGCATTAATGAAGTCGATTTTGAGGACGCAGATGCCAATCTCATTTGGTTTATGCTGCTAAACATGCCCAATATATGCTTGTTAGCCTGACAAGTGTTGGTTTTGATGGAATCTTTGGTCACTGTGTGACTGCTTGGGGTTGTGACTTTGTCCTCTTCAAGGGTTTACTGTACATGGGGACTTACAGATTTTACAAAGTAGATTATTGCTGGGTCCAAGATGTTTAACCTTCTTTCTCCAAGCACATTTCCCATGTAAGAGACCCATGGGCATATACCAAAATAATGCAGGTATTGGAGCCATCTCGACTTCTTTTCAAGGTTTGTGCATGGACTTTGGATCTGTCCCAAATTCTCATTTAGACATTTGGAAAAGCAACTATTTGCAGAGACTTTCACATTCTATAGACATGACTGCTCCAGACCGGTGTTGTCTTACATCTCGGACAGATCAGTCTCACCAGGTCCAAGTTAAACAATGCACTTCCTCCACTTTCACTATTACAAGTATGGTCACACAAAGTTCATCTCCTTCACTGGTGCATTTTGAACACCTTCAACAGACCACCTGTTAGATCAATTCCCTTGCACATTACACTTCCCCGAATTCACCTGGTCTCTACTTTTTGGGAAGGCTGAGCAACTGCAGAACTGTGTGGGTGCTTAGTGCCACTGGAGTCTAGAACTGCAGACATCCAACTGAATGATAAAGTGTGTTCTTAGACTGCTATACACAAACCCAGTTTTGGTCTGTTCTGCATACTAGTGATTTAGTCATACATACGTGTGTCCTGTTTGACCAAGTGCAAGGGGTGGAGCGAAGCGGGGGGGGAGGTCATAAATAGGGGATATAAGGACACGTATGAAAGCTGTGGCAAAGTGCCTGGTATAGATGAAAATAAATATACCCTGTGGTTATGGAGTGTGTGCTCCCAAAGAAGCTGGATAGCAAGTATACCCTGCAGCTTGTGGTTGGCTAGGGGATCCTGCCCTTTATCAGGTATTTTAAGTCCCTGATAACCTAGTGTAAGGATTTCTGCATGGTGGGTTGTGCCGCCCAAACCACCCACCCACCATCAGCAAACAGAGGTGCAAACCACCTACCATCGTCGAAAAAAAAGGTGTCAGAATGTACCCAGGGGCCGTAGGGGAAGCAGAGGAATTGTGGCCTTTTACCACTGATGTCATGCAGCCTTACCAAATATTGCAATGAAAACTGGGCACCCAGTGCACCCTTTCTGCATTTGACTGAAAGGGTGAGCAGTGAAGGGTTTCTCAGGGAGTTAGTGTGGAGAGTGGTGGTGGGAAGGTTTGAGACTCAGAATGCAAAACATTTATGCAAGAGAGAAAACACGCTGCCCAGTTCAATGCGGTGTCTTTTTTTATTGTAATAGAAAAAGAGAAGTACTTTTATTACACACCAAAGTACGTTCAAATAGGGACAGGGGGGGGAAGAGAGAGAGAGAGAGAGAGAGAGAGAGAGAGAGAGTGTGTTCTCCTCCCTCTCCTCCCCCCCCAGTTAGTTCCGTTGTGTCCTACTCTTGAAAATGTATTTTGTTGGTTTACCTTAAATACTGGGCGATCAAGAATCATACGAGCGAGACATTCAGATAACAGCAGCACCAGCAGGAGAGTAACTCCACATCCTTTTCCCCATGTTGGTTGAGGATTGCGGAAACTCTAGCAAATCAGCAACTCTGGCCCAGGTGGGCCCACGACCCTAACAATAAGGGCATTCTCCTGCAACTGCGCTGCGAGTTTCCGGTAAAGACCACACAACTCAAACTGCTCCTCTGCTAGCAGGTAGTGGCTGCCATGGACACGAGCCCTGGATCTCAGCAATTCTCTGCTGAGCACTCCCTGAATAGGTCATGAATAAAGTGGAACCAAGCAGGATAGTTTGGGTCCCACTCAGTCATTTTCCAGACAGAATGTTTTTCCCTTTCAAATGTACAGAGTCTTTGTTGAAGGTGAATGCTGTCACAGCAGGTAGTTACTCGCTCTCTAAACTAGAGCACCCAAAACATAAGCACAATGAGGTGTGAAGACTCCGCACCTGGCTATCAGCCTTCTGGAGTAGCACTGAGGAGAGACGAAGAGCGTGGCTGCGCCTAAAAGATTCCCTCCACACAACATGAGACCCCCTCCCCACATCTCACCTTACCTACACACATTATCAGTCAAATGGCAGTGCCCAGGAAGGGATCATCAGCAGGTCCTTGCATTAAAAAAAATAAGGTCACTGCTGCGTTTCTAAAACAACCCTATCTACACACTCCCACACTTCAGTGTCTGAGGCTACACCCTTCTACTCTGGAATACGAGTAATAAACTATTACTGTCCGCTGAGGTTTTACCTCAACCTCTATGCTGTGCTGTGTTTTACCAGGGCCATCCACAATGGATCTCAAAATAAACTCACAATAACCAAGTAATCCTGATACCACTCCTCATATATACACACATGACGTGCAGGGTTATTCGAGTAGGGTCTGGGCATTGAAGTGAAACTTTACTCAAGTGAGGCCAGTAGGCACAACACTCGTACCTAAATTGGAAAAAGGCCTATTTAGTATTATCAATCACAAAAACACTGTAAGCTGCCGCCACTCTTTAATGTATATGTCCCAGGACATGGATGGTAGTTTGTCAACCAGAGCGTGCGCCCCTTCAAACCTCAGTTAGGACCTGGGTCTGATTGTCAGTTACACTACTTAGGTCTCAGCACTCATGCAAGATTTTGGGTGCTGGGCCAAAAATTTCGGGATACCAAATAACAACAGCTGGGATCGTTTAGAGCGGGGGTACATATCTATAGTACAATGCAGCAGACATCCCCGTCCCAAAAGGGGTGAATTCTCTTGTGCCTGATAGCATACTGGAAAGATTACTGTCCAAGGACGATGATCCGTCACAAACAGCTTGAGAACTCTCAGATTTGCTCCTGAAAAGGATGGAAAAGGCGGATTGTGCCTGCTGAGATCGATCAGACTCGTGGGACAGTGGAGGGTTTGTTTAGTTAATAAATGTTCTTGATGACCTTATTTGTACATATTTTATCTAATACGATTTTTCCACTCGTGGTCAGGGTAGTCACAGATTAGGGTAACCCCCATCCATGATCTGCCCCTTAACAAAAGGCTGAATGTGCTCATAGACTATGTGGTTCCATCACATTCGCCTAGGAAGAATCCTTTCAGTAGGAGTGTCTTTGGAAAGGGGCGAGTCTCCCAAATATGGGTGTGGTGCTAAACATAACTGAAGGTTATTAGGAGATTTTAGATCATTGGAACACCCCGTCAATCGTAATTTTTACAGAGAAAAAAAACACTGTTAAAGGGAAGTTATGGGTCTTCACTCAGAAAAAAATACACTGGTACAATAAATGAACCCCTAAAAATCTTCAGCTGCAAGGACCTTATGGCTACAGTAGAAAACCTAAAAAACATGTAGAATGCAGCCCATAATCACCCCATTTGCAGTATTTATGTCCTTACACATCACACGTCTTATACGGTGCTCAATGTCCCCAAGTGAGCATTGCATGCAATCCATCACTTAAACAGCGTGCTTAACACCCCTTCCCCCGAGTTCACAATATTCGTCCTTTGGCTGAGACAAGTGTGGCCTCGCCAGAGGGCTTAGCTTTCTGCCACACTCTGTGCTAAGTGCCTCTGCCTATATTATGTAAATGATATCAGATGTGATGAGCAGTTAATTGGAAGAAAGTTGTTAGTGTAAATACTCACCTTCCATGGGTGAGTGAACCTATGTTGCCATGGCCAGGCACTGTGCTACATGGTCCTACTCCAAAAGGTGAACGGGGAGAGAGTGAGTGAGAGTGAGAGTGAGTGAGTGAGTGAGTGTGTGAGAGTGTGTGTGTGTGTGTGTGTGTGTCAGCAGTACTTTAATCAGACTGCTCCATTCACAAATGGCTGGAGGGGGTAAGAAAGATAGTGTTGCGAGGAAGGGCAGTGAGGTTTAGAACTGGCAAAATCCTGTTTTCTTAGGGGTGGTACTGAAACCAAGTTGTACCCTCAAGTTAAACGTATGAAGAAAGTTCCCATTCTCTTTAACGAATATTATTTGTTTCAGATAACTCAACCCACACTTGCTTCAACAAAGTTTTTTCCCCCGTCAATTATTTGTGTTTTGTTATGACAAATGTTAGCCTATGATAAGCAAAAGAATGTGTCCAATGCCTTCAGGTGGGTGCAACACCTTCGGTTGGGTGCATCAACTACGCGCACAGCATCCAACTCCTGTGCTCAAGGTAACCACTTTGTAGACCTTCCCCATCACTTTCAGGCAGGATCTGCACCCGGTCCACATGTCTACAGAGCCCATAACTGAGTGCCTGCTGTGGTCTTTGGCAGCTGCCAGTGCAAAGCCTCCATGAGGCCTTTGGCCAGGCTCTGCACCCAGGTCTCATACACTATAAATACAACTGAAATTGCACACAGCTTTCAGCCAGGCCACAGCAGCACTGTGAGCTGTTTTTGAAACCACAAATCTCATGTAGGATCCGCAGATCTAAAATGGGGCAGAGAATCAGCTGCGTCCAGCTAATCTTCTGGATCTGCACATTCCCCACAAATACATTTTATGGATTGGATCTTTATTTTGTTGTCGAGATGGTACCATCCATTTTACTAGAACAGGATTATTGCATATTTGCATAGTGCAGACCTTCCAATGAACCCTTAACTGGCGCTACACTCTCCTACCAAGTGTCATACACCATAAGTTGGACAAACACAACTTTGTATTTTCTCCACAAGAACACACCAATGAATCAGCAGAGGAAAAACAAAAGCGGATACTGTGTTCTCTTTGTTAATATCTAATGCACTGCAGCTTTGCAGATGATGGGGTTGTTTCAGCATTACTCACTCTCACTCCTGACCCTGAACAGATTGTGCTCATCTGACCCGACACACTCGGATGCATGTGCTGCTCACATCTACCTGCGGCTTCTCCTGGGCCATGTCGCGTAGACCCAGCACAGGAACAAAACCAGGACAGCACCTAGATGATCATGATGTTGCATTGCGTCTTTCACATCAGAGC